>CM053770.1:262618166-262638994 GCA_028658325.1 Potorous gilbertii
TTTTGAGCTCTTCCATGCCCTGTGCCCATTGGATATCTATTTCAGATGTTTGGGATACAGAGGCCTTGACTCTTATGTCTTTACCTGATGGTACGCAGTTTTCTTCCTTGTCAGAGAGGAAGGTTGGGGTCATTTGTTCCCCAAGAAAGTAACCTTCTATGGTCTTATTTTTTTTCCCTTTTTTGGGCATTTTCCCAGCCAGTTGCTTGACTTCTGAGATTCCTCTCCACCCTACCTTGCCTCCAGATCTGCCCACCTAGTGCTTGGGGTCTGAGATTCAAATCCTGCTCCCCAGCCTCAGGGCTTTTGGTGGCTGGCTGGCTGCTGTTCAGGGTAAGATTAAATCAGGTTCTCAGGTGGGGGCAGGGCTGCCTCCCAGGCTCAGTTCCATCAGGGGGTTTATTCAGAGACCTTCTGTAATGGAGCTCCTCCTGAGTTCCTGCCTGTTCTGGGAGCCTCTGGCTGCCTGCTGCCTCTGCTGCTGCCTCCTGAGAGGGCCCGAGTCATGGAGACACCCCACTCCCCTCTCAGCCCGTCCGGATGTCTTTCTCAGTGACCTGTGTGTCTGTGGGTGGAGGGACCTTCATGGCCACTGGAGATTCCGTCCCTGAAGCCTGCTTGGATCTGCTCGCTCTTCTCAGTGCCCCATGGCTGGGGCAGGGCAGGGCTGGGCTCCACTCCTGTCCGGTGCATGACGGACCTTTGGGATTGGTTTTTCAGGGCTCTGTAGAGCGGAAATCTCCTTCACCCCATTGCTGCATGGTTCCTCTGTTACAGAATTTGTTGGGAGTTCTTTTACAGGAGATCCATGAGCTGAGGGTTCAGAGCTAGCATATATGTCTTTCTACTCTGCCATCTTCTCAAATATACTCTTGAATTAATATTTGCTTTCCACTTTGGGGGTTGACTTCCACTGGTTCCATCCATGAGGGTAAGAATTGAAACCCACCCATGTTAAAGTACTAAAGAGGTGTTTCTTATTTTCTGCTCTATGTAGGAAAAATAGAATATTTTCTTTTATAAGATATTGTAAAATATAATCCCTCAAGTGAGTCACTATGCCTTTTACTTGATATTTGGGTAGAGTACAGAGTATCCTTATTTCCCCAGTTTGATCCATGACAGTCCAAAATGTGGGGTTCCCCTCCAAGGGCAGCAGACAAAAAGTTGGGAAGTTCTAGATGCAACATATGACATAATTCAGGTTCTTCTCATTGAGACACAGCTTCCAAGATTGTTTATGAGCTTTGCATGGGATGCATTCAGGGGGTAAACTTGAGCTCCAGATTTCTGTTGCAAAGAAATGAAGAACTTGCATCCCTGTTTTCAAATTTCCTGAAATCTCCACAATGAATAACTAGTCTCTCCAAAATGCATTTTTACTTAATAATGATAGCTAGTTCTTGCATAGCGCTTTAAGGTTTGCAATACTCTTTGCTCATGTTCTCTCCTTCAGTGTTCATGGAAGTCCTGTGAAGTCAACATTATTATTACCTCCGTTTCACAGTCAAGGAAGCTGAGAAGCTAAGTGACTTGCCTCACAACCGGTGTCAGAGGGCAGATTACTGATTCAAAGGTCAGCACTCTACTGAGTCACCTAGCTACCTCAAATCCAACTTAAAGTCTGGAGAAAGACAGAATTCTAGAGTGGATCAGTAGAGTGTTGAGCCTAGAATCGGGAAGACTTCAGTTAAAGCAGTCAGACACTTGCTAACTGAATGACCTTGGACAAATCACTTAATCTCTGTCAGTCTCAGTTTCCTCATCTGTAAACCTGCGTTAACAATATCATCTGCTTCTCAGTGTGTTGTGAGAATCAAATGATAGAGTATGGTAAGAGCCCATAGCAGGTGCTGAATAAATACTTATTTATCTTCCTTCTCCCCTTTGTAAATCATATTGCCAAGACTTTACACACAGTAAGTTCTTCATAAATCTTTGTTCAATCATTCATTTCTTAAATCAGAGAGTTGACTATAGGTCAGCCCATGTACCTGCACAAGAATGCCTTCTACACCATCCATGTCAGGTTGCCTAGCTTTGACCTCACAGGGACATAGTGAGAATTAAATGTTATAACACATGTAAAGTGCTTGCAAACTTTTTTAAAAAATGCTATATGAATGCTGCTGCTATTACTACTACTATCATCTGCCTCTTCTGTTACAGACTAATCTCAAATCCTACATTTCCAAATTTACCTCATTTCACTACAAAATGAGGCACTGAGAACCCAGGAAATACATTTGAATCCTTGAGGTTTAAAGCTTGAATTCTTACCTGTCAAAAATCTTTGTATCTGATGCAGTCATCACCAACCTGCCTTCAGTTGTCTGAAATTGAAGAAGTTCTTCTTTTACAAAGAGAACATTGCTTAAATGTTCAACCTAAAGGGACTTGAAAGCTGCAATCTTCCTTAGGTTTTTTTTCGAAACTCTCCTGGCAACCTAGGAGAAGAAGGAGAAAGGTATCACTGACTCTTATTGAGTTCTGTCCATACCTGTTCAGCCCAGATATGTTTGTTTTTAGGACAGAGCAGTATTTTCTCAGCCCCAAGTCTAGTTATTTTGAGTATGAATGACTTGGTTCCAACTGACGACCTCAGTAGATTCTAGAAACTGCTGCCATTTCTGAAAGTCTTTGGTGAAGACATGGTGTTTGTGTATTGATCCAATTTGTCAACCATTTCTTACTTAAAATGGAAAGGGGAATGTTTGGATTATGCTGATAATGATGGAAGAAATGTCTTTCTCTACTTTTTTTGGTCCAAGAACCAGTATTCAAAGCCAAGGGATATGCTTATAAATCACCACATTGAAGGAAGTGACAAATACTATGGAGAGTTGGTCTACTAAATCCCTTCATTTCTCGAAGCCTCAGTTTCTTCATCTGTAAAATGGGTCAATAATACTTGCCTGACTACAGCTTAGGGCTGAAAGTGCTTTGGAACCTTAAAAACCTAAAGAAATTGAGTTATTCGTTGTTGCTAACTGAGAGCACATATTTATGTGTGTGTGTGTGTGTGTGTGTGTGTGTGTGTATATAATGTATGCATATATAGTTTTGCAATCTTAAAATGCTATACAATTTTTAGTTATTTTTAGTCATTTTTAATATTGTTAGTATTATCTCCTACTATCCCTTCCAACTCTGATTCTATGTTAGTCTTCCACTTTTCCAACAGTTCCCTAGGGGCCTATATGGCAGCAGAGAGATTAGAAGTGCTATCCCTGGTGCTGATCATCTCTCTCTCTTCCATTGCCAGTTGTCCTTGACCTCTTATCTTGTTTTGTTACTTTCTGTTACTGTCTCTTCTACCTACCTGTTTCTTAGGGCAAGTAATAACAGTCTGATAGTCTGGCCAGGAGTCCACCAGCACCTCCAGGTTGAAGGGGTTTCCATGAATGATGTGGAAAATGGAGCATACACCTTGGGAGTGGAGAGGAAACCGAAGAAAAGCAATAAGGCTGATGAAGACCAAAGGAGTGAGGCTGAGAAATGAAGTAGCAAAGGATACTTGGGAGATGGAAGGCTTAGTTATGGCAGGTAGCCTGTTGAAAAGCAGCTGCATTTCTGGGTGTACCTTGCTGCCTTGGAACCTCAGAGGTAGTTAAAGTATCAGGCAGAATCCAGGCCTGGCAGATTCAATGGTGTGTCTGAATGGGATGAGCAAATTGCGGTTTATTCTTGGAGAAGAGTTCATATCGGTCATCTCAAATAAATGGGATCTCTTTGATATCTCTTCCTAGTCTCCCTCATTACAACCCAGGCCTGGATGATAGCACATTTACTAAAATGATATCTCTTTGAAAAGAATACATGTGTGTGTGCAAACACACACACACACACACACACACACACACACACTCACAGAATGGATCACAATAGACAGAGAGCTGGCTTTGGAATTAGAACTTGGACTTTGAGTTCTTCCACTAACACACATTGGCTGGACAGCCCTGGGAATGTCATTCAATTTCAGTAGCTATAAATACTGAAAACATGACTATAGACAGTTATTATATAAAATATATTTATTGTGGTCATTTTCCCTTGATTTATATGATTGTTTCATCATCATTTTTTTCTTGCTAACAGTATGGCCACACATCTTAATTCAATTTTTATTCTCCCTCAGCAACTCATCCACTCCCTTCCCACCTCACCTTCAGTAATTCTGGAATGCTTTTTTCCAGGGATTTATACAGAGCTTGCATCATGTTGTCCTCACATATTAGACATATCCTGTGTAGTACATAAACCTTCAGAATAAAATGTTGCTTAGGACAGAAATCAAGAGACTAAAGAACTTAGAACCAAGAAGGTGAAAAAGAAGAAATCAGGCAGGAGAGGATCCCTGGGACATATGACCCATAGATGGATCTGCCTGGGCCAGTTGAAATGATGAGCCATGGATGCTGAGGGGCTAAATCAGGTCCCACAAAATTCAGTTCCTGAAATACACAGGGAAGAAGAATAATATCCTTCAATAACGTTAGGAGGTTTAATGTATAACTTGAGGGATGTAAAATTGAGAAAACTTGAGTTCAAAGTGAAGACACTTAACTAGCTGTGTTGCTGCCAAAGAAGACCATGCCATTAGAGAAATGAT
Source organism: Potorous gilbertii (assembly GCA_028658325.1). Lineage (NCBI taxonomy): Eukaryota > Metazoa > Chordata > Mammalia > Diprotodontia > Potoroidae > Potorous > Potorous gilbertii. Next base: position 262,622,779 of record CM053770.1, read on the forward strand.
GGCATGACTTGCACTTGACTTGGTTTTGAGTGAAGGAGGGCTGTGCAAGGTCTCCAGCCTCACTTTTCCTCTGGAGTTATCTGAATCTAGTGACCAGATATTTATCAGGATGAATGGAGATGACCCAGGATGCAATGGGAGATCTCAGCTTTAAAGACATCAGATCCAACCTTAAACTAAAAGGAATCTCCACTATGAGATAATTTTCCAGAAATAGTTATCTAGCCTCTGTTCAAAGACTCCTGTTGAGGGAGAACTCACTACTTCTTTTGGGAGGGGGGCAAGGTAATTGGGGCTTGAGTGACTTGCCCAGCGTCACACAGCTTGTAAGTATCAAATGTCTGAGGCTAGATTTGAGCTCAGGTCTTCCTGAATCCAGGGCCAATGCTCTGTCCACTGAACTGCTTAGCTGCCCCCAGAATGCACTACTTTAAAAAGATTTTTTTTCAGAGCTGGAGTAAGGAGGAAAGGAAGGGATTTTGTTCCAGGTATGGGAGATAGTCTGAGTGAAGGCATGTTAATAGGAGCTAATGGGAGACAGAAAGTAGTTTGGTTTGATTGTAAGGGAGGAGTGAGATCAGGCTAGAAAGATAGCTTGGAATTGGGATTGTAGAAGGCCTTGAATGCCAAAATAATTTTCTAAATAATAGGGATCCATTTAAGGTTATTGGGTAGAGAAGTGATAAGATGAGAGCAGTGGTTTAGGAAGATTGCTCAGACAATGGCATGAGAGGTGGATTGAAATGGAGGATGTTGGTAGAAAAGTTGGTAGAGAAGTTAGTAGTTGAAAAGACTAATGCACTATCAGAATATTCTAGATGGGAATAGATGAAAATATTTTTCATCTTTTCTCTGAAATAAGTAGAATAGCATATAACACTGTGGGTGAAATAAGGGAAGGGATATAAGAGATACTACCCAGGTAAGATGGGCAGGGCTGATTTTTACCTGTCCCATTCTCATTTCAAGTCTGGGTACCAAGGCATATGGTTATGTCCTTAATAGAAGGCATGAGAGTTGACAGACTTAAAGGGGAAGAAGACAAGTTCAGCTTTGAACATGCTGAATTGGCATGACCTCCAAGTGGAGAGGCAGCACACTATAGTAAAAAGAGTGATGGAATGGGAATCAAGAAGACCTGGGTTCAAATCCTACTTCTGATACATTATCTGTGTGACCCCACACAAGTCATTTCAGCTTTTTTGTCTCAGTTTTCTTATCTCTAAAAGAAAGGGATTGTTCTCAGTGGTTTCTACAATTTATTCTGTCTCTAAATCTATGGTTTCATGATTTTTATGTCCTATTATAGTCCTGAAATTGTAATGGCAAGTAAAATAGAATCTTTTGCTGTTTTTGTTTTAGTATAATTAAGAAATATAATGCCTTTATTTGAATGTGATTAAGGAGAATCTTTCTACCCATTGTGAGGCCTGGAAGGATTTGTAAGAAGGTCCATGCCTTTTGTTAATGAGTCACTAGTTCTCAAGGAATATGATGCCCTGTGGCTTTAAAAAGTGTATAAAGACTCTGAAGTATAGGTTTTATTTTGGGGCTTACTGACTAGAAGTGTTTGCTTGGCCAGATGAGGAATCTGGGAAGCCACTAAAGCTTTGAAAACCCAAATGTTGGTGTTTCCTTCTCTGGTAACTATGGTCAAACAGTTGGAATTGTCTGTTGAATTCATGCAGAAGAAGCCATGTCTGTTGACTTTTAATTTCTCTGTATTTTCTTTGAAGTTCAAGGTGCTGACTTCCCTGAACTAGGTGAGTTATATATATGCTTGGTTAGAGGAATGATATAGTTGCTAGATTAAAGTGATGGTTAACCCTTCAAAAGTTGCCTTTTCTTTAATGAATGAAACTCTAAGAAGTTGTGATAGCAGCCCCCTTGTGTATGTTGGAATGCTTACTGTTACAGAAGCTCAGGGGAAGAGATCATGGGTAGAAATACAGATTTGGAAATCATCACCATAGAGTTCACAAACCATGCCATGGAAAGAGGGAGAGAGTTTCCAGGGAGGGAAGAAGCTCTGGAATAGAGCTCGGGGAACCCCTAGTCCCTCCTACATCCTTCCTCCCAAAGCTCACCTACTGTACTTAGAGAAGCGGTCATTTGATTCTGATCCTCTATTCAATGCCACCCAGTGGGGATCACACCACAGATTCTTACCACAGTGGGCTTCATTGAGTAATGAAGATAGAACGAGAGGGGAGAAACTCCATCCTGGAGGTTAATTACTCTACAATAGCAGAAGCAGTTTCTACTCCTATGATAACACTGCAATGCACAATAAATAGGAAAGCCAGGATTACACCCTAAGTTTTCTCTTTTCATTACACCATGTGAGAGGCAAAGTGGAAAGAAATCTGCATCTGGCTTCAAAGCACCTAGGTCCAAATCCCAGCTCTGCTCTTTCGGAGCTATGTGACCTTGCAAAGTATCTTCTTTCTCCATTCTTTACTCTCCAATAGGTATGTGTGGGGGGCGAGGTTGGAAATTGGATGAACTAATCTCTAAAATCCTTTCTAGTTCTCTAACCCATAAGACCATGGAGTCAAATCCCATCCCATACCATTCACTGAGAGATGGGTTCAATGAAATTTGCAAGTAGCTCTCATTTCCCTACACCAGTATCCATTGCCAGCCTCTGTCATTTTTCTCAGCTAGGAAGCTATAGCACCTACTTTCCTCTGGAGTTTTTAGTTGGCGACACATTAGTAGTGCTTGTCATTTTTGTCTTAGGTCAACCTTCTCTCACATATCCAGGTAGCCTGTTGGGAAAGTCTGGGATACTTGGGGATCCCTTGGTAGACCTTTTAAACCAAATCACCATGAGCTTTCTTGAAAGAGCGATGTGCAATTTTGGAATGAATGTTGTATTAGGAAAAAAAGATCACTTCCAATTTCAGGGATTCTGCCTTATGGCTCTTGGCTTTATACTCAATATCCTACCTGATTGACCCATCCAGAATCTGGTCACAGCAACAAAGAGTTTGGCAAAGCACAAGGAAGTACTGCAACATTATGAAAATAAGCATAAGCAGACAAATCATTACTTACAAAAATACATTTATTACAAGGCACTTGGCATGGAACCTGCTTCCCTGCCTTGCCACCTTTAGATATCATGCTGCCAGAAAGCCTGGCAGGACTATAGACAGGGTGTCAGTTGATGTAGTCATTGAACTCCAGAGACTTTGAGGATGACAAGACCTTAGCTCTAGAGCAAGAAGGGGTATCTTAGGAGCCACCCATTCCAAACTTCTGTTTTGACAGATAAAGAAACTGAGGTCCAGGGATCTGAAGGAACTTGTCCATGATCACACAGCTAATAAACATCAGATGTAGGTTTTGAATGCAGGTCTTTCTGACATCCCAGCCTAGTTTGCTACCAGGAACACCTCTATGCCTCCCGAAGTTAGAGAATGTTAACATTGGACAGAACCTTAGATATTATAAGATCATAGAACTAGACCTGAAAGTCATCTCAGTTTCCATCCAGTCTGACAAATGAGGGAAATGAGGCTAATGAAGGTTAAACGACTTATCTAAAGTCATGCAGATAGTAAACATCAGAGGTCAGATTTTAATCCAGTTTCTCTGAGTCCAGGACCAACACTCTTGCTCAACTGCCTCCTTCACTTAGGATGGACTGCCCATAGCACAGATTTTTAGTCTCAGCAACCTGAAACAAGTCTTCAAAAATAGCCCCTATCTCAGCCTGCAGAGTAGGGTGTGTTCTAGTCTCCCAGGCTAACAGACCATGCTGCCCTTTAGGGAGAGGAGCTATGGAGTGGGAGAGTAGGGAAGTATTTCAGAGATCAGCAAGGCAACCCTTGCCAGAGTCCCAATAACATTCTTGCTAAGCAATCATCTAACCTCTGATTGAAGACTTCCAGGAAAGGGGGAACTCATTCTCTAACCAGCTTTTGGATGGATTTTTCAGCTTTTCCTTCCATGGAACCTGAATCATCCTCTCTGCAGAATTTCCTGAATTTTCATTTCTACCCTCTTTCTATCCCCAGAGCTTAGCAGAATGCCCAGCTTGTTGTAATCACTTACAAAATGCTTCTTGACTGACTGAGATGAGAGATGAAATAGTGGGAAGGAGTGATCACACACAAAGAGTTAATTCTCCTGCACATTTTCTTACTACCATATTACTGTATGGATGATCTTTTTTTCTTTCTAGAGCTTATTCCATGGAGTAACTGAAAGGACAATCCTAATCCTTCCATTTGGAGCAGAGAGAGGTGGTTTTATTAACACAAATTCAGACAGGCTGTTGTGCCTGCCTGGCTTTGAGTTCCTGAATCCAAAGCCAAGTACCTTTCTCTGAGGCTCACTGGTGATCCTACAGTCATATATGGAAGTTTGCCATTGTGGAAGGAGACATAGAAGGATGTATATTTCCCCTTTGATTGCCTCTAGAAATATTGCACTCCATCAATTTCCTTCTCTGAAGCCCAGTGGGTTGGCTTCTATGGGTAATAAAATTAATATTTCAATGATTTTTTTGGCCCAACTGTAATCTTACTCAAAGCCACTGGGAAATAGTAAACCACCATAATAATCTTAGGCATTACTGCAGAACTCTAAAGTTTGCAGAGCCTCCTCTACAGTAAAAAGAATCCTGACTCCAGAGGAAGAGGAGCTGAGTTCAAGACATAACTCTTTCAGCACTACCTGTGAGATCTTGGCAAAGTCACTTAAACTAATTTTTTATCTGCTAGATCATAGGACTAGATGACAGTTAAGGTCCCTTCTAGTTGGAAATTTGTGGCCTAATGAACCCTTTGAGAGATGACCAATAGCAAATATAATAATAGCTCATGTTTAAAAAACACTTTTTAAGTCTTAAAGTAGCTCATCTGATCCTCACAACAACCCTGTGAGGTAGGTGCCATTATTAATCTCATAATGTATCTGAGGCAGGATTTGAACTCAGGTCTTCATGACATCAAGTCCAGCACCCTGCTATACCAAAGAAGCTAAGACACAGTGTCAGGGTCTAATATGTCAAGACATATTGGTGCTTTTAATATGGTGACCTAAGAGAGCGAGTAGCAGCTTTGTCCTTGGAATCAAAAGACCTGGGTTTGAGTCTTGGTTCTAACTGTGAGATGTCAGGTGAATCACTAAACTTTTCTGGGCCTCAATAGCCTCATCTTTAAAATGGAGATCACAATTTGTGTATTGACAACTCAAATATACTATTGTGAAATGATTTTCTCAAAGTCACATCAGGAGTAAATACATAGAAAAGTCACTACCAGATTATGAATCTAATCCATAAAAATGTTATATAAGCATGAAATATTATTATAGACTCAGATAATTAGCCTATATACCCCTAGCAATTCATGGGAATAAGCTAAGGACACAAAAGAATTACTTGCCAGACCAAGGCAACCAGGGGTACCTGGAGTATGGAATAATCATAGCTTATAATTTAAGTATGTTTCAGATACATTATCATGTGGTCATAAGAATACTTTGAAGTGGATATAAGAGACATTAAAATCTTCATTTCATAAATGAGGAAACTGAAGCTTCCACTTTCCATTTCCATGCCTTGGCCCTTATGCCTGGAATTGTCTCCCCTTTCCCCTCCTCCTCTTAGATTCTCTAACTTCCTTCAGGACTGAGATCAAATTTCACTAGCTGCATGAGGCCTTTTCTGGTCCCTGAACCTTCAGATCTCAGATTGCCTAAAACTGGCTTTTTATGTGTCTTGTTAGTATCTGATTGTTTATACACTGTAATTTTTAGAATGTGATCTCCTTGAGGGCACAGATCATTTTTGTTTTTACCTTTCTTAGTATACCTAAGTGTTTGGCATAGTGCACAGCACATAATAAGTACTATGCTTGCTGATTGACTAATTAAAGGGACTTGTCCATGGTCATCCAGTTTTCTTATCAGTTGAGAAAGAGTAGTCTTTCTCCTGCTACTTACTGCCCGTCTCATACTTAGAAAATTGGAAGCACACCATGGTTGGAATGAGACAATGGCTAGACTCTCAGGCAAATTAGTGACTGAACGTCCAGGTTACCGGCAGAGAAAAGCTTGTGTATTTCTCTATGGGGAAATTCATCATACTTGTCCTTTCTGTCCACCATGGGTAGAATGAGAAGAATAGGGCCTTTGAACATAGAAGGTCAGGGCTGGAAAGGAATCTTAGCAGGTTTGTTCAAGTCTAGGTTTTAGAATTATGTTCAAAGAATTATTAAACTGCTTATATCCTTTGACTTAGAAATACCAATACTAGATCTGTTTCCCAAGATGATTAGGGGAAAAGGAAAAGAGCCTATATGTTCTAAAAAATGTTTATAGCAGCCTTTTTGTGGTGGCAAAGGCCTGGAAATTGCAGGGATGCCAATTGACTGGGAGTGGATGAACAAGTTATGATATATGATTTTGATGGAATACTGCTGTTCTATAAGGAATGATGAACCCAATGGTATTTAGAAAAATATGGATAGACTTGCACAAAATAATTTAGCGTGAATGAGCAGAACCAAGAAAATGTCATATACAGTAACAGCAATATTGTTTTAAGAATAGCTTTGAGTATCTAAGTCATTTTTTACTATTATAAATATCCAAATTAACTATAAAGGACCTACGAAGGAAGAACTGATTGGTTTTACTCACACACACATACATACACAAAAACACACATACATATTTGTGTCTAATGGTAGTCATTTCTCGAGTGGATTGGGAAAGGGAAGAAAAGAAAGGAAAAAAAGAAATTTTCATGATAACTTTATTATATATTTAAAAAGAATAACAAGTTGTGCAAGCTGTGTGTTTTCAGTTTCATTTACTATCATCTTTTTTTCTCTTCTACTATGTTATTAAAATATTTTATTTCTTAAGTTCAGAATAAAATAAATAAAATTTAAAAAAGACTAGGTTTTTCTAAAAGAACAATTTATTCACTTAGTCAAGAGGGGTGGCCCCCAAACTTTCCTTTCAGTTCCTAGGAACTCTTATGGAGGAGAGAGAAGCAAAGGGATTAGCATGGAGAAAGCAGTGATCTATGGAGTGGCTTGTGGCCAAAGATTAGAGAGCTAAAATTCTGAGATCTTTTCCGCTTCTAATATTCTATGAAATATTCTATTTTTTGTTCTAAAGTCCTTCGCAGCTCTGCCAGTCTATGCTCAAAGGTTCCTTCTGACACTGCCATAAGATGATCCTATGATACATAAACAACAATGAGGAGGCACAGTGGATAGAATGCTGGGTCTGAAGTCAGAAAGATTCATTTGCTTGAGTTCAAATCTGGCCTCAGACACTTACTAGCTGTATAAGTTTGAGCAAGTCACTTCACCCTGTTTGCCTCAGTTTCCTCATCTGTAAAATGAGATGGAGAAGGAAATAGCAAACCACTCCAGTATCTTTAACAAGAATACCCCAAACAGGGTCATGAAGAATCAGATACAACTGAAAAACTACTGAATGTAAAGACAGATGGTTGTAGCAATGATGGGCAACCTCAGAGAAGGACATATTAAGTATCAGGATAAGCTGACTCTCTCCTAATTGACAAGTGACATGAGATGAAGTATATTGTGGAATTACAAAATGTCTGTGTAACCTCTACAGTTTGCCTCTTTGTAAAGATCTTAATAGCTGTTTCCTTTAATAAAGCTCTCTTTGTCAGATGTTAAATCTAGTGTGTTTTTTAAAGTGAGGGAGTTCACTGTAGTCTTGAAGTGCCCAAAGGATCCAAGTTTTTGGATAAGATCTCAAATTATATGATGCAATAGGAACCATGTAAAACATCACTTCCGGATGGAAAAATTGAGTGCTTAACAAATACTGAGAAAGACATGACCTGGTGGCTAGAGATATATATCAGAAGTTGAATATATTCTGTGGCCTGACATATGACCAATTTGTATACTTCAAGAAACACCCATCCCACAAATGTTGTGGAGATCTCAACCAATAAATTACAGGGGACCAGACTACTCTCTCAGACTGACTAATGGCTCACAATGCTTCAGATATAACACTGATCCATAAACCTTAAAGAAGTTTGAATAGATGTCAAAACCTATTAACTGTCATTTCCAAGCTGGATGGAACAAAAAGCTTTCGTAATATAGACACTTAGCCGAAAGAATCATTCATGTGGAATGGGATGAGTTGTATGCCATCATCTTGTCTGGTCCTAGATTTATACTGAGTCCATTGAAAATGAGCTTACCTTGCAATAATTGTATTCAGCTACATTAAGGACTGTTTCTATTTGAACTCCACTGAATTAGATGAGAAGAATGTTTCTGTTATGATAACAAGCATTTATTAAGTATTTACTATGTGTTTGGTGTTAGGGATACCAAGAAAGAAATGAAACAGTCCCTGTCTTCAAAGCAACTTACATTCTATTGGAGGAGACCTATATGGAGATGGGGTGGGGGGTTGGGAACTAACAGCCAAGAGAATTAGGAAAGATTTAACATAAAAATTGCCACTGGAGCAGTGTTTTGAAGGAAATAAAGAATTCTAAGAGGGAGATGTGACAGGGAAAGGGCATCCTACTCATGGAAAATAGACTGTACCAAAGCATGGAGACAGGAGATGGAGTGTTGTATTTGAAGAACAGCAAAAAGGATAATTTGGCTGACTATAAAGTATAGAGTATAGAAAGCGGAGAAATGTATAATAAAGAATGGTAGGAGTGGTCAAGTGGAAGGTAGAGAAACAGACTTATTAGTTTCAACTTGTCAATTGAAAACAAATTTAATGTTAAAGAGAGAAAAGAAATGGAAGAATAAGGTTAGGCTGTAAAGCCTTTAGAAGTTATTTTGAGGAGCATATATTTGATGCTACATGCAATAGAGAGTCACTGAATTTTTTTTAATAAGAGAGTGACATATTCAGACCTGAACCCTAGAAAAAATTACTTTGTTAGACATGTGTAACCTACGTTGGGAAGGGTAAGATATCTGAGTCAGGGAGACCAATTAAGGAGCAATTGCAATGAACCAGGAGGGAGATGATAATGGTTGGAACTAGGGTAGTAAGCATGGGAGTAGAAAGACAGGGATGAGGATAGAGGTAGAAATGACAAGATTTGGCAAATGATTGGGTATATGGGGTGGAGAAGAGTAAGGAATCAAGGATAATTTTGAGGCAGCAACCCTAGATGACTGGAGGGATGGTTATGGTCTTGACAAAAATAGGGGAAGTTCAGAAAAGGGGAGGGTATTCAGAAAAGATGTAGGTAGAAAGATTACGAGCTCAATTTTGGACATGTTGAGTTAAAGGTTCCTATGGGAAATAGTGCAGTTGAAACATCCTCTGGGAAATGGAAATATATGGCTCAAACTTGAGGAGAGGGAGTAAGGCTTAATGTCATATGTATAAATATTACAAACCCTGGGAGCAAATGAAGTCCTCAAGTCAGAGAACAGAGAGAGAGAATTTAAGAGGGCCAGCATGGAACACTCACATAATCTAAGAGCAGACAGGAGTCTCAGCATCCGTCTGACTCAACGTGAAAAGAATCTCCGTTTCCACACCTGACAAATGATAGCCTGCCCTCTGTTTAAATAATTATTGATATTATTAGTAATACAGCAGAAACATTCTTTCCTTTGTTAATTAATAAACAAATCCCTACACTACAAATATACTCTCCTAAGTATCCTTGAGAATTCGACAAATTGTATTGGAATCAGAGCACCAATACAGACTGAGCCCATTATCTATGGACATAATATAGATCCACCCAAATTTAGGAACAATAAAAAAAAAAGATGCCATCACACCCAACACTCATTATCTCTATTCAGGTACCTTCTTGATTCATTCTAACGTATGGAAAGCAAAGTTCTCAAACCATGGAGAACTAGTGGAAGAACAATGGGGGAATATGATGAGGTATGTATTATTACCCTCATCATTTTCTCTGAGAGTGATTATCAATAGTAACTGTTGCTGTTTCCCATCCAGCCTGATGTCTTTCTTTTTCTTGATCTCATTAAAGGGGCCATGCTCTGTCTACTTCTTAAATAGGCCTATTCAATGAATGGGTGTTGCCTCACCCTAAGTGAGTACCTGCGAAGACCTTGGCCTAAAGAACCCAAGGTCTCCCAGTGTATCCTGGGTCATCTCCAGTCATCCTAAGAAATATCTGATCACTGGATTCAGATAGCTCTGAAGGAAAAGTGAGGCTGGTGATCTGCACAGCCCTCCCTCACTCAAAACAAAGTCAAGTGCAAGTCATGTCATCATTTCTCTGATAGCATGATCATCTTCGACAATAAAGGACAAACACGAACTCTGTGTTACCAGAGTGATTTTGAAGATGACTTCAGTGAAATTAAAGAAAATGAATCTACATCTTAATTCTCTTATTCAATTATAAAATAACAGGCATTTTAATCCAACTTTCCATATTCTGCAGCATGTTACCTATGAAGGAATAAGAGTAGGAGAATGGCTTGTCCTAGAACCATTTTTATCTGAGCCCATCAAAACAGAAAAGTGAGGTAACAAAAAAACACCTTCAATGACAATTCTCATAAGCCCTCTCGTTTCTGTATCATTGGACATCTAGCATTGTGTCTCATTGGTGGTAGTCAATTAATACTTGCTGATTGACAGGGCTGTTGGGAGGCACAGTGGCTAGAGTGTTGGACTAGAAGTCAGGAAGACTAATTTTCTGAATTTGAATTTAGCCTTAGACATTTACTAGCTGTTGTGACCCCAGGCAGGTCACTTAACCCTGTTTGCTCAGTTTCCTCTAAAATGAATAGAGACAGAAATAGCAAACCTCTCCAGTATCTTTGCCTAGAAAACTCCAGATGTGGTCATGAAGAGGTGGACATGATGGAAACAATCAAATGACAACAGAAGAGTTAGATTTATTCTGCTTAGCCCCAGAAAATAGAGGTAGGGAGGGTGTGGGAGTGGTAAAGCTATTGAGAGGAAGGTTTCTTCTTAATTTAAGGAAAGCTCTCTGATGACCACAGTTATCTAAAAGTAGGTTTGTCCTCAGAAGGTAGTGTGGTATTTTGTCCATGAAGACCCTCAACTACAAATGAAATGACCACGCATAGGTTGTTAAAATGGAAGATGTGACTCATGTTCAGATATTGATAGATTAGATGAGCTCTGAGGAAAGTGGACTGCCTTGGGAAATAGTGAGTTCCTAATTACTCTGGTCTTCAAGTAGAGTTAGGATGACCACTCATTTGAGATGTCATAGGGTTTGAATGAGATGACTTTTAGGTCACATTCAACTCTGAGATTTTGTGTTTCTTTGAATTTTTCCTCCCTTCTATTGCCTTTTTGATCAACTGGAAACTCATAAGCAGGAGCAATGTAGTATACATAGTTCTGTTCTAGTGATCAACAGACTCTGCCATGTGACCTTGCATGTCATGTCATCCCTCTGAGTCTTAGTTTCCTCAGTCATAAAGTGAGAGGACTAGTCTCTGTCTTTGTCTCTGTCTGTCTGTCTCTCTTCTCCATATTTTATATGTCTGTCTCTATGTAATAGTGGGAGTTAAAGATCTCTCCTGCCCATTAAAAGGCCTCAGGTAGAGCCAATTAAGAGAAGTTTAATTAAAGGAGATTTGTTTGGTAGAAAAGCCCACACCTTTTGTTAATTTCTAATGAGGTACTGGGTCACAAGAGTTGTGATGCCCTCAGGCTCTGAAAAGTGTACATATACTCTGAGATGAGGTTTTGCTTTGGGACTTACTCTTTGGAAGAAGGTTCCTGTGCCAGATGAGACTCTGCATAGCCCATTAAGAAGCACCCTTAGCTTTAAAACTCTGATGTTTGTGCTTCTCTCTCTCATAACTATGTATATATATATATATATATATATATATATATATATATATATATATATATATATATAATATACACATATATGTGTGTGTATGTATGTATGCATATATGTATGTATATATGTGTATATATATATATGTACATATGTAATAGTCAAATAGTTGGATTTGTCTGTTGATCTGTGATTTATGTATTGCTTATGGTCAGAAGGTTAGAAGCCCTGTCTGTTGGTCATTATTTCTCTGCTTATATTTTCTCTCTTGGTATATGTGATTAAAGAAGATTGTTGACCCCTCAAAAGTTGGTTTCCTTTTAGAAAATCAAATCTAAAGACCTGTGCTAGCAGGTCATCCTGGATGTGTCAGGGTGCTTGCTGCTACACTCTGTCTACATTTTTGTCTGTCTATGTGTTTGTCTTCTATCTACATTTCTAATTATCTTTATCTATCTGTCTGTCTTTCTCTCTACTTACATTTCTATTTATCTGTATGTGTCTTTCTGTATCTGTTTGTCTATGCTTTTATCATCTATCTATCTATCTATGTATTCATCTATCTACATTTCTTTATCTATCAATTTTATCTGTGACTGACTGTGGTAATATCTGTCTCCACTTACATTATCTATCTACCTATCCATCTATCTACATTTCTATCTATCCATTTAGCTGTGGTTATCTATCTATCTATATTTCTATTTATCTACTTGTAATAGAATCTTTATTAAGGGCTTATCATGTGCTGGTCACTATGCTGTGCTCTGGGGATACAGACACAAGCAAGCAATCCCTACCCTTAAATAGTCATTGCAGTCAGACTCTATTTAATCAAAGTGGGAGGGAAAATTTAAATATATGCAAACTACTTTACCCCTCTCAATAATAAGACAATAAGAAGTGAAGTGGTGTATCTGTTAAAAAAAAATCCACTCCCAACTTAGCTATTTCCACTTTTCAGTGAGGAGTGGAGGAAATTCCTCCTCTAACCTAATGTCTTAGTGACCCTACTTACTTCAACTAGATATAAGCCCAGGGTCCCCTAGCTGCCTTTGTTCTATTTACATTTGTTATTTCCTAGCCTAAGGCAAATGAGTACCCAAGATGTATGCATTCAAGTCTGACAGTGACCTTGTGAGTTCTCAAAGGTCCAAAGGTCTTAGGAGGTAAGCAAGCTTGGCAGTGAAGTGTTTCTAGACTAAGAAGAATAGGAAAGTTTTGCTTCAGAGAGAAAGTCACTGGAAAGATTATCAAGTTTGACTGTTGGATTAGACAGTGATTGTTGAGGTGAAATACAAGTGGCCTGATTAACAATACTGCAAAACTGTTTTTTTATTTATTATAAAACTGTATACCATTTGACTCAGCAATATCACTACTGGGTTTGCTTCCTAAGATGATTAGAAATAAAGGAAAAAAACCTTTATGTTTTAAAACATTTATAGCAGTTCTCTTAGTGGTGGCAAAGAACTGAAAATTGAGGGGATGCCCATCAATTGGGGAATGGTGGAAGAAGCTGTGGTATATGATTATGATGGAATAATGATATGCTCAGTGATCTTAGAAAAACTTAGATACACTAGTATCAGATAATGAAGATTAAAATCAGAACCAAGAGAACACTATATAGAATAATAGTAGTATTGTTTTAAGACAATTTTGAGCAAATAAATCATTTTGATTTTTATAAATACCCGAATTAACTACATGACATATGAAGGAAGATTCTGCATCCAGAAGAAAGAAAACCTGATAAATAAAAGTATGTGTAGAATGATTTTACCCATATATACATATTTGTACCTAATAGTATCTATCTCTAGGGTAAGAAGGAGGGGAAAAAAGAGAGAAAAAGAAATTTACATGGTTACTTTAGTATATCTTTAAAAGCAAGAGCAAGTTGTACACAACAGATTTGCTGTTTCTGGTGCAATAATATTTAAAATTATACTACATTATGTAAATGAATGTTTTATTGCATAAATTGAAAATAAAATAAATGAATTCAAAGAGGGACTAAATATTTGTTCCAAATTAAAATTCAAGGTTGCCAGTTCTCAAAAAACAACAACATTAACAACAAAAACCTCTGTTACTTGACAAAATACCAAAAGTTAAAAACAGTGCTTTGGAGCCAGTCAACCACTACTAAAGCTACTGTTCCATTTTGTACTACACTATTTACAAAGGGGATACTTCATATTTCTTTGAACTCTGCTAAGAAAATCCTGCTTCTTTGTAATTTCTTCCAGTTTTGTCAATGGATTTAGTTGCAGGTTGAGTTACTAGGTAAAAAAGGGCTATAATTGCTAGAATATTGCCATTACCAGTGACAGATTTTGCAACTTATGAGTAGAACATTATGTTGATGCAATCAATCAACAACCATTTATTAAGCATTTATTCTGTAAAAAGAATGGTGTTGAGCACTGAGAATATAAGCATAAACAATGAAACAAGATCTATTCACAAGAACCTTACATTCTAATATAAATAAATGATTCTGTACAACGTATATAAAGACTGTTATATATGCTCTCTAGGCCTACTACACAAAAGTCATGAGAGACCACTAAGATGATTCTGGACATCTCAGTAAGTAGAATGCCAGATCTGGTGCAAAAGATTTGATTGATCCTGAATGGCAGATACCTCATGTAATTAATTATAGACTTACATCAGGAAGGTCCAAAATGCCATTCCATTTAATTCAGTAGGCCTTTATTTTGAGCCTACTATGAACCATGTACTTGAATGGGGGAGAGTGATGGAGTGATATAAGGAAAACAGTTCCTGGCCTCAAGTAGTTTACACTTCATTTGGGGCATTTAAGCAACATATATAACACTTACAAAAGGATGCATTTCCAACTCCAGCTAATTACCTGGACTGCAGCAATAGTAACAAACCTTCAAAACTAATGCTTTTATTAAGAGGTGTCCTTAGAATACTGCCTCTTTCATCATCATAGTTCACAGATGACACCTGGGAAAAAGGGCACTGCTGTAGAACAACCTGTCCTTGACCCACTGGCCTTCCTCCCCATACAAGAATATTTCACAATAGGGCATGGATTGAGGAAGTGGCTCCCTACCAGAGATATAAGGCAAGACTCTCTTGATTCAACATTGTGGATCCCAACAAGGGTCATAGGTTTCCATCCATTTAATGAGGATGAGATTCCCTCCTTCCAAATCAATTTTGTTTCTTCTAGTAGTGTTTCTAAAGTGGATAGGCATTGAATCACCTCTACGTTTCCAATATGAATAGTTTTTGTATTACCTTCAAAGGGGTGGAGTTTAGAGGAAGCATGTGGCTGAGAATAGCACCTACTTAAGACCTGAAGTAGTAGGTGAAATTTCTAGAATTGTGGCCCTTTAGTGTTTACTTCTGATGGTATCGTTCCTTCCATCAGCAAAACTTTCACAAACATGAAGATTCTTCTCCTTTGTACCCCATTTCTTAGTGAGCAAAGAGAGGTTTTCCTCTAGACCTTCCTTACTTGCTAACCTGACCCTGCCAGTCGCTCCTCTTTTTTCCTTTCCTCTTCTAATTTCTCCTTTCATCTCTTGTCCTGACTTGTCCTGTTCTGTCTTCTCTTTCTTTTCCTTCCTCTCCATTTCATTGTCTTTGCTTTTCTTCTCTCTTTTCTTTTCTCTCCCTCTCTCTACTACTCTCTCTGACCTGCCCTCTCTCTCTCTAACCCTCTCCTATTTGTGTTAGGAATTCAGAAGATAACCGTACCTCCACTTAACTCCAGAGAAGCTCCACAGGATTTGGGGCAGGTGATTGATATCCACTGCAATTCCCTTTGCAAAAATATTTGTGGACTTTCTATACTCAGACTTTATTTTTAAGGATTCTATTTGGATTATATAGACACAGCTTCATTTTTGCACTTAAGGATGCTGGCCCATTTATGGACAGCTGGGGCTATTCTCAGCTGCTTCACTGATGATGATGAAAAGCTACACTAATTTCATTATTGATATACTTGCATGTTGCAGAAATACAGATATCCTTTTTGGCTCAAGTATTTGCATTTAAGTATATACAAAATGATCATGTTCATTGCTGAGATAAAAAAGTCTTTATATACGATATTAAATACTTCTTTTCCTAGAACAAAACTGTGTAATTTTTAGTGGGTATGACTTTTGTACATATTGTAAGATAAAGGTCAAAAGATACATAGAGTCCTGATTTCTTGGCAGATGGGGAGTTCAGGCAGAACTCCAGCTGGTGGATATAGAGGGTGACTTTTGGCCCAATTCCTCCCACTGGGATCATCAGAGTCTTATAAGTCTCCTGGTAGCCATGGACTTATAATGCATAGAGTCATATACATCACAGAATCCTTGTGAGTGATCATTGGCCAAGGTGTTATAGGAGGAGAGTTTC
>CM053770.1:262639494-262656214 GCA_028658325.1 Potorous gilbertii
AAAAAAAAGTATATTTGAGAATGGAGCTCATGTGTACAAGTGTATATATGCAGAGAGGTTTCAGTTTTAACCCAGAATTTAGCAGTCCCTGGCACATAGTAAATACTTAACAAATATTTATCGAATAAATGAATGAAATGTACCAAATTAACTGAGCCTTGTAATACTGTTTGTCTGCACTCCAACAGGCAAAGAGAATTCTTGCCTTCCTTACGTAGTGGAACTATCGTATCCTTCCTAAAATAAGAGTCACTAAATGACAACAATAATAGCCAGCATTGTACATTTTGCAAGGCATTGTGCAGATTATTTTAGTTGATCCTCACAACAGTCTTTTGAGGTAGATGATATTGTTATCCCCACTTCACAGATGAGAAAACTGAGGCAAAATGTCTTTTCTAGAGTGACACAATAAGTGTCAGAGGCCAGATTTGAACTCTTCTTATTCAGGATTTGAACTCAGGTCTTCTTGACTCCAGTTCTGTCCTCTTATCTAGTGCGACACCTGACTCATCCAGTTTAATCTCCTTTATCTTGCAAATGAGAAAAATGAAGCCGCAAAGTGACTTCAAGAATATTACAGATCGTTGAAGACATAGAGAAGATGAATCTTAAGTTCTTAAAAGAACACTGGATTTCAAGTCAGAAGTCCCAGCTCTGAGTCATCATGGACAAGCCACTTGGTCTGTCAGGGATAGGGCCTGGGGAGTTGAAAACTTTTCTGTCCAAGGTTCCTCCCAGCACTGACATTCTACGACAACCTGAATCTCAAATTGGAAGGGACCCCAGGGATTACCTTAACACAAACCCTACTTGATCTATGAGATTTCTTCACGACATCATCATACACAGGCAGCCTGGGTGTCCCGTACCCTTTCCACTACTCCACGCTGCCTCCTACACAATCTCAGTTCTCAATGTCTAACAGTATCAGTGGATGAATTCTCTTTACCAAGACAGATTTAAAATCAGTGCCTTCATTTCGTTAAGAACATCTTTTATTTTGGCTTTTATTTTGGGTGGGAGAATTCCACTTCCCAATTCCTGAAATTGTCGCTGTACTATTTTGTACATCCATGTGTGTGACTCCCAATTTGGAGTCAACTTATATATCAGCAACTCCCCTGAAACTTCTGTCCTTGGAAGATTGCTGAAAACCCATTGCCCCCAGTCATACAAGTTGAGTATGTCAGAGACAGAATTTGAACCCAGATCTTTCTGACTCTGAAGATGACTTAATAAATTGCTGTTGAATTGAATTTTATTTTTATGGGTCTTTGTTCCACTAGACAAGTTTCTAAAGTCTCTCACTTCTAAATCTTTCTGCATAGACTACCTCTAAATATTTTACATACTCGACACTATATTCTGGTCATCGGATGTCATACAGGGCAGAAGTCCCAGTTCAAAGGGCAGTTGTCACTCTGAAACAGCAGATCTGGCTGACTGATAAGGGCAGAATCCAGCTGGATTTCTAACTGAAACCCAGGTCAAGAATTTGCAAGAGCTCAGACAAGAGAAAGATTGTTGTATGAATTTTAAGATAAGCAGCTGACACCCCAAGTTCACTCTCATCTGATCTGGTTAAAGGAAGGAAGAATATACTGTGCACACACATGGGTATATAGATTTCATTTAAAAGGGAAATAACAGAGAAAGAGGAGAGGAGGGAAATAGAAGAAAGATAGATTAAGGGAGGAATTATTCCTAAGCAAAATGAACTCTAGAATGTAAAAAGTATGTATAGCTCATTGGAGGAGGTAAAAATAGGCATCTGTCTGAGGAAGTGCCTGTAAATTGGGGAACAGATGAGCAAGTCATGCTATGTAAGTGTTATGTAATAGTATTGTGAAGGGGATGATTTCAGAGACACCTGGGAAGACATGTATGATACATTGCCTAGTGAAGTAAAGAGAACCAGGAGAATAATTTATACAGCAGTAATATGAGTAAAAGTGAATAACATTAAGAGAAGGAAACTCTTAATTGGCTTACTGATCAAACACAGTGCCAGAGGACTAATAAGGAAACTTGGTACCAACTGCCTAACAGAAAGGTAAAGAACTCAGAGTGCAAGTAGAGACTTAAAAAGAATTGAAACATGACCAATATGGAGATTTGTTTTGATTGACAATATATATTTCTAACAGGTTTATTTTTCTTTAGTTCTTCAAAAGGCAAATGTTTTATCATTGAAAAAAACAAAACTTTTATTTTTATTTATTTATTATTTCCACATTACTCAAATTGTTTCTTTCTAGCTGCTTACAATATTTTGTTCTTGACCTGGGAACTCTGGAATTTGGCTACAATATTCCTAGGAGTTTCTCTTTTCAAGTCTCTTTCAGGAGGTGATTGGTGGATTCTTTCTGGTTCTAGACTATCAGGGCAATTTTGCTTAATAATTTCATGAAAGATGATGTCTAGGCTCTTTTTTTGATCATAACTTTCAGGTAGTCCCATAATTTTTAAAGTGTCTCTCCTGGATCTATTTTCCAGGTCAGTTGTTTATCCAACGAGATATTTCCTATTATCTTCTATTTTTTCATTCTTTTGATTTTATTTTGTAATATCTTGGTTTCTCATAAAGTCATTAGCCTCCATCTGCTCCATTCTAATTTCTAAAGAACTGTTTTCTTCAGTGAACTTTTGAACCTCCTTTTCCATTTGGCTAATTCTGCTTTTTTTAAAGCATTCCTCTCCTCATTGGTTTTTTGGACCTCTTTTGCCAAATGAGTTAGCCTATTTTTAAAGGTGTTATTTTCTTCAGTATTTTTTGGGTCTCCTTTAGCAAGCTGTTGACTTGCTTTTCATGATTTTCTTGCTTCTGTTCTCATTTCTCTTCCAAATTTTTCCTCCACCTTTCTTACTTGACTTTCAAAATCCTTTCTGAGCTCTTCCATGACCTGTGACCAATGCATATTTATTTTGGAGATTTTGGAAGCCTTGACTTCCTCTGAAGGTATGCATTTTTCTTCCTCAACTGAAAAGATGGAAGAAAATCCTTCTATAGTCTTATTTCTCCCTATTTTTGGGCACTTTCCTAGCCAATTACTTGATTTTTGAGTCCTTTGTCAAGAGAAGAATATACTCTGGCTACCTGTAGGTTCTTTGTTCCTCCAAGGTGACATAATCAAGGGAGAGAAGTTTACTACTCTCCTGACCTGTGCTCTGGTCTGGGAGCAGCCACAAGCAGTCTTTTTTGCCCAAGATCTGTGAGTAGAATTGCCTCCCCAGAGCCTCCACCAGCTCCACCAGGACAGCCAGAGCTCCTTCTCACCCCAGGAGTACTACTTAGGGCTGAGATCCGGATCAGCCATGTGATACCCCACACTGGGCTGTGCTCCGCTCTGTACCTGGTGTGACAGACCTTTCTTGTCAGTCTTTCAGGCTGCCCTGGGCTGGAAATCTCTTTCACTCTGTGGTTTTGTGGCTTCTGCTGGTCTAGAATTTGTTTAGAGTCATTTTTTTACAGGTATTTTATGAGCTATGGGGGGAGGGAGTTTCTACAGGTCCATCATTCTACTCCACCATGTTGGCTCTGCCCCAAATATAACTTTTAAAAAGCTTCAATTAACCTCTCTGCGCTTTCCTTCCACTCCATTTCTCTTACTTCTGCCTTCTGAGACTAAGCAGAACAAGTCTCATTTTTTCTCCATATTGGAATTCATTCAAATATTCAGAGATAGTTATCATAGCATCCTGACTAACTGAGAGTAAGGGGGAAAAGTGGGAAGAGAGGAAGGGAACGATTGGTCAATGAAAGCCCAATCTGTAGACCTGGGGGAAAATGGTCTATGTAATATTATTCTGTACTTCAAAATACATAAGGACACATGATGCCTCCCTCCACTCTATGCAGTTCAGATATACAGACAATTTCCTGTTGACTTTCTACCAAGTAATGAAAAGCTACCTAAGGGAGAATTGAGAAAGAATTTTAAAAGTACAAACATAAAAAACCTCTCTTTTCCCCTGGCTAGAAGTAGCTGGGTAGTGACAGTACATAGAAAACTAAGCCTGGAATGAGGAACGCTTTAGTTCAACTCTGATCTCAAACATTTGCTAGCTATATGACCTTGTACAAATCTTTAACCTCTGCTTGCTTCAATTCTCTTAACAATTCAATGGCGATAATAACAGTGGTGACCTCCCAGTGTTGTTATAATGATCCAATGAAATAAAAATGCTAAGCATGGAGCTTATCACATAGCAGATACTTAATAAATGATTATGCCATCCATCTTTCCCTGATAGCTGTTCAGTGAAGAGAAAGAAGCAGTGTAAGCCTCAGGCCAAGGAGGGGTAACAGACACTGTTTGCAGGGTTGGCATGTGGTCACAAATGAATGTATGGTACCTCTTGCTCCTTCTGCCTTTATTACCTTTCTTCCCTGTTTATTCTTTAGCGAATAAGAATGCCAAACCAGATTATAACCTTGTAGCCTTCAAAAAACAAACGAACAAACAAACAAAAAAACACAGAGATCCAGCAACTAGAGTCCATAGGAAAGTCTGTCAGTAGCTAGAACAACCAAGTCAATCTAATAATGAATTTCCTAGTTGACTCATCATTATGTCCTGCAAATAAGGAAAGGACTTGTCCATCAGCTAAGCCACAAATAGAAGTCAATTTATTGAAGTTCATCTTTCCTAACAGTTCACTCTTCCCAGGGACCAATCAACCAATAAACATTTTAAGCCCCTATTGTGTAAAGTACCCCAGGCATTTTGATAATTGTTGGGGATACAAAAAGAGGCAAAAGGCAGTTCCTACCCAGAAGAAGCTTAGGAGGAGATGACATTCAAACAAATATATATAAAGCAAGATGTATAGCTATATACACACATACACACATATTCTTGACCTGAAAACTTGGTTAAAGAAAAGGCAACAGACTAAATGCATATATTTTATGATTTAATTAATTAATTCCTTTTAAAGAAAACAGTAACATAATGCACTATGGAGTCAGAAAAATATTCCGACTACCTGGTACAGAAATCTTCTGGCTTATATCCATTTTACCATGAGAAAGGCACTCTCTTCATTGAACAAATCATAAATTTAGTAAGACAAGACAATTAACAAAGTAGTGTTAGTAGGGATTTATTATTACAAGCTGTGTGAATTTCCTTTCTCTAGCATATGTCTCTGTGACATAAGATAAGGAGAAAATCCTATCACTCTGATGACAGGTATCTTGCTGACACAGGAAAGGGTACCTTTAACAAAATTTCAATTGAAATTACAACACAGAACATATGTGATTTTCCTTATCGCTAAGATGCCATGGAAAGGGTCTCTTAAGGAAGTTACTAAGTCAGCCCTATATGCTTCCTGACACCAAAAGGTATTCTCTATATTTACTTAAGATAACAAAAGAGACTGTTAGATCCAAATTCTTTTTAATTCAAACTTTGGCATTTATTAAATTTCAAAATTTATATTAAATATTATCAATATATAGATATACATGCACGCACACACACACACACACACACACACACACATATATGAAATAATTAACAGAAAGAAATCACTGGAATTAAAAAGGATTAGGGAAGGCTTCCTGTAGAAGATGGGATTTTAGTTGGGACTTAAAGCAAGCCAGGGAGGCCATTTAGTCTGAGTGGAGGAAGGAGGGCATTCTAGGCATAGGGGACAGTCAGAGAGAATGTCCAGAGCTGTAAAAACAGTCAGAAAGCCAGTGTCACTGATCAAAGATTATATGTCAGAGAATAAGGTGTAAGAAGATTGCAAAGGTAGGGGCAGGAGGGGTTAGGTTATGAAGGGCTTCAGAGGGCAAACTGAGCATTTTGTATTTGCTCCTAGAGGTAATAGGGAGCCCCTGGAGTTTATCAAGTAGGAGTAGGAGACATGATCAGATTTGTGTTTTAGAGAAATCACTTTAGCATCTGAATGGAGGATGGATTGGAGTGGAGAGAGGCTAGAGACAGGCACATCCGCAAGCAGGCTATTGCAATAAGCTGGGTATGAGGCCTGTAATGAGAGTATGCTACCAGTTTTGGAATTTTCTGTATTCTGGATCTTGATGTATCTTCAACGTAAGTAATTCTTTGTAAAAGCTACCTGATGTTGCTTGTTTTTCAGAGATATTGAGGTGCTATCAATGGGCAAATTGATATTGGGAACTAGTTGTTTGATATGGAGAAGAATATACCAGATTGGAGTTAATGAGCTAAAATATTAGAGAAAAAATATTAGAGAAGAATGTTAGAGAAAAACCCCCAAACCCCAACGATTACTTCTAGAAACCTGAGAAGAGAAATAGCAGGGCTCTGGGGACACAAATCCCTAGAGTGAGTTGGAGTTTGGATAATGAACCCCAAAGCTTACAAATGCAGCAGTACAACCACAGATCTGGAGGTATAATAGAACTCAGAGGTCTTCCAATGCAAACCCCTCATTTTATAGATGAGGATACTAGATCTGAATAAATTCTCAGCAGTCATAAAGCATGGAAAATGTATGAAGAGGTGAAAGCATTTCATTTGGCTATAGTACAGAACACAGTGACTCGGCATTGTGGTTACTTAATAAATGCTTGTTGACTTACTGACTGACTGACTAATATAGGAGAATGGGATGGAACAGCTATAACCAGGATTCTAGATGGCTTAGCCTTATTTAGCTTTTTCAAGAACAGACATTGTATGGTGCAGTGGAAAGAATACTGGTCCAAAGATCCCAGTTTCAAATCCAGCCTCTTTTGTATAATATTAATACTGTTACTACTGAAGTGATTTGAAATGCAAGACCCTTTATCTCCCTGGGCCTCAGTTTCCTCATATGTAAAACGAAAGGATTGAACTAGATGCCCTCTAAGATCCCTTCTAAGCTCTAAATCCTATAATAATTAATCAATCAAACAAAAAGATATTTAAGATCTGACCAGGTGCCAGACACTCAAGGAAGATTATGAGAATATATTGTTATTTTGAAATTACATTGTTTTTAAGAATGGCTTTGAGTGACTAAGTTATTTTTACTGTTACCAATATGAAAATCAAAAATAAAAGACATATGAAGAAAGACATCAGAGAAAGAACTGATAAGTAGAAGAATATATAAAATAATTTTACATATATATGTATATATATCCATTTGTGTTTAATGGTAGCCATCTCTAGATTGGGGTGTAGGGTGAGGGAAGGAAAAAAGAAATGAAAAGAAATTGATGTGATAGCTTGGTTGTATATTTGGAGGGAATAGGAAGCTGTAAGTGAGAGATCTGCAGTTTCATGTACAAGCATCTTTTTATTGTACTGTGTCATGGAAATGCTTATTTTGTTCCATGAAAGGAAAATAAAATAATTTTTTAAAAAAGAATCTAAGTTTTATGAGTCCCAGAATTGTTTAACTTTTTGTCTGTATCTTTAGTAGATTTGTAAATGTCAGATACATAGAGGAATGCTTATTGGATGAGATTTTTATCATTATTGTATGAATCTGAACCAGTACAAAAAAAGGACTCTAAGAAGATAAGCCCTCAAACGAGAAGCTCCTGCACCTCGTCAGGCCTTGGACCTTGTCAATATGGTTCGTTTAGCCTTGACTTTAATATACTATTTCTCAACAGGTTGATTAGGAAATCACGAGTTGCCCTTGTCTTTCTCACCTGTTCCTCAAAGTGTACCAATGTCTTGCACAACCAGAAAACTAATTAAATAAAGAAAAGTAAAACAAATACCATCTCCAAACATTTATTTCCATACTTTTAGCAACGTAGCTTGGTATCAAACTCCCAGGCTATAATACAAATGAGGAAACTGGCTAAGTAGCACATCCCCATGAGCAATCAGAGGAGAGAGGGATGGCCTCACCACCATGCTGAGTTTAGATTTGCTGAGGCTCTTGGGGACAGCTCCAACATCCCCAATAAGGCCAGGAAGGACTGACTGTGGAAGTATGGAGGGGATCTGGTGATTTTATGGCTGTTGGTTTCTGCACCTATTTATTCCAACTGATCTTCAAACACTGAAAGCAAATAGCCTTTCTCTTATTAACTCAGGCATTGACCTTAAATCAGTTAGCAAATACTGAATAACCAAGTATTCCAATTGAGGAAAACAGTCTAATCCAAGGGCTTTGCGTAACAGAGTCCTTGGTGGGGAAATCCTATCTTGAGGTCCTGAAAAGAACAATGGTTTGGCTTATATTCCTAGCTCTGATATTCAGTAACTGTGTGATCTCAGTAAAACAGCTATCCTCAATGATCTCTATGATGATAGGTATAACCTGTATATACTCTTAAATGCAGTGATACCACTGCTAGATCTATCTAATCCAAAGAGATGAAGGAAAAAGGACCCACACAAATGAATAGATTTATAGTACCTTCTTTTTGTGGTGACAAAGAATTGGAAAGTGAGAAACTGTCCATCAATTGGGGATGGACAAATACATTGTGGTGTATGAAGGTGATGAAATATTGAGATAAAAATTATCGGAGGTTCCACTGACTAGGTACTGCTATCAATGATAGGATAGTACTGCAGTTTTATTATACCTGGTATATAGGTTTCACTGTATACAAAAGTCATTGAACCCAGAAAATTAATTTCAATGACATTATGTAGTATATGTATATGTGAGTAGCAAGAGTATAATGAAATTGTATGGAAAAGAGGAGGAAAGAAGGATGCCCACATCAGGAAACTCATTGAACTCACTAGTCAAAACTGGAACTTGAAGTTCTTGCCTCCAGCTAGTTTTTGCGGACTTTGGCAGTTTGCTTCTAGCAAACAGTTGACAGGAAACTCAAAATAGAGCCTGGGGTAGAGTTTTTCCTTAGCAAAATGGTAGCAAGAAGGCAGAACCAAAAATTTTCTTGTCACACTATTGTACTGTAATAAATGGTGGTGAAGGAGAATAATTTCATAAAAACCTGAAAGGACATCAGTTCATAACTGATGCAAAGTGAAGGGAGCAGAACCAGGAGAACGATTTATATGGTAATATCAATATTATGAGGATAAACAACTTCAAAAGACTTACCACCATTTCAAAAGACTCATGATGAAACGTTCCATCTAGCCGTTCTTATATATTATATCAGATAGAAAACTGACACACTCAGAAGGGCAGATTGAAGCATGTTTTCTTTCGTTTTTTTTTTCCTAAGGCTGATATGGAAATTTGATTTGTGTGACTCTATATATTTGTAATGGATTTGTTTTTCTTGCCTTCTCAATGAGTGGGAGAAGACTATGGGAAGGGAGAGAAGTTGGAATTCAAAATAAATTTAATGGAAAAAGGGAAAAAAATAAAATGATAGCATTAGACTAGCTGAATTTTAAACTATCTCCCAGTTCTAAAGTCTACACAGGAGTGGGGAACCTGTGGACTTGAGGCCCCATGTGGCCTTCTAGGTCCTTGGGTATGGCCTTTTGACAGTCTAAACTTTACAGAATAAGTCCTTTTATTAAGGGGATTTCTTCTGGATTCAATCAAGGGAGTGCACTTGAGGACCTGAAGGGCCACTTGTGGCCTCAAGGCTACAAGTTCCCCACCCCTGGAAAATCACAATAGTATACTGAGACATTAAATGTTTTGGGTACTGAGAGATTAAGCCCAGGGTCACAAAATCTCTGGCCTAGAAATAGCCTAGAACTCAAATCTTGCTGACTCCAAGGCTGATAATCCATCCATGACACCATGATGGTTCTCTTGTAAACTTGTAGACTAAGAGTAAGATTAAAATATATAAGATATAAAAATAAGAAGTATTAGGTGGGTAGGTGACCGTGGATAACTAGTTTGGAAACAGGAAGTTTCAATCTGACCTCAGAGGTGTGTGACTCTTGGCAAGTCACTTATCGTCTGTCGGACTCAGTTTTTTCAACTGTAAAATGGAGATTAATAATAATACCTACCTTACAGGGTTGTTGTAAGGACCAAATGAGATGACAATACCGGTAGAGCTCTTAGCACAGAACATAGTATATTTGTTGCTGTTATTTAGTTGATTAGTAATATCTAATTCATTACCCTATTTGAGGTTTTCTTGGCAAAGATCCTGGAGTGGTTTGCCATTTCCTTTTACAGCTCACTTTACAGATGAGGAACTAAAGTAACCAAAGTTAAGTGACTTACCCAAGGTCACACAGTAAGTGTCTGAGGCTGGATTTAAACTCAGGAGGATGAGTCTTTCTGACTCCAGGCCCTGCACTCTATCCACCATACCACCTAGCTGCCTGCCTTGCACAGACTAAGCACTTAACAAATGCTTATTTCCTTTTATAGTTTCATAGATCTTAAAGGACTGCCCAAGGTCATCCAGGGGGTCCAACCCCCTTGTTTAATTCTGGTAGCTTCTTCGCAACTATAAAAACCTTGGAGCTCACAAAACTCAGGCTTCCTTATCCCTACCCAGACTGATGACTTATCATACAGGCATCATATAGGCATCAGACAGGCCTTAGGACCTGGCAAGCACTGAATATTACCTTAGGTTGAATTTGTACTTGTAAGATCACTCTTGCCCTTGGGGACCAAGGCCAAGTCAGGATCAAGCACTGCTTGACAAGAGGAGTCTTACAGAAAATGATACCAGTCATACACATTCTGTCAAACAGGAAAGAAAAACCAAAGGAAAAGGCCAACTGGTACCTGGCCCCTCACCTTGCGACCTGCAAAGCCAGAGGCAACTATTGGACTGACTTGTCTGAGCTTCAGTTTCCTCATGAAATTAGGAAATTGGCCCAAAAGGTCTCTAATATCCTGATTAACTATAAATCTGTGAGAGTGTCCTGGGTCGCATTCTCTGTGAGGCTCAATGTGTTGAAACAGGGGTGATGTGCCCTCTTCGCCTGTTTGGATCTTCTTCTGCTTTCAAGGTTCAGCTCAAATGACACCTCCCCCATGAAGTTTTGTCTGATTTTCCCTGCCTTACGTAGCTTTCTTCTTCCCTACTTATCTGCGTTCTGGTCTTATTCATGTATGTATGTCCTACACACTAAACACACTCACACACTTGCTTATATACATTCACACACATATACACTCATACATACACACTCACACACATATATACACACACACACTCTTATACACACACTCACACATATACTCACACATTCATACACACTCACACACAGTCACATAGACACACTCTCACTTATACATACACACATACACACATACACTCATACACATACTCATGCACATATACATACACACTCTCACACACACACACTCTTGTACACACACACATATCCACACATACACACATAACACACTCACACATACTCATACACACTCTCACACACAGTCACATAGACACACACACACACACACACTCACAGGGTAGAATGTGTGCTGTATAAAGTCAGGGATAGTTCTTTTTTAAATGTTTTCTTTGTATCTCCATTTCCTAGAACTGTGTTTTACATGGAGTAAGCTCTCCAGAAAAAAAAATGGTGGAGGTTATTTCAGGAATCCAGCACAGTGTCAAAGTGTTCAAAGTCAAGGGAGGAGAGATCAAGGTATGTTAGAAGGTAGAAGGAGAAAAGACCACCTTGGTCAGAGTATCAAGTGCTTGGAAAAAGCAAAAGCCATAAAGGGAGGGTGGAGTCATCTTTCAGAGCACCTAGAGACCAGACTAAGGAGGTTGAATGCTAAGCATTATGGCCAGTAATTCAGAAGGAAAATCACTCTGGCATCAAGAATGAGTGGGGGTGGATGGGGGAGGAAATGGGGAGTAGCAGCATACTATACTAGGACACTGAGTCCAGCTAGGTTATAATGAGGCCCTGTACTAGGCTAATGGTCACAACAAGAGAGAGGAGGGGGACAAAAGGCAGAAATGTTGTGGGCCTCAGGCCAGTGGAATCCACAGGACCTGGTAGCCAGTTGACTCTGAGAGGGGGAGAGAGAGGACAAAGTGTAAGCTCACTCTGATGTTTGATTATGGGGGACATCCAGGTGTATAGACCATGACAGACATAATTAAGACAGAAAAGGTAACCAGAATTGAGTGAAAATGGCCACCAGGTTCTGCCCAGTTCTGTGGGACCTGTCTTCCCAGATATCCAATTCATGGCCACTGTGAATATGGGTTAATCGCATGTGACATCAGATCATCAATATAAAAGTCAATTTCTTTTTCATGAATAAGTTATGGGAAGCTCTGGGGAAAACCTAAGGCTTTTATTTCCTTGTCTCTAAATCAATCCTCTGTTGGCACAAAGTCCTCAAAAGGAGTGACCCATGGCAACAGTATCGCTTGTGCTTGTAATTTTATATCAAGCTCTGTGAAGGATTGTTGGAACTTATCAGTTAGGTGGTACAGTGGATAGGGCACAGAACCTGGAATCAGGAAGACCTAAGTTCAAATCCAGCCTTAGGCATTTACTAGTTTTGTGGCCCTGGATAAATCACTTAACCTTTTTTGCCTCGGTTTCCTCATCTGCAAAATGAGCTGTAAATAGCTCCTTACTCATCACTCATCTGAGTAAACAGCAAATCATTTTAGTATCTTTACCAAGAAAACCCCAAATGGGATTAGGAAGAGTCAGACATGACTGAAAAGCTACCAAACTACAATACGCTAGTCATTTAATTTTCTGTCCCTCAAGAAATCAGCCACAGACACTACATCATAAAGGTCACATCTCCTTTTGTCCTATCACAGGACTGCTGTCCCATTACAACAAGAGCTCACCAAAGACACCCACTGAAGAGATGAGAACAATAACTCTCTGTTGTTTAAGGATCATTAGAAACCACTGTGCAAAGGGAAAACAAAAGTTCAAGACACAAGATCAGGCAGAGAGACCAGTAAAATATACTATACTACAATATGGTGCCCAGAGTTTGACATAGTATTCCTGCATATCGCATCTCTCTTTTTGAACAGTGACTCTTTTAATATAATCTAAATTCTTATTAGTATTTTTTACAACCGTATTAGACTGTTGATTTATATTGTACCTGTAATCCACTAAATCCCAATAACTTTTTCAGCTGATCTGTTGTCTAGCCTTGTCTTTTCCATTTTGTACTATAAAGTTGATTTTTTTTAACCTAAATCTAAGGCTTTGAATCTGTCCCGGTTGGATTTGAAGGCAATAAATTCAACCCAGTCCTCTAACTTGTCAAGAATTTATCCTGATTGTCACCCATGTTGGTTGCTGCTTCTAATTTGAGGTTATCAATTTGATAAGCATTCTATCTATTCTTTAATGCAAGCCTTTGAGAAAATGTCAAACAACATAGGACCAGAGTAAGTTCCCTGGAATATTCCACTAGAAACGTCTTTCTGAGTGACATTGAAACTTTAATGACAACTTTTTTTTAAACAAGAAGTTTATTTATTTAAACAAGAAGATGTTCAGCTTGAAGGGAAAACTATCTAGGATCAATTTCTTTATAGTAGTTTACCCCTACTGAGAGACAGAGATTGCCCTACATGTAACAGCTAAGTATAAAAAAAGTTATAAAATCATCCTTAGTCTTACAATGATAAAAGAAAAGCATTGAAATTATTCATTTTTTGTTGTTGTTGTTAAACAATGAGAGCAAAATAACTTATTGGAATAAAAAGATGAAAGTTGAATGAGCATGCCACTAATGGAAAAAACTATTTTTTTTTCCACAGAACCAGTTTGTTTTTCCTCTCCCCATTTCCATTTGATGTTAATCAATGCCGTTGGGCATTTAGTTTTTAAAAAAATATGAATTATGCCTGTGCACAAAACTGATTGCAATAGTCAGGATGTGGATAAACCAAATCTTGTTTTTCTAATTGAGAATGTATTGTTTTCCTTTGGAACATGGTTCTGGAGTACAGCTGTAGATTCTCTTTTTAGTAAACGCCTCCTATCTGTTGCTGGAATGCATCAATTGTATCTCTCTCCTCCATTTCCAACTATACAGGTATGTCTGTTTCATTGATTGG
The DNA here is from genome assembly GCA_028658325.1 of Potorous gilbertii. NCBI lineage: Eukaryota > Metazoa > Chordata > Mammalia > Diprotodontia > Potoroidae > Potorous > Potorous gilbertii. The sequence continues at coordinate 262,653,419 of CM053770.1, forward strand.
TCACCCATCAAATTGGAATCTGGTCTGCCTCATTGAACCCTGTCGTTCACAATAGGTTTTCATTAGTTTACTAAGTGGTGTGTGCCTCTTAATCTTAAAATGCACCACTGAACCATCTTGCCCTGCCACCTTCAAATTAATGTGGTCATTGTTTTCGAACTTGACTCCTTACTTGGACTTTTTGTTGGCCATGGTGAGTTGAGGTAGGGGTGGGGGGGGATCTCCTCAGCTGCTACTTCACAAAAGAGGCACCAGGATGATCTGCTCCAGGGTAATACAACAGCAACAGGAGCAGAAGGAGGAAGAAGATAGTGATGGTGACTACTTTTAAGATATGATAATTTAACCACTTTTGCATCCAATCAATTGATGTATAGCAGAGTAGCATGAGAAGCTTTGTCAAATGCCTCTCTATAATCTAGGTTAGGCTATAATTGTCAACAATCCCCTGATCTACCAGTCCAGTAACCCTGTCCCAAAAGGCAGTGAAGTTAGTGTGCTCTGACCTGTTATTGATGGAGGGATTTGACGTTTACTAATCACTACTTCTGTTTCTAAATATTTGCTAGTTATCCCTTTTATGACACTTTTTTTAGAACATGGTCAATCACTGAAGGTAAGCTCACTGGGCCAAAAGGTTGCACACTCCATAGTCTTCCTCTCTTCTATTACTTCTTCTTTTTAAATAAGAGCAGAATTTGCCTTTATGCTTTTCATAGTCTTTCCTGTTCTCCATAATCTTCCATATCAATCACAGTGACTCAGCAATACCATCAGCCAGCTCTTTCAGTACAATACTTTAGGATTTAGTTCATCTGATCCTAGTATCTTGAACTCATCAGAAGTAATTTTAGTTTATATGTTACTATCTACCTGGTTTTCTTGGGATTCTATTCCTGTATTCTGTGTCCTATGTTCCAATGGCCTTTCCAGCTCTTACATTCTGAATTCAAGGTTCTGTGGTCCATTCTAACTGATATCCTATCTTCTAAGATTCTTTAAAGTTGTAACATTGTAGGTCCTAAGTACCTTCCCACTTATGGTATCCTATGTTCCATATTTTATATTCAAAAGCACTTTCTAGATATGATTGTCTATGGTCTATGTTCAATGTTGACAGCTTCTAGCTCAGAAATTCTCTGTTCCATTTTCTAAGTTTCCTCCTAGTTTGGAAGTTGAAGGTATTCTAAGGTACCTATAAATTTGAATATTCTTGGTTTTAAGTTCCCTTCCACCTCTGAATTTCCATGATTTTCCAACTCTGAAAGTCTATGTTCTGTGTTCTAAGACCCTCTAAAGCTTTTGGTTCTTTGAACCTCTGCCTTTCTATATTCTATATTCCAACAGCTCATATAAATCTGACATTCTATTTCCAACAATCAAAATTCCCCTCCAACTTTGACATTCTTAGTTTCTTTTTGGTTTTAATATTTGACTCAGTATTCTGAATGTCTCTTCATGTTCCAGTAGTCTAGGGTTTGTGTCCTCTCAGTTATGATGCTCTGTGATCTGGTAACCTCTGAAACATTTGCTGTTTGTTTATGATTTCTTCCTGTCTCCTGGCATCTCTCCCAAACTACTTTGTACTTTATCTTTATTGATCTTAATCTCTATGTGTATTCTGAGACCAGCTAGGCAATAGTGGATGAAGGGCTGGGCTTGAAGTCAAGAAGTTAAAATTCGATCCCACACACTCACTGTCTGTGGGCATCTGGGAACATTACTGAACTTGTCCTGGCCTCAGTTTCTTCATATATAAAATGAGGATAATGATAACCTCTATCCCAAAGCGTTATTGTAAGGATCAAATGCACTACTACATTAAACTTCTAAAGCTAAGGTTTAAATAAACACAACAATTGTGTTTATTTGAAGCAACAAGAAGCTCCAAATGAGGTTGTGCCAAAGGACAGCACTCTGCCTTCCTCAACAACACTTCAAGGATTTAAGAAGGTTCCTTTTCTTTTCCAGTGTTGCTTAAAATTACATTAAAATTTTTGAGACTAAGTGCTTTGCAACTTTAAGGTGATATAATATCTGTATTAGATAGTATTCTTTCTTCCTTCCCTCTTTCCTTCCTTCCTTCTCTCCTTCTCTCGCTCTCTCCCTTGCCTTATTTTTTACTATTATTAATCTGTCAAGGAGGAGCTAAATCATAGGACAGGATGGTGTACACCCTTTCACATTTGGTAATAATTATTTTCGTATCATTGTTTTATGGTACAGTATATCCAGAATTGACTGTGATGTAAAAGCAAAAGACATCAGTATTTTTTTTTTGAGTGTTCAGTGTGACTTTCCTCTGACCTCCTTCCCTCCCTTCTTCACAGAGCTGAAAGACTGGGTGTAGAAGAGCAGTGTGAACAATGAATCTTTCTGAAATGGTAAAATTATTCACATTCCCTCTGCATATTTCCATTGGGATGGAAACAATTATAAGGGTGAGAATATATGCTCCAACCTAAGGAGACTCACTCATTTGCACTAATTTGACCTAACTGTTCTGCCAAGCTTGGTAAAGTATTGATTAGTTTTGCTTTGTTGCTTTAAACAAAATCTTCTTTTTACAAAATGTTTCATTACTCTTTTTGGAATGACTCTCTGAGTGGGGAAGAGGAATGGGTAGGTTTGAAAGTGATACAAAATCAAGATAGCAATAAAAGTTTCAACTGTGGTGTCAAATGTCACCCACCTCCTCTCAAAAGAGTGATGGACACAAGGTATTAAAAAGACACAAACAATATTGACCATGGCCATGGTATGGGTTTATTTTTGTTTGCCTGCTTGTTTCTTACA
>CM053770.1:262656714-262677071 GCA_028658325.1 Potorous gilbertii
CTTTGCATGGTGCCTTGCACACGGTGCTCACTCAATAAATCTTACTGCCTCACTGGAGAGGTGATGTGGAGGGAGCTGTTTAGCCAAATAATCCAATAGGAAAAATGATTCCTTTCTTTGAGATAAGGAGTTAATTAGGGGTTTTTTTGGTTTTTTTTCAGGGGATAAGGAGGAGAGAGAGAGCTGGATTTTTGCCAGTTACTAGCATTGGGACTTTACTTATCTTCTCTTGACCTCAGTTTATCCATTTGTAAAATGGGTTCAATAGAAGCTGTAGCGTTGACCTCATTAATGTAAATATCAAATGAGAGGGAATATATGATATACGGGAAGAGCATTGGTTCTAGAATCACAGAGCTGGGTTCAAATTCCACCTTTCAAGTTTGAATGACCTTGGATAAGTCACTTAGTCTCCTCAGGCCTCAGTTTCCTTATCTTTAAAATGAGGGCACTAGCCTAGATGGCTCTGAAGTTCCTTTCAGTTCTAGGCTTAAGAGCTATGGTGTATGAAATGGAGATAATTCTAGCTTCAAGCCTTCACCTCATAGGTTAGGTATGAGCGAGTATCAAATGAGACAGTTTATGTCAAGGGCTTTATAATTCATAAAGTTCAGGTGATTATTACTATTATTCTACAAGATGGTGAAAGGTAGTGGTCCAGTCCATTCCAGGACCTTTGGGACTGGGACCAAAGGCAAAATGAGAAGCATGATTTAATAAGAAGATGAGACCGAGACAACTAGCCAAGGCCTTAGGGCTGGCCAAAAGACTGGAATCATCTTTCAAAGTGTTAACTGTTAACTTGTGGCTTTCTCTTCCCTAGTCCCTCCTCCAGTTACCCAATACCTGTTCCCTTTTCTGGTTTTCCAGCAAAGTCTTTTTTAAATGCATCAGAGTTTGGTGTCCTCAGGTTGGGCAGTAGCAACAGGAACAGGTAGGTGGGAGCAAAGGAGACATTGTGTTCTTTCAGATGAAAACCTCAGTTTAGGACACTGATTAACAAAGAGAAACAGTGGTAGCTTAGAGTCCTATGGGACACCAATGAGCAGAGAGCAGAGCAAGCACAAAGGAACTGCTCTGGACATGGCATGCTCCAGCTGGAGTCTCATTGAGTAAGGTAAAGGCTGGGGCAGGACACCTCCAACTCAACTTTCCTTTTACATGTCTCTGCCTCTGTCTCTCTCCTCTTCCCTTTCTGATATTTCTCTGACAGTGAGCTAAGCATCTGCCCAAGATGCTTCTTCTCCGTAGCTCCCAGATGCTGCAGACTCTGGAGAGAGCCTTGAGGAAGGACATTCCCGAATCTCTAAAGGTAAGCATAAGCATTATTCATGTACATTTCCTCCCCCCAACTCATGCAACCAATGCCTTAGTTCAGTGACTCATCTCATCTCCCCTGTATGACTATAAAAGACTTCTCTAATTGGCTTTCCTCTATTTTAGCCTTCCTCCCCAGAGCTGCCAAAATGATCTTCCTAAAATGCAGGTCTGATCTTGTCATTTCCCCCTAGTCAGTAACCTCTAGGGGTTAACTGTTTCTAGGATTAAATGTAAGCATCTCAGTTTGGCATTGAGAGACCTTCACAATACCGGCCCTTCTTACTTTCCACTTCCCCAGTGCTTAGCACAAAATAAGCCCTAAAGAAATACTTGTTGACTGGTCAACTGATTCCACACACTTGGCATTCTAGTCATATTGACATACTAAGGTATCCTGCTCATATATCCTTCACATGTGATGGTCCATATTCCATCCCCTAACTCCATTTCTTTTCACAAGTTATCTTGATTCCCAGAATCTATTTCCTTTTAACTTCCTCCATTCGGAATCTCCTATTTCTTTCAAAACTCAACTCAAGCACCATCATCTATATCAGGGGTTCTTAGCCTGGGCTCTCTGAACTTATGTTTAAAAAACTTTTCTTTGTAATCCTATATATTTTATGCATTTAAAAACATGGTTGGGATCCACAGGCTTCACTACACACTGCTCAAGGGAGCCGTGACACACAGAGATGTACACCTACACAATCAATTAAGAATTCCTACAAGAAGTCTTTCCTAACCCCAGCTCCCAGCAGTGACCTGCCTCCCCAAACCACAAACCACAGTGTATATATAATGGATGTGCTTATATAGGGTATTCCAAAAGTCTTAGTGCTAGATATTAATGCCTGCTAGTCCTCATGCATTTTAAACTTTAGCAGCTCTTGTGTGTAGATGTTTCCCCGGTTAGTAAGTGAGAATCAGAGTTTGAACTCACAATGTCAATATGATTTCCAGTATGCAAGGCTGTCCAGGAGTTTGTGCACCCTGGGAGAATACACCAAGAGTCTATGATTTCCTAATTATGTATTCCTAGGAAAGTTACCACCTTTCTGCAGCTCAGTTTCATCATCTGTAAAATGAGTAGGTTGAGTTATGATGATCTATAGGTCTCCTTCTAAATTCTATGGTCTGGGATCCTTTGATAGTATGCAAAACAAATTGGGGATGGGGGAACTCCAAGTAAGAGACCTCCTTCCAAGGAAAATTGAAACCTCTCTATCACCTGGTCCTAAGTCTTAAGAGGTTTCTTGAGGCTCAGAGAGATACTTACTCACACTGTGAGAGGTTAAGTGAAATCTGTGTTGTGCTGGAGATGGAGTTTGACCCCTGGCCTTCCTTACTCCCAAGGCTGACAGTTCAGTTGCCCTGGACATTTTTAGAAAATCCTTCCCTCCTGTGTGTGACTGGCCATTGGAGACTTTGGATCCCCAACTGTATACAACTTGACTTAGCAGCTTATTGCAAAATAAATCCCTATCAGTCCCTGATGCTTTTCTAGCATCTGAAACATTCTATTACAAAGTGTTCTTTTGTTGACGCTCTGTTGTATCCTGGATCCCTGCTATCCTTGCTTCCATTTAGTCTTAACTCGGGCTCTGGAACAATCCTCTATCGCTAGAAATTATGCCCTCCTTCCTCCAAGAGAAGATTTAAGAGTCCTGAACCATTTTTCCAGAGCACTCCAACTTGGAGAAATTAAGTTATATTCAAGGGCTCACTTTGGAATTTTCATGACTAGGTGGCACCACAGTGCACCAAGGGCTGGGCTTCCAGTCTGGATGATCTGAGTTCAAATTAAACCCTAGACTTTTAGTAGCTATGTCATCCTGGGCAAGTCATTTAACTTCTGTTTCTCTCAGTTTCATCAACTGTCAAACTTCTGTTTGTCTCAGTTTCCTCAGCTGTCAAAACTAGAATAGCACTTATCTCACAGAGTTTGTTGTGAGGACCATAGGAGATAATATTTATAAAAGTACTTAGTACAGTGCCCGGAATGTAGTAAGTGCTTAATAAATGTTTATTCCCTTTCCTTCTGTCTCTTCCCTTCTCTTTTCTTCCTTTTCTGTCCCCTGCTTCACACACACATAACCTGCTACCACTCTCTTTTGCACATCATCACAGAACCATAGACCACGGATGTTATAGATGAAAAGAAATTCATCAATCTTCCACTCCAACGCCCTCATCTTATTTTTATTTTTTCAAAATCCTGACTTTAACCAACACCAAACAAAATGTGCACTTTCATATTCAAAGTAGAAAAAAAATGTGGATTGTACATGAAACTGCAGGTCTCCTGTTGCGAGCAGTTTGCCTTTCTTTTTATGTATATAGTAAGTCTGGGGTTGACCATTCTAATCTGTATTGTCTCCTCCTGGGTGTTTAATAAATGATTGTTGGTTGATAGATTCAAGTATAGCTTGAACTAAATCAGTGGTTTCTATCTTAAGAAGAGATGGGAGCCACTAAGCCATATATAAGGATCTAATAATCCCTTTGGGGGAGGTGCATATGGTAGAAAACCAAATTAACATTATGTTTTATTGTATTTTTATCTTGTTAAATATTTTCCAATTACATTTTAATCTGGTCTGGACAGCCACCAACCAGGGTGTTCCACACCTCTGGACAAGCTGAAGGCCCTTCATTTATTATATTCTGTAAATTTAAATAAAAGTAAGGTGTTGTTACTATCCTCTCAGGACAATCTAATCTCCCTGAGAATAGAGATTGTTTCACTTTTGACTTTGTATTCCCAAAGCCTAGCACATAGTAGGTACTTAATAAATGTATATTGAACTGAAGTGGATTCAGCAATACAATTCTTGCCTTTTTTCCACTGCTCCCCTCAAGTGTTCCTAAAGAGGACACTCAGAAAGGACCTGCAGCAAGTATTGGACTAAACATCAGGAGAGACCTGTCCCACTTCCAAGTTCTGAGACCACAGACTAGTCCTTTCACTACTCTGAGCTTGAAGTCTCCTGCTTGTCACGTGGAGATCTCCTGGTTCTGCCTTACTCTGAGGTGTCTTATTCAACTCAGGATCTGGCATGAATGCTTCTCAGTGGAACACAGCCCATTCTGCTGAATGCAGATCACACCTACAAATGCTAACTGAAAAGGAGCATTTAGATTGGATCAGAAGAACGGAATTCAAGTTTGGACTCAGCTACTTAGTATCTATGTGCCTTGGGCCAAATCAATTAACTTCTCCTTCCTAATGACAAAGCTATCCAACTTTGCTGATACTGGCTGTGTTTTCATTCATTCTCCCCATGGACAATTGCAATAGCCTGCAGTTCAGTATGCCTGCCCCACATCTCCTCACTGCAGTCTGTTTTTCACACAGCTATCCAAGTGATCTTCCTTAAACAGAAGTGTGACAATGTTACCCTCCACTCAGTAAACTCCAATGGTTCCTTATCACCTCCAGCTTTTGTACATAGGAAGCTCTTTCTAACCTGACACCCTTCTTCATTCTTCTCATACTTTGTACCCCATCAATACCATTTCCTCTCCTTTCCACCCATCATGCACTCTGATATCTCCTTGTTCCTCAAACAAGAGGCTCCATCTCCAGACTTCAGATATTTTTACAGCATGTTCCCTATGACTGCACCCTGGCTTCTCTGGTTCCCTTCAAATTCCAGTTAAAATTTCATCTTTTACTGGAAACCTTCCCTGATTCTTCTTAATGCCAGTGTGTTCCCTTTATTGGCCAGCTCCATTTATGTTGCATATTGCTTATGTGCAGATAATTAGTTACAGGTTGTCTCCCATATGAATTGTGAATTCCTTATGAGCAGGGACTGACTTTTGCCTTTCTTTGTATCTCTAACTTAGCACAGTGACTGGCACATAGTAAGTACATAATAAATGCTTATTAACTGATTTTGTCACTCTTCCCCATGAACTGACTCTGACTCCTTTGGGTTGACACTCCAGGTTTATGGCACTGTCTTCCATATGAACCACGGGAATCCATTCAAGCTGGAGGCATTGGTGGACAGGTGGCCAGATTTTAAAACTGTCATCGTTCGGCCTCAAGAACAGGTAAACCACTTGTTTTTTCTCTCCAAAGAGGCTGAGTTTATTACCCCTTTGAACTTTACAAGTAGCCGAGCTAGAATGCTTGTTTTTAGGGTTAGAATTGGAGGTCAATGTCTTTCCCCAATGCTCCAGTCTCTTCTTACATTCTGATCCCTGGCTTTCTTTCCTTTTTTTTCCAACCTGCTCAGGAAATGACAGATGATTTAGATCCCTACACTAACACCTACCAAGTTTATTCCAAGGATTTCCAGAATTGTCAGGAACTCCTCAAGTCTTCAGATGTCATCAACTGGAAGCAACACCTGCAGATTCAAGGTAAAAATGTCATGGATTTTCATTAGCCAGTCCATAAACTCTTCTTCTCCAGTCATCATTTAACAAAACTAACTTTTGGCTCTATCAGATTTTCTAATTCCTAGGGGCTGCAAGCTCAGTATGAATCTACAGGACAAAATAGAAGCCATAAGGGCTAAAGTAATCTTAAACTCCATCTAGGAAAACATAATGTCCAATACTAGGGAAATGATAACACCCAAGTACTCTACCCTGATCACACCACACTTAAAGTATTGTGCTCAGTCCTATCCTCCACATTCTTGGAAGCGTATTGGCAAAATGGAGAGTGTGAAGACAAGAGAGACCAGGTTGACTCTGGGCCTTGAAATCATTCCATTACAAGGACAGCTTGAGAGAACTGAGGACATGTAGATTGAAGAAGAAAAAAGTTTGTGGTGCTGTTGGAGGTGGTGGTGGAATATGAAAGCTGCCTTCAAGTATTTGGAGGGCTGGCATGTTAGGGGCAGGTAGGTGGTACAGTGGATAGAGCACCAGTGCAGGAGTCAGAAGGACCTGAATTCAAATCTCACCTCAGACATTTGACACTTACTATCTGTGTGACCTTGGGCAAGTCACTTAACCCTAATTGCCTCATCTTGGGTCATCTCCAGTCATCCTCATGTATATCTGGTCACTGTATTCCAATGGCTCTGGGGGAGAAGTGAGGATGGTGACCTGCACAGCCCTCTCTCACTCAACAAAAAGTCAAGTGCGAGTCATGTCAGTATTTCTCTGATAGCATGGTCTTGTTTGGCAACAAAGGATGAACACACAGGACTGGCATGTGGAATAGGGGCTCTGTTCTTCTTGGTCACTGGAACAGAATTAACAACAAAGAATGATGATTACGAAGAAGCAAATTTTGGCCTGATCTCTGACTTCCCATCACTGGAGGTCTTGAAGCAAAGTGTATAGAGGATCCTGTTAGGTATATATGAATGTAAAAAGATATTCTCTGAAGTCCCATCTAATTTGGGGGTCCTGTGACTCTTCCTAGTTGAATGTCTTCACCTCCAAGGTCAGGAGTCAATTCCATTTTCTGGAATATAATTCTGATGATAGTCTCTCTCTCTCTCTCCCTCTCCCCCCCCCCCATGGAACTTTGTATTCACTTTTTCTTCTTCTTCTATAGGTTTACAGTCTGGCTTAAATGAGGTGATAAATAATGTCACAGAGGAAAAATCAGTCCAGGTCAAGACGACAAACCGAGATCTCTATTTGGTTACTGAAACCATGATGAGATATGCACCTTTCCAACAAAACGTTGATAAAGCAGAAAAAACTGTGAAACCAAAAAGAGATATGTAAGTTATCTAAAAGCTGAATCATCAAGAGAAGATATATTGCAGCCTAGTTGGCTGGAAAGTGAATTTCTACTCGTCAAATTCTGTTTTTCTGCTGATTTCCATTTCAAAGGTGGAACAGCCACGTGATTAAAGTGAAGCCTTCTAGCATGATAAAGACCAAAGCAGTGGACAGTCAAGACTTTGCTATTGTTGTGCTTCAATAAGTGCTAAAAATTAGCTTCCCCTGTTGTGGGATTTTCTGATCTTTGACATCTCCTGTTGATCTTACAGAGATTACAAGACTATCTTGTAAATGTGAGAATCTCCAGCCTCTGTGGGCACAGATCTTGGAATTTCTTGTCTTTCTTCTCTTCTTCACCTTTTGCTTGGATATTTGCATTACCTATTGGAGGTAGACTGTCATTGTATATATACTTGTAAAGGCTGATGTCTCTCATAGGAAAGTAGTTGGAGGATTATCAAGGCCTATTCCAAGCTAGAAAGTGCTACTATTCACAGTAATTCAGTACAAAGTAAGAGGCAGCATGGCATAAGGAACTGAGCCAACCTTGGAGTCAGGAAGGTTCAAGTGCCACCATTGGCCCTGGGCAAGTAATTCAACCTCTGAGAGCTCCTAGACAACTCTTTGAAGCTATAAGTTGCTGAACACATGCCAATCTGAAGTAATAGTGAGTTAGTTGGTCCCTGAACCAACCAAATCATTGGTGTTTTGTGGAGAGGAGAAATACAGCAAGAAGGTCCATCTTTTGGATCATAAAATTTGTGAAGGGAGAGATGGGTGGGGGTCAGGTTGTGAAGGGCTTTAAATGCCCATTACAGGAGTTCATAGCTGATCCTACAGATGATGGGAGGCCACTGGAGTTTCTTCAGTAGGAAAGTGACATGGTCAAATCTTTACTTTAGGAAAACACTTTGTGGGCAATGTGGAGAATGTTTTAGAATATCAAGACTTGAGGCAAGAGAGTCCAATGAAGAGACCACTGAGATAGCCCTGATCAGAGGCAATGAGGGCCTAAATAAGGGGAGTAGTTGTGTGGGTAGGGTGGAAGAAACAAATGTGAGAGATACTTTATAGGTAGAAATGACAGTTTGGTAACTGAATATGTAGGGTGAGGGAGAGTGAGGAATCAGGACACTAAGGTTTTGTACCTGAGTGACTTAGAGCAGCCAGGGGGCCTAGAATTAGGAAGACCTATGTTCCCATCCAATATCAGACACTTGGTAGCTGTGTGACTCTGGCCAGGTCATTTAACCTCTGTTTGCCTTAGTTTTCTCAACTGTAAAATGGGGATATAACAAAATGGCATCTACCTCGAAGGGTCATGACGAAGAGCAAATAAAATAGTATTTGTAAAAGTATCTTTTAGATAGGACTTTGTACCATTTACATCTTTATTCCCTTCTAAAACTGAAATGTTTGGGACAGGGATAGGTTTGAGGGGAGGAAATAATGATTCTGTTTTAGACATGTTCAGTGTGAATTCTTAAAAATACCCAATGAGCCATTGATACTATGAGAGCTCAAGAGAGAGAGTAGGGCTGCCCTTGTAGAATTAGACCCTAAGCATAATAATCTGCATTGGTGCTTTATCCCTCTTCTACACTATGAACTCCTGAAGGGTGGAGAGAGTGTCTTCTGTTCCATTAGCTTCCTTTGCTCTTACTAATAGGGAATGCTTAATAAAATAAACAAGGAGGTCTTGTGAGCTAGAGAATGGAGCCAGAGTACCTGAGGTCTTGGGCTCAGGGAGTACCAAAAGATTTTTGTGCTTTGCAAAGCCCGCCTTCTTTCTTCAACATGAATATGTCTACATTCAAGGAAACTGACTGGGTATCCTACTATAGGAAGCAGCATAAAGGTATTCCAAAAATCTGTGATTTGATTGGAATATGGGAGCTTTCTACCACAGATCTTCTTGGTCTTTGTGTGGTTTTGTGTGGATGAATCTCCTAAAAAAAAAATTTATTCCCATTGGTTGAGCCACTCTAAATCCTAGGTCTTTTTGTACAAAAGATACATGGTCTATCACTCACCCCAGACTGAAAGTTTTTCTAGCTTGGTAATTCTAGCTAGAGCTTACCCTTTATGAGGACAGAAGGTTACTTTCGTGCCAGGATGAAGCAGTGCAATGAAACCTTGTTCTCTGCAAAGCCTGAATTCTATAAAACATAGCAAAACACACACACACATGGACAGAGAAAGAGAGAGAGACATACACACACAGACACAAACATACACACACACAGACACAAACACGCACACACACATACCTCCATACTCCAAGGAAAATGAGATTAGCCAGTATCTGATGTCATACTAGCAAGTGAAAGGAGAGGAGAAAAAAGGGAAGATGCCAGAGTATTTGGAAGTTAGATTTCCATAAAATCATCCATTTAGAGTCTTCTAGTGAAAGTTTTTCATTTCCTGTTTTGGAAATTTTCTCAAGTGACTTGCTCAAGATCACCCAGGTATTAATGAGAGTCATGATTGAACCCAATACCAAAGACTCAAGCTAGTCTTCTTCCTAATATGCAATGCTATTTTGGAAGACTCTGCAGCAGACAAATGGCGAGGCTTTGTAGAAAGCAGGGAGGGGGCACAATGGATAAAGTATGTATGTGCCATGCCTAAAGTCAGGAAGACTTGAGTTCAAATTTGGCATCAGACATTTACTAGCTGTGTGACCCTGGACAAGTTACTTAACCTTGTTTGCCTTAGTTTCTTCATCTCTTAAATGAGTTGGAGAAGAAAATGGCAAATCACTCCACATCCTTGCCATGAAAACCCCCCAAAATGGGTCATAAAATGTTGGACATGACTAAAGATGATTCAGCAACAAGAAAACAGAAAACTTCACTGAACCACCAAGCTATACTAATAGTTAGTATTGATGGAATGTTTAAAAGCTTATTGTTATTATTAAGGTAATATTATCTCATTTCATCTTCACAACAACCCTGAGAGACAGGTGCTATCATTATTCCCATTTTACAGATGAGGAAATAGAGGTACATGCTCTATCCACTGAGACACTTAGCAAAAAGTTGTTTCTTTTTGCCTTGAATCATTAATAGAAATATGATAACAAAAGTCATCTGAAAAGGCAAGTGGGGGAGGGGAAGATAGGAAAGTCCAGTTTACTCAGAAACCTCAGTCATAGATCTCCAGGGTAAAGTAAGCAGTTTGTGACTCCCCTTAATCACCGGAATCACGGAATTTCAGAACTGAAAGGGACCTCAGGGTTTAGCCACTCCAACTGAGAGCTGAAATGGTAGTCTCTTTCCCTCATTTTATAGATGAGAAAATTGAAGCCCAGGGAAGGTGATTGGTCCAAGACCATGTAAGTAGTATCAGGTGGGATTTGAACCCAAGATCTCTAGATGAGGGAACTGAAAATCTGACCTGAGACTTTACTGTGTTTGTTTCTGCCAGTGCTAAGTAACAACTAAATGTCTATGAAAGACACATTTTTCTTCTGCCTAAAAGAAACAGTAATGGGGCTTGACTAAGGACTTGTCAGGGAGAATGAAGAGTTTCTAGAAAGAATGGGACTGCTTCAAGAGAAACAAAAAGACGGGGGAAATAGTATTGGAGAGACAGAAAAGAAATCCAAACAATTTCAAGGCAGCCAGAAGAATGTGGCAGAGAAACAGAGAAGGAAGGAAAGTCAAAAGTAATGAAAACAGCCCAGTGAGACCATGGGATCTGCTAAGATTGGATTAGACAGAAGACAAACAGCTCAGGGGAAGGGTTTTGGGGCTATTTCACAGGCTTGCCACTTTCTCTGGGGAGTGAAGCACACATCATCTGCACCTTGAGCAAAGTTTGGGGTTTAAAATAAAAGGTGTTGGTGAGGGAGAATGAGAGAGCCCTTTAGGCCCATGGTACAATCTGTTCTCCAGGATCCCAGATCTATAGTTAGAAGGGACTTTAGTCTAATGGATAGTAGTTGGAGAAAGAAGATTTTTGACTAACTTCCTAATTATTACAGTTGTCCCACACAAAGGAACGGATGATGCAAGCAAGACTCAAAGAGGTCAAATGATTTGCCCAAGGTCACATAGCTAGCAAGTGCCTGAACCGAGGTTGGCACTTAGGACTGTACTGTGGCTATGATGTGGGGTATAGGAACTACAAACAGCCTAACGTGCTTGACCTGTCTGTGACTTTTAGTTTTCTCTTTCTCCTTAACAGAAACACAAAGATATTTAAGATGTCCTCACTGAACCCTGAGCATGCCTCCTTAGTAAACAACCTGTGGAGCTTTGGAGGAAATGAGAAGAGCTTGAAGTTCATCCAACGATGCATCCAACACTTCCCCAGCTACTGCCTGCTGGGGCCAGAGGGGACTCCGGTGTCCTGGAACCTAATGGACCAGACAGGAGAATTGAGGATGGCAGGAACCCTGCCTGAGTATCGAAAGTTGGGCCTAGTAAGTCATGTCCTCTACTATCAGATCCAGGCTCTGGACAAACTGGGCTATCCTATGTACTCCCACATTGCTAAGGACAATCAAAACATGCAGCGGATATGCGAGAGGTTGAAACAGAAGCGTGCACCCTACTGCTGGCAACAGTGGAACTGTGAGCCCCTTGGGGGCCTTGCACCCAAGAAGAGGGAAAGTGGGAGCCAGAGTGAGTGTAGCAGTGGGAACAGGGGCTCAGACCACTCCTGAGCAGGGCACAGGCTCCCCAGGGGAATCTGAGAGTGTGGATAAATGGAGTGCTAAGTATCTTTAGCCTGGTCTCTCACTGTAGTAAAGCACCGATTTTCTTGTATAAATCTTATCATGATAACAAGATGATTGGCATTCTTTGTCCTTGGGCATTTCCCTCCCCACCCCAATCCAGTCTTTCTGTGAAGAGGAGACTTAGAAGTCCCTGGGAGATGCTGGGCATCTATAAAGGAGGGGGTGGGGAACAGTGTCTGGTAGCTGCAGACATCACAGTAAATACCTGGCCATTCCAGTGCTAAATCATCCCAAATCAGTCCCAGCAATTACCTCCCTGGACTAGACTGCCCTGGTACCCAGAGGATAGGGCCTTAGGAGTCAGATGGCTGGAACTCTAGACCTGGTTCTGCGACCCACCTCCCTGGATAGCCTAGGGCTAGGATCTTAGAACTGGGAGGGATCTCAGAGGCCATAATTTTACAGATGAAGAAACTGAGACCCAGAGAGGAACAGTCCAAGGCTGCACAGGTACAGGTTTTCTGATTTTTTAATCCATGACAGTTTGCACAGTTTGCTACCCTATAGACCTCAGTTTCCCACTCTGTAAAGTAAGGAATATTGAAGATCTCTAAAATCTCTCTAGTAATGCTATGATACTCTATCCCCACCCATTTTCTTCTCCTGCTTATTTTACAGATAAGAAAACTGAAGAAAATAGGGTGAAGTGACTTGCTCAGGATCACACAGCTAGAAGTGTCTGAGGCCAAATTTGAAATTAGGAAGATGAATCTTCCTGACACCAGGCTCAGTGCTTTATCCATTGTGCTGCTTGGGGGCCCTCTATTCCCTATCAAATCTTTCCAGTTACTGCTAGCTCCCCAATCTTATATCCCACTCCCCAAATTATCAAGAAAAACTTGTAAGTCCTATTCTTGATGATGAATACTAGTTTTAAGGTCAGGACACTTGGCTTGGACTCCTGGCTCAGTCACTTATAATCTGGATAATCCTAAGGAAATTATTTCCCTCCTTTGAGCTTGTTTATTAATTTGCAAAGCAGAAATGATATTTGCCCTGGGTTCAATGGGACCAAATATACTTCATAAACCTTAAGGCATGCAACCTCAGGTAAGATATTTCATTTGTTAAGACTCCACTAGTTGGGTCCCAATGTCTCTTCCAAGTCTAGGTACGTGATCCTAAAAATCATAATACAACTTTTATTAAGGATAATTGGAGCTAGAGCTGGAAGAGACTTTAGGAGTCACCTAGTCCAACCTTCACACCCCCATCCCTATTGCAAGTGAGGAAAACAAGACCCAGGGAAGGAAGTAAATGGCCCAAGGTTACATAGCTTGCAAGAATCAGATCAGAGATTTGAAGCTAGAACCTCAGAAAAGCAACAGGATCAATGCAACAGGTGCTAGACAAAGAAACAAAAGACCTGGGCTCAAATTCCAACTATGCTAGTCACCATTTCAATAAACTTGGGCAAGTCTTGTCACTCTTCTGGACCTCAGTTTTTCTATCTGTAAAAGGAAAGGGTTGGACTGGAGGAATGCTATGGCCCCTTCTGATTCAAAATCCAATGACTTCTAATCTAGTCCCTTTCTGGACAGCATACTGTTTGGAACCATCATCAAAAGTCCTTAAGTTCTTGCCCCTTGGCCATGCTCTGTCTTTGGCCTCCAATGGGAATTTGGAGTCATGAGGCCATGAATTCACTTGTGATTTCACTTCCGCCATCTAAAAAATATATTTTTTTCACTTCCACCATCTAAAAAAATATAAGGCTATAATTTTTATTTTTTAGTTTTAGATTTAATAACTTTTTTATACCATATTCATTTTGAAATAAAAAGAAGGCTTTCCTGGTAACAAAGATTAAGGGAGGAAGAAAGTTCAGCAAAAATAACATTGACTTTATCTGATAGCAACATTCCGCACCCATAGTCATCCACCTTTATAGTGAAAGGGTAGAGGCACATTTGCCCCTCTCCTCTCCAGGGCCAAATTTGACTGTTATGATCACACCAGAACTGTGAGTTGGAACAAAGCGGAGTCTCAGACAACTGGTCTTTATTAAACAGCAAACATGTGCCAGGCATCACTAAGTGCTGGGAATAGAAAGGCAAAGAACAGCCTCTTCTCTCCTCTAAAGGGAGCAAAAACAGCCCCTGCTCACAGTTTAATGGGAAGAATACATGCAAACAACTCTATACAAAGTAGTGGATAAATTGAAGATAACAAAATGAAAGGTTAATAATGCCTTGGCGGGGAGGAAGTAGGTAATTAGCTGAAACTTGAGGATTCAGGGAAATCAGAAGGAAGAATTGAATGAGGTAAGCAGACCAAAAAAGTAGAGAGACAAGTTGAGACTCCTGTCTTATAATCCTGCCCTCGCTATCAATATTGTTATTGTAGTTTTAAGACATAGTAACTCATCTGATCTTCATAAAAGCCCCATGAAAGAGGAATAAAAACATTTTACTGTGTTTCTGAGAGACTTCCCCCACAGAGAATTTTTTAATCTTGTTCCTTTCTTATGAGAGAGAGAGAAACAGAGGGAGAGAGACAGAGAAACAGAGAGAGAGAAAGAGAGAAAGAAAGAGAAGCATAGAGAGAGAAACAGAGAGAGAGAGAGAGAGAGAAGACATCTGCATGGCTATGATTACATGAAGTGTACCTTAAGCTCTCAAATCACTGGGGAAATTCTTTTCTTCATATGGCATATCCTTCCAGGCTCCTTACTATCCTGGTCAATCTGCTAAAAACACTTTCAGTGTCCTCTCTAAAATGTAGAGGACAAAACGGAAAACAATATACCAGATCTCAGACACTATAATGCTTAGCAAATCACAACCTCTCTACTTTCAGTTTCTTCATGCATTGTGTGCCAACGATGCCAATTAAATGGTGAACATACAGTTTCTGTACCTTCGGCACAGGTGTCATTCACTACTGGTATGACTGTCCTGTTTAGACAAGATAGTCTCTGGAGTTGAAGTCTATGGCTTGATCTCTATACTGTATACAGTAATTGAGTGAATCAGTACATAATAGTTTTACTGGTACAAGATAATCCTGTTCATACAAAGGAAACAGAGGTCAGCTTGTTCTTCTAACAGGGAGAGACATTTGCCTCACTGGAGCCCACTCATGAGATATTGCCAGAAATAGGGCTGGGTAAAGATATGGTCCTAGGGACAGAATCCAAGCACAAGCACTCCATTATTAATGACTATGAAGAAAACAGAACCATAGCAAGACATATGAGTTGAAGCAAAGTGAAGTGGAAAAATGATAGTACTCATATTGCAATTTAAAAGAAAAACAAAAACAAAAAATAAACTGAATGATGTATAGTTATAATTGTCCATTTTGGCCTCAAAGATAAGAGAAGATATACCTCTCTTCTTTTCAAGGAAAAGTCCAGTTAACTGTACTATAGTCTAGACCAGATCTTGTCATTCAGTCTACAAGAAAAGAAGCCTTAATTGAATATGTCACTATAATCTAGGTAAACTTTATCTCCAGCATTCTCTTGATCTGCCTATCCAGTAACACCAGAAAAAGTAAGGTTAGCTTTGTATGACCTGTTCTTGACAAAGCCAAGTTGGCTCCTAACCATAACTGGTCTTTTTCTAAGTAATCACACGTCATTACCATAATGTTGTGTCCTAGAATTTTGACAGGAATTGGGCACACTCACACCCACCTCCACCATCCTCACTATTGTTTTTTAATCGAGACAATATTTGCTCTTTGGTCTTGTTACAGCTTTCAAACTCTCTACAGTTTTTCTAATATCAGTTCTTAGTTCCTCCAGTTCTTGAACTCATATAGAACAGACAGGAGTTTTCTTACAATCTTCTCACTTACCTTGAATTTTTAACTTCCTGGGAGGCAGCTGTAGTTTCCATCTGAGGCTAACCTTACCTTATTGTTCCTGATTTATCAACATTCCCACCCCGCCTTTGCTCTTCCTTAAAATCCTCCACTATCAGCCTTTGCTTCCTTCGTCAATACAAAGCCCGTAAAAAGAACAATGATAATCTATCTTCCATTATCATCATAACCAAAGGAATTTAGAGTTGAAAACTCTAAATT
Organism: Potorous gilbertii; assembly: GCA_028658325.1. NCBI lineage: Eukaryota > Metazoa > Chordata > Mammalia > Diprotodontia > Potoroidae > Potorous > Potorous gilbertii. Next base: position 262,672,520 of record CM053770.1, read on the forward strand.
TAACTAAATCTAACTCAAAACTTTCAAGCCCAGAAAAGTCAATGTTAGTAACTTTCTCCTAATGACATAGCTCCTTTACCTCTGGATAGAGAAATGATGGAGTTAGAGGGCAAATGGAGAATATTTTTTTGGTCAGTGCAGAAATTTGTTTTGTTTAACTATACATATTTGACTGTTTATATTTTTGTTGGGTTTTGTTTTTCTTTCTCAATAAGGTGAGGGGGAGAAAATAATCTTCATTGATTGAATTTTTTTTTTAAATCACATTATAGAGGTGATATCATTATAAGCAAGTGAAATGGATTTAAGTGAGGAAGGTCTGTGCAAAGTCACCAGCTCACTTTCTCCTTTAGAGCCATCTAGGTCCAGTGGACATATATTTATGAGGACAACTGGAAATAGCCCAGGATATAGTAGAGGACCTTGGTTTTTTTAAGCTAAGGTCTTTGGTAAGTTTCACTTTGACTGAGCAAATGCCCTTTCAGTATTTAAGGCTTAATAAGAAATGAGGCAGAGAATGGCCTCTTTACCTCATCCAACACTAGTGTTCATGAGTCAAAGGAAATTTTTAATGATAATAGCTAATGTTTATAGGGATTTAAAGTTTGTAGATCATATATATATATATATATATATATATATATATATATATATATAATCCTTTCTTTTAAAGGGATGGAGCGGGGGATGGAGTGAGGTGAGTCTCATGGGGAAGTCCTCCTTAGGTGATGGTTTCAATTGAGCTAGAGGACTCCTGCTGAGATTTCTGCTCTGGGGACCAAGCTCTGCTGAGGGACCCTGATAAACTGATACCCCAGACCAGGACAACAGGCACTCAAGACTGTCAGGGGATTTAGACTCCAAGGGCGTCTCCAAAGTCTGGGTTTCAAACAACTTGTTCAAGTACCTCCAGCTCTGCTTGCCCCCACAGTACCCTAAGGCATTCCTGTAGCCACCCAAAGGAGAAGCCCTTGTATTCCATTCTAGCTACTTCTCCCATTCTCCCTTCCAGGAGAAGCATCTGCTCAGGTTTCATTTTCCCTGTCCTTCCTGACTTTGGAAAAATCCAACTTTCTTAGGTTCTCTTTCTGTTGATTTCTTAAAAAGTAAAGAAAGGCCGCCAGTATTTACAATATTTCTCCCCTCACCCCTACCCCTGCCTCAACTTTGGCAGACCCAGCTCTCACTCTGTGTCCCCACTATTGCTCACCCCTTTGTTTCTTCCCTTGTGGAACTTCAGATTCAGTCATGGGGTCATATGTTTATGGCTGAGAGGCTCCTCAGAATAATGTTTCTTTTGCCAATAACATGGTGAATACAGAAAGGCTGCTAGGTGATTTGCCCTGCATCTGGACCCAGGATTAAAGCCCAGCTCTTTGGAATCCAAATCTAGCTCTTTCTGCTACATCTTGAGTAAAAAGAGCCACCTTCAAATCTTGGTTTTCATTGCTCACCACCTGTTTGCCTTTGGGCAAACTACTTGGTTCCTCTTGACCTCAGTTTCCTCCTTTGTAAAGGGAAAGGGTGGGGCCTGTTGACCAACAGTCCAAATCCTGATGCTAAGCCGAGAGTAGGCCACTCCCACTTTATCTCAGGCTAGAAGGTAGCCTTTAATTTGCCCCAGGCCTGATGGGTGGTATGAGGGCGGGGAGGGGCAGTTAATGGGTGCTGTGGGTTTGCTTAGGTAAATAAGGCTGCCATTGAGTCCGCGGACAGATTTACTCCAATATTCCTACAGACTTAGTCTTAGTCTCAAAGCCTTCTCATGGGGAGGCAGCCTCTGTGCAGGCCCAAGGAGGAAGCCATGGCCCTGCACAGCCAGGGCAGCTGCTCCTCCCTTTGTTCATCATTCCTGAGGCCCCGCCAGAGCTCCCTGTCGTGAGGCAGCTGGCTCTTAAGGTGCAGGATGCCATCCATCAGTACTATGTAGTCAACACCTCCCTGGGCTTCTTGCAGCCCAAAGCCTCCAATTTCAATTTCCAGGCCAGCAAGGATGACAGCTCATTAGAGGCACAGAGCAATGTCGCCATGGGAGTGGGGGGACCTTCCAGGAATGCCAGTCAGTGTCTGGGATGGATGGAGAGGCGTTCTGCCACATCTACCATATGCAGAACTCCCTAACTGGTTCAGCCTTCTGTCACCAGAACTATACTGAAGTCCTGTTGAACAATGAGCAGAGGAGCAGTGACATGACCAAGGTGGAGCGTGGGCAGCAGTGTACCAGCTGCTGTTGATTCTTCCAATGTTGTAAGAACTGATGTGGCACCCACTCCTACCCAGCAGGGTGCATTTATCTGCCTACTGGCACACTCCCCTGGAGATGCCTGCACTCCCCAACCTTGGCTTCCTCTTGGGGGGACTTATACAATACGCAGGGGAAGCCACTTACAAAGATCCAGTTGTGCCCCACTTACTTCTACCCCCTGCTGCTCCTTGAGGACCTGAGAGTGTATCAGCAATGACAGTGAGTTGACTGCAAATTCCTTTTCGAGGCTTCTTCAGCTGCTAGATGGGCAATCCTCTGGCTGGTTTCCTGTAGGGGCAGAGCCCAGGGATCCTGAAGGAACTCTTTTATTGGGACAGCACCATGGACTACACCATGAAATGTCCCCCTGGTTTCAGCCAGCACCAGGCCTATGTCCCTGAAGGGTGCCAAATCCTCTATTGCCTCCAAGCTATGTATGTAAATATATATATATATATATATATATATATATATATATGTATATATACATACACACACACACACACACGCACACACTATACTTTACTATACTCTATATATACACTATATATACTATATATATATATATACTACTTCTACCATATGTACTACTACATATATATGTGTGTGTGTATATATATATATATGTATATATATATATATATATATATATATATATATATATATATGTATGTATGTATGTATACTATTCACTTCTATTCACCTCCCTTCCTTTTCTCCAGCCTTCCATGCTAAATGAAATCAACCCCAACACTGCCACTCAGAAGGAATACAGGTTTGTGTGTCAAAAGGCACCTCCGACCTCTGGCACCTTGTCAAGGGCCATAAAGAAGCCCAGTGTGGGGGCTGTTGTTGGAGTCTTGGTGTCCCTAGTATTTATTCTAGTCTTTCTGACAGGGTGGTCTGAGGTAACAGATTCGACAAGAACAAACAATATCTGCAATTGCAAGAAGGAAATTTGTATTCACTTCAGGTAAGAAAGGTAGAAGAGACTCTGATCAACAGGGCATGAGTCTCCCTCCTCCACCCTTACCCTCTGCACCTCCCAATTTCCACCCCTACACATTGTCCTTCATTCTCCTCCAGGCTTAATAGGACTTCTTTATCCTACTAGAGGCCTAGGACTTCATTCACCTGGGGCAAGAAGGTTATCAAATAAATCTAACCTAAAAATAAACAAGAAAGAGGTTAAGGAGGTAAATAAAACTCTGGATAAGATAGATATGATAGATCTCTGGAGAAAATTGAATGAGAATATAAAGGAATATACCTTTTTCTCAGTGGTATATGGCACATATACAAAATTTGATCATGTACTAGGACATAAAAACCTCACAATCCAGTGCAGAAAGGCAGAGATAGTCAATGCATCCTTCTTAGATCACAATGCAATAAAAATTATGTGTGATAAAAGATAAACCAAATCTTATGGGATACTGCAAAAGCAGTTCTTAGGGGAGGTTTTACATCTTTGAATGCCTACATAAATAAAAAAGGGAAAGAGGAGATCAATGACTTGGGTATGCAGCTGAAAAAGCTAGAAAAAGAACAAATTGAAAATCCCCAAGCAAATACCAAATAAGAAGTACTGAAAACCAAAGGAGAGATTAATAAAGTTGAAATTAAGAAAACTATTGAATTAATAAATAAAAACTAATAAAATTGATAAACCTTTGGTCAATTTGATTAAAAAAAGAAAGAAGAAAATAAAATTACTAATATCAAAAATGAAAGGGTGAACTCACCTTCAATGAGGAGGAAATTAAAACAATAATTAGAAATTACTTTGCCCAACTCAACCTTAGGACCATAAATTCGACAATCTAAATGAGATGGATCAGTATTTTAAAAAATACCAATTGCCCAGATTAACAGAAGAGGAAATTGAATACTTAAACAACCCCATCTCAAAAAAAGAAATTGAACAAGTCATCAATGAACTCCTTAGGAAAAAAATCTCCAGGGCAGGATAGATTTACGAGTGAATTCCATCTAACATTTAAAGAATAGTTAATTCCAATACTATATAGACTATTTTTGAAAACTGGGGAAGAAGGAATCCTCCCAAATTCTTTTCATGATACAAATACAGTTTTGATACCTGAACCAGGAAGAGACAAAACAGAGAAAAAAAATTATAGACTAATTTCTCTAGTGAATATAGATGCAAAAATTTTAAATAAGATTTTAGCAAAATTAATAAAGTATCTTATCACAAGAATATGATCAGGTAGAATTTATACCAGGAATGGTTCAATATTAGGAAAACTATTAGCATTATCTATCATATCAACAATAAATCTAACA
>CM053770.1:262677571-262712968 GCA_028658325.1 Potorous gilbertii
ATAAAAATGGGAAAGGGACCCACATGTACAAAAATATTTATAGCAGCTCTCTTTGTGGTAGCCAAGAACTGGAAACAAAAATATTTATAGCAGCTCTCTTTGTGGTAGCCAAGAACTGGAAACAAAAATATTTATAGCAGCTCTTTTTTGAGTTGGCAGAAAAATGCAAACCAAGGTGCTGACAATCTATTGGGGATTAGATGAGCAAATTTTGGTGTATAAATGAATGTGATGGAATATTACTGGGTCTTCAGAACTGATGGAATGGATGGCTCCAGAGAAACCTGGGAAGACTTAAATGAACTGATGTGCAGTGAAGTGAGCCAAACCAGAACAATTTATAAAATACAGTATTATCAACAATTGGAGGTGCTACCCACCTCCAATAGAAAGGTGATAGGTCCCAGATACAAAGTGACACACATTTACAGATAGAGCCAATATAGTCATTTGTTTTGCTTGACCTTGCATATTTGTTACAAGAATTTTGTTTTTCTTTTCTTTTAATGATTAGGAGCAGGGTAAGAAGAGAGGAAGAATATGGTTAGGATGTGTGTGTTTGTCTTTCATTGCTGAAGAAGACCACGCCGTCAGAGAAATGATGACAAGACTTGCACTTGATTTTGCTTTGAGTGAGGGAGGGCTGGGCAAGTCACCAGCCTCACTTCTCCTCCTGAGCCACCTGGATCCAGTGACCAGGTATTCATCAGAGTGACTAAAGATGATCACAGAAAGACAGCTTTGAACATCTTGAATTTATTGTACATTTACAAGTGAGACAAGTTTTACACAATAGAGAGACAGCCAAGGAGATTTTCTCTCGCAAAGAATTAGTTTGAAGTATAGGTAGTATTTGAACTCCATAAAAGTAGACTCAGTTAATTGAGGGCAATTGTCCTGCATATTCAAAGACTGATTCCATTGGATGTTATCTCCCGGGAGTATGCTAAAGATGGGGTAGAGAGGCTGGACTAGGAAGTACATTCTTGTATTCTTTACTAGTTGTGGGTCTAGGGATGGCTGAAACTGGTGGATGGCTTGAGCTCAGGAGTTCGGAAGTACAGTAATGCTAAAGCCAATATGAACTACTTCTGACCTTTGAGCCCAGGAACCACCAAGGTGCTGAAGAAGGGACAAGCTCACCCATATTGGAAATGGAACTGATCAAGACTTCTGTTCATACCTTCAATGGATGTGGGACCATCAGGGGCTGTTGCACTTCTAGCCTGGATGAGATAGAGACATCCTGGTCTCAAAATAAGGTATAATAAAATACAAATGGATTGCATAACTCAAGACTGACACAACCTGAGTTAGAAATGGGGCAATTGCTGCAATCTAGGTGGGATGCTTTTCCACTGATGCCAATCACAAGGCATGGCATTGAAACCCATGCGCCTCACTGCTTTGTGAGAGCTCTCATTCATGTCTTCCACATGAAGATAAAAAGGAATCTTGTTTTGGTGAAGATATTTCATATATGCATCTGTCATCTGCCCTAATATGCCCCTGCCTCGATATTGTGGCAAAGTACAGGCCATCCTCAATTCACATGATGCTTCCATCACACCCCAGGATATGGGATTCCCTTCAGGATCGAGCAGACAATATCCAGGAAGCTTCTGGATACACTTTTTTATATATCTCAGACTCTTCTCATTCTTTCCAAATTTCCAGTTGTTGTTCACCAATTCTGAATGGGAGACATCCAGGAAGGCAGGTTTGAGGTTAGCAACTTCACTGCAAAAGAATATATGAAGAACAAAGGAAAATATTACTTCCATTGCCATTTATATTTATCAACATCACATATTTGTCGCACTTTCAGGCCTTCTCAATGCTAATACCCTCTGACTTTCATGTCTACCTCTCTTCTTTCCAGGGATATCATCCTCCATTGACTTCCTACCATTCCTTTAAGTCCCAATTTGAGAGATGTCTCCTTCATAAAGCCTTCTCTGATTGTAATATAGTCTAGTGGAAAGTAGACTGACCTTGGATTAAAATCCCAGCTCTCTCACTTACTGTTTGGTCAAGCGACATATTGGGTCTTTTTTTTCATGTCCAAAACTAAGGGATCCTTAAGGTTCAGACATTACAGTTGTAGATCCAGGATCTCTCAGTTGGAATTATATTTTACTTACCTGATTTCATTTTTCTTTGCTTTGTTGTTATTCACTTGCTATATTTTAACCTTGTGTATTCATTAGTGCAGAAACATTAGTATTATTAACTTGTCAGGTTCCTGAAGGAAATAACCATTTCTTGTTTATTTTTGCATGTCTAACAGAGTCCAGCATGATAACACTGTACAGTGCTTATTGAATGCCTTGGCAAACTTTCTTTTCAACACAAGTCACAACTTTGACATTCCTCAAGAGTTGTGTTGAAAAAAATATCAGTGTCTACTATGTGTCAGACATTGTCATTGGTGTGGGGTACAGACGAAAACAATTCATGACCTCATGAAGCTTAAGTAACACCTCTGCCCACATGAGTTTGGCAGGCTCTGAGGGACAGCCTTTAGAATATGTGTGCTATAAATGCTCCTGACTGGCTGAGAGAACACTGAGTATACTGTCTAGCTGAATGAAGAGAAAAGGGATTTCTTTAAATAACTGGAAGACTTCAAGAGACAGTAGAAGAAAATGAATAACTGGAGCCTGAAAAGCCTCAGACAATTTAGCAGAAATTATTTGTTTCTCCAGTATGTCTTCTGTAATCTTAGATTGTACTAATGCAGATTGCTTTTGATGAAATGTGAAATCATTCTCTCTCTTGGCCTGTGAACCAGGGCATTTTTATGTTTAGATAGTGCACACATACACACACACACACACACACACACACAGAGTAAATTGGCTGAGGTAATTTTGTGGGATTCAACTATTTGACGTTTCTGGTACTGACCCTATCCAAAATTAGTTGGACTGATGTAAGGCTAACTTTTGCTGGTCCTATTCTTAGCCTACCTACATGTTTGGACTTGGCAAGACTTGAGTTTCCATATTCACTTGGACCTATATCCATGCTACAGGGGGACATGAGATTAGGATCTTAGTGGATGACCAGAGGTACTTAATTTCTTATAAATCTTCATTTCATGCCACAAATCCCAAATGATGAAATTTAACCCTTTGATTAACAACAATCCAGGATATAACATTAGAACAGGAGGCTATATACATTCCTACCTCCTAAACTCTTCAGTGTTTTGGATAGTTGCTTCATGGGATCTTCTAAATATTCTCTTATTGGAATACTTCAATTGTAGAATATCTTCAGTTATATAGAGAAACCTCTTGGAATAATCTATTTGTACTGACTTTGAAACTGCAACACTTTGTATTTTTTCATTCAAACCCTGTTGGCAACCTGGGAAGAAAAGAAGTCAATGAAGTCCTTGCTTTAGTTGTTTCTGTCTCTTTTAGCATCGTATTTGTAATCAGACACTGTGGGTTAAAATTCTAACTGTATTATTTCTTTGAAAGTGATTATGGATAAATACTTTCCTGTCTTTGGATCTCAGTTTCTGCTTTGTAAAACAGGTTAGAATAGATGATGGTCTTTAACATCTTAATTACCTCTAAATCCATAATCTTATTAACCCTTTGATTCATACTCAAAAAGTCAGGAAACTGGAACACACATATGTAAGTTTAACAGGATATAAGGTCTTCCCTGTCCATTAATAGACCTCATATGAAGACTTGTTGCAGAGCCAATTAGACTGTGGGGCACAAAGATTCCCACACTTTGCCAATTAAGTGCTGATTTCCAAGTTTCTCAGCACCAATCCCTTTAGGTACTGAGTTTTTGGTTGGAAATGGTGTGTATTGTATGGCTTGGAGGGAAAGGTGTGGGTGGAGAGAGAAGCAGGCAGAGAAAGATACAGGTAGAGAGAAGAACTTGCTTAGGGAAGTTGCTCACTGGGCGGCTTGATGGGAAGAAATGCTGGAACTCTCTGCTCCTTACTAAATCTTGTCTTCTGGTGTGCTAATAGCAATGTTTCAAATAAATATTTTGGTTTTGTCTTGGAGGAGGAGAGTTTGTTATATTTTGTGAATAAATCCTGGGAATAAGTATGCATATTCATAGCAGCTACTGTGATTATTGCATTGGCATTACAACATATTGGACACTTCTGCAGACTGGGTGAATCACAGGTGCTTCTCCTTGTCTGGTCCTCTCTGCCTCTGAGCCTCTGAGCAAAGATACAAGGCCCCTTTAGTTTATATTATGCTTTTTCTAATATTTACTCCATCTTTACTTCTTGGCAATTTAACCATCCCTAGCAGGCATTGACTCTTGTGCCATTTCTTTAATGGTATTTTTTTCTCTACTTTCACATTCGCCTCTCCTTCCCCAAGCTAGTAACATTTTCTGTTTCATTATTTGCACCTAGTATCAATATGTTTATTGATTGATAAGTGAATTCCTGATGTAGCCACTATTTTCTGGAAATGCTCAGGCCAGCCACCTTCCCTGAATTTTCTCTTCTAGTACTGTCCTTGACTCTCTACAGCACATGGTACCCTACATACAGTAAGTGCTTAATAAGTACTTTCTGACTTTCTCATATTTCTAATAGATATTTGACTATACCTTTCTTGTGAAGTTAGAATTGTAAATTAAAAGAATGTTTAATTTGGGAGGGGATCCTCGATAGAGTCCATGCAATCCAGTTACACCAATTTGAAAAAGGAGGACATGAATACCCAGATCAATGACTTGTCCAAATTTACACGGATAATTTGAGCGTCAAAATCAGAACTTGAGCTTGATCAGAGAAGTAAGAAGAAAACTAGGGGAGATGCGTTTCATGGAAGCCACAAAAAGAGAATAGTTAAGAGTAGTCAACTAAGATTTGTAAATGCCAACAGTATACAGACTCGAAATAGGACAACAGGTTTAGTGATGGAAAGATCATTTGTAGCTTTGATGAGAGTGGTTTCAGTTGAATAGTTGGGTCAGAAGACAGAGTGCAAGTGGTTGAAAAATGGGAGGTAGGGAAATGGAAGAAATTAAAGTAGATAACTCTGAATTTGGCTACAATAGGGATGAGATATAGGACAATGGACAGAGGAAGTTCAGGGTTCCTCAAAATATTTTTGTGGGCAGGAGAGATCTGTGCATATTTGTGAATGTTTGAAAAGGAGTCATGGGAGAAAGAGAATCTGAGAAAGGAATGAAGAGTAGAAATGATGGATGGGGCAAATTCTGAGAGAAGAATAAAAAAGAAGACATTAAGTGCACAAATAGAAAGAGTTAATCTCAAGGAAAAGAACTGTCTCTTCCTTGGAGACTGAAATGAAAGATGAGAGATGAGGAGATGATGTTAAAGGTGCTGAGGTACAAAGAAGGGGAAAAGAGAAAACTCATAGTTGATATGAAAAAAATATTAGCAGTAATCATAAAATCTTTGAGATCATCTACACCATGGCCTTCATTTTCAATGATACCGAAGTCCAGAAATAATCATTTGGGCTTATACAAGGAGGCACTAACAATGTCATGAGTAGGGTCCAGGAAACACATCATTCTATCTCCCTTTCAAACCCCACCTTTCAAGGAAGTTACAATATAGTTGAATTTTCACTAAATATGTAATAAAGAAATTTTTGTTTGAGTCTCAGCTTTTCCACTTCCAGATGTGTGACATTGGGGAAACCATTTTATGTCTTTAGTGAGAGGGGTCCTTAGCCCTAAAATAGACATAATAATATCTATACTCCCCAACTCACTAGTATCTTAATTTTTGCTTCAGCTTCTTGTCCCTCTGTCTTGTGTCTTTGCAAGATTGCATGGTCCATTCTCATCTTTATATACTAAAAGCTTACAATGGTCATTGTCACATAGTTGTTGGTTGATAAATATTACAAATTCTAGTTGCTTCTAAGCAGTTACCTTGGATAGTGAACATCTGATCCCAGTTGATGACTTTATTGCATTCCAGTATCTCTGGCAATCTCTCAGGAGTTTTGGTGAAGATGTGATAAGTGTTTGTGTAATGATCCATGTCATCAGTCATCTCCTGTGCAGGATGGGTTAAAGGAAGTGAGGTATCACTGTCAAAGTCTGTCTCCAAAAAAGAAACTACATTGCAGATCAATTTGATCAAAGGGTCAAAGCCAAGGGGCAGTTGGAAAGGACTTGAGTTTAGAAACCTCAAGAGGTGGAGGCTTAAATTGGGTAACTTCTCTAATGATAGATCATGATCATTCCGTATTTTAATAGATGATCTTCCTAAGTTAATATGTTTGAAAAATAATCATCTTGCAGTGGTCAGCATTCTAATGATGGGCTGATCCTAAGGTACCACCACAGGGTTCATACTTGGGGCCTTTCTAGCTTGGTAGAACTTCTCAGAGCTTGGACTTCTCAAGAACATCTTTCAAGAACTCTGGCTTATCTTGATACCACCAAGAAAAGTCAGAATAAGATCTTTAATTGTAGATCATAAAACTTATTGGCAGTGTGGGACTTCAGACTGTTACTAGCTCGGTGACTCAGGGCAAGGCACGGATCCTATCACAGCCTCATTCACCTCATGTGTAAAATGGGCATAATGAGCACACAGGGCTGTTGTAGGACCAAATGAGACAATAGAGAGAACACTTTACAAACCTTAAACTTTCAAATAAGTGCTAGCTATCATCATCATCACCATTTATCATCATCATTTATGTTAACATTGTATCTTGTTCTGGCCCCCTGACTCATTATTGCTATATTTATTATCCTAGACAGGTATTTGACTAAAAACTAAGATCATCTGTTACAGACGGTGTTTTTATCACTGCTCCTCATGGAAAAGTGAAAGAAGAAATAGGTAGATTTTAGAAGTGAATAACTGGTTAAGAAAATAGTGTCTGAGAAAAGGACTCATATTTCTGACCTATTGATGAAAAGATTCAAATATATGATTGATGGACTCCTGACCAGGATAGAATATGCTTAATAATGGTGTGCATATGTGCACATATATCTGCATGTGTATTTATATAAATACATGTGTGTAAATACATATAGATACACATAGACATATACGAGTATACATGCATACACATGCATACATATAAAAAGTCTGTCTGTGTACATGCATATATGCCCAACATATTATAGACTGTTTATGTATTCACATGTATACACAGACGTACCAGTAATGCATGTATATAGTGCATGTATATTATATTATGTGTGCAAATATACCCATATGTGTATACACACCAAAAATTCTATACATATATATATGTATATATACAATGTATATTAATGTACACAATGCAATACCCATGTGTGTATTCACTTGGAATCCTGAGAATCAGATCAAGAAGTCTTCCCATCTCAAGATTCTTTTATCATCTCCACGATCACTATCCTTTAAATTAAAAAGACAGGGAGAGGCATAAAATTAGCCACATTTATCTGATATCATGGAAATGAGCAGGCAAGGCATAGGAGTAACAGTGCAAAGGGGCACAAAAGTACGAAGGGAACAAGGAATAAAAGCTGAGGATGCTGATGTCAAAAACCAAATCGAAGGTCATTGAACAGAACGATGTTTGTTTTGAACAGAAAACTTTTCTTCTAATACTAATATTCTTTTAGTGATTATCTGTGACTAAGGATTATAGAACATTGCCAAAGAATCAAAATTGCATGCGACCCAAAGGATAATGGAGAGACACCTGGATACAAAATCATTTTGTAGCAGATTATCAATAATGTGTTTAGGCACTAAAGGAGGCATATTTTACATAGATGTGTATGGATATGGATATGTGTAATGCACAAATATGCGAATATATGTGTATTTGTATGTATTGTGTGTATATTCTAGATCAGGAGTGGGGAACTTTGCCATGTTGGAAGGCCAAATTAATATTTATATGTCATAAAATAAAATAAAAATATAAAAGATGGACAAAACTGTATTAATAAAAATAAAATGATTTGTTCCATAAATTTGGATTCAGTCAAAAAGCCACACTCAAAAACCTAAAAGGCCATATATGGACTTAAGGTCACAGGTTCCCTACCCCTGTCCTAGGCCTATGATTTCAACATGATCTTGCACTCCCTCTCTCCCTGCTTCCCTCTCTCTCTCTCTCCCTCTCCCTCTCCATAACCATACCCTAGAACTCTGATTTCAAAGGGTTAGGGAACTATTGATGAGGAAATTCACTTTATCAGTGCAGATTCGCAACTATTTTACAATTTTTCACTTTAATAATATGCCTGAGGTCTGATAGTCAGTACATGTCAGAACCCAGACTTCCTGAAGCTAAGAAAAATCCTCAATCCTCTATGTATTTTATTACATATATTCTTTTTCATGTTTTGTTGTTCAGTCATTTCAGCCCATGTTCAACTCTTTGTTATTCCCTTTGGAGTTTTCTTGGTAGAGATACCGGAGTGGTTCATCACTTCTGCCTCCAGCTCATTTTACAGATCAGGAAAGTGAGGCACAGAGCCTGAAGTGACTTGTCCAGGTCACAGAGCTAGTAAGAGTCTGAGGCCAGATTTGAATTCAGGAAAATGAGTCTTCCTGACTCCCATCCAGCACTCTATCCAGCAAGCCACTTAGCTGCCCTGTTTTCTCCTTAAAATATCTAATAAATGTTCAGAATACGGTGATTTGAACTTGTGGGGAAAAGACAGAATGATGTATAGAAAGCCCATATATTTCACTGACTCCCATGGAATGTTAAAGCATTTAGAGAAAGGCATTAAGCTCTTAGGAGGGTCTTTTTTTTTTTAAGACATCTTTTCTAGATGATTAATGGGACATCATACATAAGAATTGGCCAGGATGAGAAAATATGGATGGTCTATGATGGAGACCATTGGAAGGAGGATTCGTGAAACTGAGATTATGTATTCCTTGAAGAATCAAAGAAGCCTTGATGATTTAGCATTTCTAGGGTTTGAGACTTCCCTTACTTTTGCAGGATTTAGTTAGACAATTATTTAGCAGTTAATGAAATGTAAGAGTTGGGTCTAAAGTACCCTACCCTATTTTAGCATCGATACTTTAATTACCTGATATTATAAGTGTGGAAAGTCCTTCAAACTGGAATAATATTACTTGAGAATTGTGTTCAGACAGGCTGAGGAAATTTGCTACACTTCAGAAGTCATTACCAAGGTAATTAAAGCTGGATTGAGTCACAGAGGTAGGGATAAGCATGACTTGCCAGTGCACCTGTGAGGAGGAACCACTTGTGGGAAGGAGAGGCAGGGAGGTCTTTGCCTAACCTTGGCCAGGTCTCCTCCTACCTCCACCCATTGGCCAGAAATCTTGCTAGTCTTGAAAGGTCTGGAGGATGTGTGGACTTTCCAGTTTTCTATAGAACTATTATCAGTTTCTCTAGATTATCTGGTGGCAGTGTCTGCATTGGGAATCAAGGACAGATATGATGTGGATTTACTGTTATAAAAGGAACATAGCAAAAAAAAAAGACAAAACTTTTCTATGTCTGTGGACAAGTTGTGTACCCAATAAATGGGTATTGAAGTCTTTGAAGAAATCTTGAAATATGTACTTTCTAAGCCTGAGCCTACTTTTCTTGTGAGCAATTGTGGGAGAATTTTTAACACTCTTTTGGGTGGAAGGAATGTTTGGTATCAGCTGTTCTATAGCAACTTAGAAATGACTTTTTCTAAAAGCTACTTAGGGGTGGTATAATTATAATAAGCCTTGATTAATAATTTTGGAGTGTGGAGAATACTGGTGGGAGGTTAAGCCAATGGCATGAATCACTCCCACAACTCAAGAGTATCCCTAGCCCTCTCAAAGGCATAAATACCTAAGCTCTTGGGATCTAATTCAGTATTTGGAGAGAAAATTGTGATAAGAAGCCTCAGAACTTGAATGGGCTACAGTCCATGTAATTGTCCATCCGTTTATCTTTTTAAAAGGTGTGATTGGAATTAGGGCAGTTCAGTCAGTAATCTACTCCTCTGATGCCTTGTCATGATATGGAGGTAACCCTATTTCCTCAAAAGCTATGCTAGGAAAGCATTGTCCAATCCAAGTGGATAGAAATTAGCAAATTGATACTGGCCATGGATTTAAAAAGAGTAAATCCTTCTTCCAAGTATATTCTTTTATTCCAGCAAATGCTAGATAGTCAATGCTTGGAAAACTGGATGAAGTAGTAAAATATGGAATCAGAGGATTCATGTTTAACTACTGGTTGTCCCATTTGCTCTCTGCATGATCTTGCTTGTTACTACCTTTTTATTAGTCTCAGTTTCCCCATCTGCAAAATGAAAGGAGTAGGTTAGATGATTTCTGAGGTTCCTTGCAGCTCTAAATGCTTTAATGTTCTTGAGAGACCATGAAGATGACTGTAAAATATGTTTAGAATAGTGCTACTGATTTTGTTCTTAAGCATAAAGATTTTCACAGTCAAACGCAATTCGAGGAAACTGTTTCGGTATTGTTTCTGAGATAGTGACACTGAGGTAGAATAATTAAAAACAAAACCAAAAATGGAGAAAAACCTAGTAAGTTACTAGAAAAGATTGTGGGAAGAAAGCAAGAGATATGGATGATTACCCTGTTGGGGTTGGAGTTCATCTTCTTTCTCAGAAGACCATGACATCAGGAAGGTAAATTGAATTTAAGTGAAGGGGAGTTGTGCAAATTCACCAGTCTCACCTTCTTGTCTAGAGTCATCTGGGTCAAGTGGAAAAATATAGATAATGACAACTGAAGATGGCCCAGTGATGACCTGGTGAAAGTACCTTTAAGGAGGATGGCCTAATGGCACATTTATAGGAAATTCTCAGATGCGGGAGGAGAAATACCCAACCAGCAACACTGTCATCAACTAATACCAAGAATTTCAGAGGTGCTTTAATGGTGCCCCTCATCTTTCTATACCTTCTAGAGAAGATATGGTGAGTTTTAGGTTGGAGAAGTGTTGTCTGTTTCCCTGCTCTCTCTCCATCAAATAGCCCCACTCCAGCACCTTAACTTCTGTAGATTGTCTTCCATACCAGGAATACTCTCTTCTCTCACCTCTACTTCTTATAAGCTTTTCAAAATTTCTTTCAAAACTTAGTTCAAGCTGCCATCTTCTGCAAGAAGACTTTCCTGATCTCCACCAATTAATAGTGATCTCCCTTCATATCTTGTCTTCATTTTGAATATATTTGATAATTATGAATGTTGTCTGTCTCAGTAGAAGTCAGGAACTCTTTTCATTTCTGTATTTGTGTTCCCAATGCTTAGCATGAAATAATTGGCTAATAAATGCTTATTAATTGCTTGGCCATACCTCTCTCTGAGGTCGGGTAATGACAGTCTGATAATCTGGCCAGGAGTCCACTAGAACCTCCAAGTTGAAAGGGTTTCCCCGATTTATGTGGAAAATCGAGCCATACACCTGTAGTAAGAAGACAGAGGCAGGTGAGGTTGGAGAAACTTCATCATTTCCTCCAAGTTGTCAGGCACGGAAGTAAAATGGAAGCTGGACCTGGGAATGAGGAAGATGATAGTGCTACTCCAAGGCCAATTGTGACTTCAATGAAAAATGGAGACATTGATGCTTATGTTTATTTATATTCGACTAATGTCTCAGAAAATAATATTTTTTCTTTTCTCTGTTCCACCTCATCCCTTTCCAACATTCCTCCCTTCTCTTCCTGCTTCCCATGATTCTGTAATCTACCATAGATTTCTTAGTAAGGGCCTGGAATTTCTATGTTGGATGAAAATGTCTCATCTCATGCTGCGATTATAGAAGAATATTAATAATTACAATAGCTTCCATTTCTATAACTCTTCAGTTAGCTCCAAAGGGTTTATTTCTTGGATGGGAGATGCAGATGGATAATAAGTTGTGTTTAGGATTGAAGAGGAATAAGAGACTGAGCTGTGTTGCATTTGGGAAATTTCACGGCATGTTAAGTGGTGCTAAGCTGCTCCCTGCTACATAAACTCATCTCTTTATTTGTTAATATATTCATGTAGCTTTAATGTGTCTCCTGGACTCCAGTTCATTGTCAACTACACCAACATGGGCCAAACAGAACTTCCACCTTAATCCCACTCTCTTTCCAAACTTAACTATTTTTGTAAAGCCTCCTTGTCCACACTTTTATAATCTGAGTTATCTTTCCTTTTCCTCACCACCCACATCCAATCAACTGTAGATTCTACTCATTCCCTGCAGAGATTCTATGCATTTCTCCAGCCACATGCTGCTATCCTCATTCATCTACTATATGGACAAGTGCAAACTTCTGGAGGATTAGAATTGTTTTATTTTTGTCTGGGTAGCAATACAGTCTAGCATAGTACCTGTTATGTAGTAGGGTTTTATTTAAATTGTCGAATTGAAAAATAAATTCTTCCAATGATGGTATATGGCTATAAATTGAGCATTATAAAAATTGTGGGTGAACTGAAGGACACTGGAGAGATTGACAATTGTTATAAATAAGCAAATAAGCATCAGTGTATTTCCGGTGTTGCCATACATGCAAAAGGAAACCTCTAAGAAACAGAAGAAAAAGGTGGTGGGTCACATATGTTCTGAAGGCCATGAAATGGTACAATAGATAGGGTTAAGCTATGAGTCAGGAATTCTGAACTCACATCCTTCATCAGACACTTACTAACTATGTGATCCTGATAAGTCATATACCTCCTGTTTGCCTCATTTTCCTTAATTTAAAAACAAAAATTATAGAAGCATCTACTTTAATAGTATTCTTGTGAAGAACAGATGCCAGCTTCCATCCCCACTCACCTTCAGGGACTCTGGGATGCTTTCGGCCAGGGATCGGTATAGAGTCTGCAGTATCTGGGCTTCTCTCAACAGAAGCATTTTTGTGGTACTGCTCACCTTTGTGCCCTTTAAATCAAACACTGTGAACAAAAGGAATTAAGTAATTTTTCAGGAAGGTGAGAAAGTAGAAACAAGGTGAGTGATGGATAACACATGACCAGGAACATTAAACTGACTTTATCAACTTTAGTCTGACTTGACTCAAAGGCAAAGGGACTAAATTAGGTTCTCCCATATTCAGTTACTTGGGTACCCAGGGAAGGGAAATGCAGCTTTTCCATGATTTCCTTTAGGGAATGCAGGATGCCTTTAGGATCGTGGAAGTCTGAGGGTTACCATAGGACCAATTGACACTCTGGAGGGTGAGTTTCCTCTCTAAGTAGTACACAAAACCCCAGGAGCAAAAATTGCCTGATAAGGAGTGATATTACCCAAATGTTCTTAATCATATTAATGCTTCACATTTTACTGAAGGTTTTATCTAGAGGCACCTATCTATATGTTTAGATGTCCTATGCTCACGTGAACATATACATCTTATATGGGCAACATCCACATTTCAGTGCTCCTTATTAAAGCCTTTTGATAGGTGTATCTGGAAACCTTTTCACCTTTCTCCTAGGGAAATTGCGATTCCAGCCTGAAGGTGAGCAAGAGACGGGGCCAGTTCATGAGGCTGGCCATTCTTTCCTCCAGAGAGAATGGGTGCTGGACTACTATTATATTCATCTGTCCTCTAATATTTCTGGTCTATGAATGTGATTTTGGAGGTTCAAAAGCAACAAAACTGAAGCTCCCTATTCTTTAAAGGGGTAAGGCGACTCAATCAGGCTGGACTCCTTCCCATTATTTAACCCAGATGTGAGGAACCTGCAGCCTGGAGGCCACATGTGGCCTTTTAGGCCCCTGGGTGCAGCCTTTTGACTGAGTCCAAGTTTTACAGAACAAATCATAACCCCTGAAACCGTATAAAACATATCTTCTTTCTATTTAAACTTGTAGGTTCCTTAAAACTTTCCCAGTGTCTGATATGTGCTTAATAGTAAATATTTAATAAATGCTTTTCCATTTCTTTCAAGTCTACATATTAGATATCTTATATATGCTTAAGGATGATTGATTAAAGTTCATTACAGCTGTATCAAGTACCCAGGGAAGGTATTGTCAATTCAAGTTTTGAAAACTTTCTATTATTTATTTTTTTTAAATTTTATTTTATTTTTGAGTTACAGGTTGTTTTATTTTAGAGTTAAAACAAACATTTCTATAACATAATATGATGAAAATAAGATTGCATGTGAAACTGCAAGTCTATTATCTACAACTTACTATTCCTTTAAATATATAATAATGTTGTCATGAAAATTTCTTTTTTTGTAGAAAAATTTCCATTTTGAATAAGAGGAAAGCAAGACTTATCTGCTACCTGGCTAAGCAAGCACTAGAGCCTGGGTCTTCTCACTCCAAGGCCAACACCCTTTTCTAGACTAGATACACAATTTTACCCATCCTCCCTCCCCACCCTGGGAGATCTGGACTGCCAATGTGGGTGTGCCTCACTAAAGGTTATTGATTATTCTCCCAAATGGTTGATTTGATTTGTGAAGGAATGAAAAAAAAATGAATTAATGAAAAGGAATTTCATAAATGCTCACTACAAGAACACTAGAGCAAAACTGCACAAGTGATACTATTCCCTCATTTCAAGAATCTTATTTTCTAACCAGGAGCAAAATATATATAGAATAATGGTGGCCCAGGAAAGGAATTTTGTTCTGTGGAGTCATGGCAATAATGAGTGGAGTCATAGGGCAGTTCATTAATTGTGCTGTTGATTTGGTTACAATTCCCAGAACAAAAGGTAGAAAATAGGATGGAGTGAAGTATATTTGGTAGGGAGATATCTGTGAAACGTGTTTGGGTGAGAAGGTTGACCCAGATATGATGAACTCATCCATTAGGACAGTATGGACTTGGAGTTCCAAGTGGGTGGGAAGGTGCTTTCAGTGAATTCTGCCACAGAAGGTTTGGTTATAAGCAATTGTGAATAGGCATTAATAAAGAATTGCTCAAATGAAGTGTTATGATATTTCCCTGGATGATGTCATGCAGGGAAAGTCTGTATGATGTGACACAACTGATGTTGTCATGAAATGTGATTGATAATCTGTGATCACAAATTAAGACAGACACTATAAGGTTCTCTATTTACCTTAAGGAAGCCATCTTAACAATTATAGACCATTACCATGGTGTAGTGAGTTGGGTTGTGGGCCTCAAAGGTAGCATGGCACTGTGCAACGATCAGGGCTCCTAAAATCAGGTGAGGTTGATTTAAATGCTACCCCTGCCACTAGCTTTGTGACTCTGAACAAGTTATGTAACTTTTCAGGGATTGGGTTGACTGAATGACCTGTGAGATGCCTTCCACATTTAAGACTGTGATCCTGGAATTCAGAGTTCAAATCTCAGCTCTATCCCTCCCTGTCAATTTGACCTTAAAAGAGAGACTTCATCTCCCTAGGTCTCAGATTTCTCAGCCATCAAATGAGGGAATTGGGATAAACAACTGCTTTGGTACCGTTGGGTTCTGAACTTGTGTGAGTTGATAAAATTGCTCATAAAATTTATTTTAGTTTCAAATGTAGGTCATCTCCAAATATAGACCTCAGGCCTAAAATGAGAGATCTCTGAAAGGCAGAATGATATATTTTCTTTTATATTTCCTCTCAGAGAGGCAGGAATAGACAGATTTGTTCAGTCTTGTGGCTGACCTTGGAATAGGAGGTTGGAGTTCATGACTTGCCTCTGACACCTGCTGGCTTTGTGACACTGTGAAACCACTTATACTTTCAGCACTCCAGGAAAATCTATAAAATTATAAGTTACAGACCCAGTCTACAGTGACAAAATAATTCCACTACAGATTCTCCACACCAATGAAATCTCAGGTTTGGACAAAAACACCCTTTATATATAGTTATACTATGAAAAGTAAATATGCAAAATTCATATTTTTATGTAAATGTATATCTACATTTATGTATGTATGTAAATATATACATACATATGAGTTTTATGAGCAATGCTCATATGAATTCAGAACCAAGTAGAGCCAAAGGGATAATCTAGGTATGGGGAACCTGTAGGCTCCAGACCACATGCGGTCCTCTAAGTCCTTAAGTGCAGCCCTTTGACTGAATCCAAACTTTGTAAGACAAATCCCCTTAATAATAGGATTTGTTATGCGGAACTTGGGCTCAGTCAAAAGTTCCCACACAAGGCCACATGTGGCTTTCAGGATGCAGGTTCCCCAGACCTGGAGACCAATCGTCTCATATTATAGTTGAAGAATCAGAGATTAAATGCCTTGTCTAAGCTTACACAACTAGTAAGCAGTAGAATTGGGATTTGAACTCAGGTAGTCGGTGGTTTTAAATCACAGGATCACTGAGGTAGTGCTGGGATGCACTTCAGAGGTCATATAAGTCCAATCTTTTTGTTTCACAGATAAAAATGTTGAAACCCAGAGTTAATTTCTTTTTCTAAGGTGAAATAGGTAAGAGATGGTAGAACATATTAATACATAAGTGAATGAATGAATATATATGTATTACATCTATATATTATATTAAATATTATTTATATTTACTATTTGGGGGGAGTATTTGAGGTAAAAATTTTGTTCGAAGTGGGGTTGATGTATTGGAATTCAGGTTGATAATGGAATGAGAGCAGGTACTGAGAGTTCATTGAATAGTTAAGAAAGTAGAATTATTTATCTTTAACATATAAAGGACATTCTTTTTATATATTACAGAATGCAGGAGCATTTACATGAGGTAGAAGGGGCTCTTTAAATCACTATCTGGAAACATAACCAATGGGACACAGTTTGGTGATCTACTGGTGGTCTTGGTACTTCTACCCGCTCTGAAGGCAGCACCCAGATCCACAAGGCTGCTCAGAAGTGGGCTTCTTTATGCCCTTAAGTGAACCGGAAGGTATACCAGTATATTCCAGAAAGCTGTCTCAAGGGAGGTACAGCTTAGACCTTGCCCCATTCTTGGGTCAGTCAGGTCCTGGAGAAAGATTTGTTAACTGTTAGGGAAATATTAACCCCAGCTTGTGTTGTAGTGATTAGGAGAGAGAAAAACGGGAAAAAGAGAAACCCTAATAGATACTGATTTTCTCATTGATGTTAAATTCATCTTTAATCACTACCATCATTTTCATGGTCCTCATCCCTTTCATTATTGTTCTTTTACTAAGGGAACAATTACAGAACATACTCATGTTGTATTAAAAAAAAAGATTTAGTGGAGAAATGACTGTCCAATATAGTTACTTTTTGATTTATTATTTTTGGTCATAAGAGCACTACTATGTTCTATTAAAGAAAGGGGAAACTCAGGGATAAAGATGGTTGATGATTTGCCTAAGATCACACAGTTACTCCAAAGATTCAAAATCAGACTTTACTCCCCTAATAATCCACCATATATACATGAGCTCTGTCCTTGTGGGGAATTACTTTTAAAAAATACAATAAAACTATTGAACTCACCTAGAAAATGTAGAAATTGAAGAACTAGGGGAGAACAGCTGCCTTCTTCCCAGTTGCTTAAGTTGGTTGGTCAGAGTCTGACCCTTGTTGGAGTTGCCCTTTGACCAGGGCCAGTCTGATCCAATCTTTAACTAAATAAGTAATGTTCTCTTTCTTATACTAAGTAAGGTTATTTTTATTAAATAGAGGCTGGGAGGTGGAGAGTAGGAAGCACAAAATCTCTGATTCGTTATCTTCTTTAAAAACTGCTCTTGTATGTCTCAGGAAAACATGTAATCATTAATTTCTGAGGATCTCACTGGCTCTTTGGCTCCTTCTCTGGATTGTATCTGAAATTCCTTTATCCATATATAGACAGGATGTCATAAGGAGGGCAGTGATAGAAAAGCTTGTGAAGCCTTGGTGTAATTTTTGCAATGCTATTATGCTTAGACCAGTTAATTCCCATCTTTAAGCCTCAGTGTCCTCATCTTTTAAATGGGGGAAAGATGGCATATTTTGCTTTAAAAAGTTGTTATGAGGAATCAATAAACTAACCAATTAACTAGTATTCATTAAATTCCTACTATGTACTAGGCATTGTGCTAGAGAGTGGAATAAAATTAATATTAATAATACTAGCCAGTAGTTATATATACTTAAGACTTTTAAGGCATTTTACAAAAGTATTATTTTATCTTTACAAGGACAAATGATAATAGCAAAGATCACTCATAATAATGGGGCTGTGTCATCTTAGTCATGAAGTTTTCTTGCCTAAGATATTGACATGGTTTGGCATTTCCTTCTCTAGAACTTTTAATAGAAAGGGAACTGAGGTACACAGAGTTAAGTGACTTGCCCAGGGTCACACAGCTAGTAAATATCTGAAGCCGGATTTGAACTCAGGTCTTCCTGACTCCAGAGGTGGTGCTCTATCCACTGTGCCACCTAACTGCCCTATAGTAATACAATAATTAACACGGATATACATTTTGAGGTTTTCAAAGTATTGCATACATATCAAATCCCTACTCTCAAGGAATTTACACTCTAATGAGAGAAACAGGTACATAGAGGAATACATATGGCATAAAAGTTACTAAATACAAATATTTACAAATGATTAATTTCAAATAACATGGGAAGGAAGACTCGAGCAGTTGAGAAAATCAGGACAAAGTTTCATGCAGAAGATGGTGCCTGAGCTGTATCTTAAAGGAAGCAAAGGAGTCTATGAAATGAAGGTAAGAGAGAGTGTAATCAGGTACATAATGAGAAATGTTTGACAACTAGTTCTCTGGGAAAAATATATATATGACACACTTTTAAGTTAAATCTGCTTCATTAAATTTTTTTCCATCATTTTTTAAAGCTAAAGCACCAATAAAACAATAAATCAAGCCCTGGTTGGTGATGTTGCCAATTTCCAAGGTATAAATGCTCTCTTTCACTGAAAATTTAATGACTGGACCTTGTGAATGAGTAGGAGCCGACTCTAGCACATTCTTTACATCCCTGAAAAGTTGTCTTAAAAGACCCAGAATTGGAAGATGGAGTATCAGGTGGCAGGAACAGAGAGGAAGTCACTTTAGAGATGCCACTGAATATGAAAGGAGGAGCTAGTATCTAATGAGATTGAAAAAATAGATTGGAATCAGATTTCATGGGGGCAGGTAGGTGGTACAGAGAATAGAGGGCCAGGCCAGGAGTCAGAAGATACATTTTTCTGAGTTGAAATTCAGCCTCACACCTATTAGTTTTGTGATCCTCGGCAAGTCACTTAACCCTGTTTACCTCAGTTCCCTCATCTGTCAAATGAGTTGGAGAAGGAAATGGCAATCCACTCAATAATCTCTGCTAAGAAAAGCTAATCAGACACAAGCAAAAAACAATAGTACTACAAGTTCCATAGGGCTTGAAAATGTAAACAGAAGAGTTTATTGTTTATCCTAGAGGCAATAGGAAATCATTGGAATTGACTGAGTAAGGGAGTCACACGGTCAAATCTATTGTTATGGAAAATTGCTTTGGCAGTTGCATGTTGGGTGGAGTGGAATGGACAAAGACTTGAGTCAGGGAAACTATTAAGGGTCATTACAATGATCTAGGTGATGAGGGTCTGAACTGAAGTGATTGCTTTGTGAGTGGAGAAAAGAGATTGGAAGCAGGGGATTCTAGGTAGCTACAAACAGTTAGATTTGCAAAATGATCAGTTTTATGGGGTGAGGGAGAATGATTATTTCCTTTAACCCATGACTGCTGCACATAACTTCTTCAAATAAGAATAGGCAAAAAATATGTGTTGGGTGACATTTATCTTCACAATTCCTGTTAACATTTGTTTAAGCTTTGGGATTTCATTGCGTATGTGATATGTATGTGTTGTGAGTTTCACATATGTGTTGTGTGTTCCATGTATATGTTATGTGTGGTTGTGTGTGATTATATGTATTATACTGTGGAGTGTGAGAGTTGTGGGTCTGTGTTGTGTTTGTATGTCTGTGTACGTGTGTTTATGAAAACACAGTAGACCAAAAGAGCCCATGGCACCAATGAGTTTCTGCTTTCTCAAGTAGAAATTTGACTGCTGGGGTGTTTTTCTGAAAGTTTCTCATTTAAACTGAAGGAATCATTGAACGAAAAAAGATCTCAAACTCATTCTCCTTTTCTATAAAACTCAGAGTAGTGATAAAATCACAACATAGTTGTTATCATTCCCACAGCATAAGTATAGCCTATAAGACTAATGCAATTGATGGAGAAATGCTTACTATTCTGTTCCACAATGTCCCCTCATTTCTCTTCCAAATTCCTCCCAATAGGTTTTCAGAAAATCCTTTCGAGAGATCAAAGAATAATGAGGTGACAAAGATGAAAATGGTCTCAGAATATTTGGCCTTAGAGCAAAATGTTTATTTCAAGGATGTGTGAACTATCAGGGCTTTTTCTGGCCCCCTCTCCAACCAACTGCTAGAATTTTCCTCTCTAAAACTACCTTCCATCTATTCTAAATCTTGTATGTAAAAAGTTAATGAAATGTTATTTCTCCCAATAAAATATAAGCTCTTAGGGAGCAGGAACTCCCTCCCCCACCCCATTCATTGTATCTTCAGAGTTTAGCGCAGTGCCTAGAAAATAGTAAGTACCCATAAAATATTTATTGACTAGTGGATTGTTCATAAAATAAAGTCCAGCATGATAGTTTTCCAGGGTTTGTAATTAAAGAGATGTACTGGGTCTCAATGTCAAAGAGATCATAAAAGAGGTGAAAGGACTTACATGTGCAAAAATATTTATAGCAGCCCTTTTTGTGGTAGCAAAATATTGGAAACTGAGAGTATGCCCACCAACTGAGGAATGGTTTAGCAAACTGTGGTATATGAATATCATGAAATACTATTATGGAAGAAGAAAGACTGAACAGGCAGATTTCAGAGATGTGTCTCCTGTTATCACAGGAGAGGATGCCTTGAATCTTGAAATAATGCCATTTCCTTCTTCTCACATCTCAAGAACATAACATCATATTTTCTACATAATAACATCAAAGACCATTTTTTTTTGTATTAGAACACATCCTTCAGGTTGGTCATTGGTTTATATAAATGCCAATGCACTGACTTTTGAAGCATATCTCTTCAACAACAGAGTACACAAATACAGCCACAATTGGCAAGGCTCAGATTCTAAGAATTCATGATGATAGCTATTTTAAGAAAAACTCCAGAGGCTGCGCAAGTACATATGGGACAATAAATGGCATATGGAGATTTCTGGGAAGAAGAAAGAAGATAGAGGAGAATGAGAGGTGGCAGACTGACTCTCATCTTGAGAAAGTTTGATGGGGCATGTAAGTCCTGCTAATCTCACCCAGGGGAACTGGGAGAAGTGATAACAGCAGAAATATTGCCAATGCTGTGAAGGTATATACCCTGCTATATCCACTTGGGTGTAACAATGCCTCAGAGAGGTTATCCCTTTCTGTCTGCTCTCTCTCCTTCTCCTCCTCCAATAAGGAGAAGACATTAAATATCTGCTCCTTCTTGATACCTGAGTAAGTAGAGCTGTCTTACTCCTTGCAGTAAAAAGTTCCAGCTCTTGTGTTTCAATATTTAGCTCATTTTTTCCCTCAGTGATTGTTCTTGCTTGCTGTCCACACATGTGTGTAAATGTATTTGGGTGCTGGCCAATGAGAACAGCTCTTGTGAGTATGCATAATGAGTTTGACTGATGCCATCCTCATGTGGACTTTGGAGCATGCACCGTCATTCTCTAACAGGTTCTGTTCTGTTTACCATTTGGCAAAGCCTCTCTACAGAGCTGGAATTGGAATGCTTTCAGAAGGTGCTAGTCAACCTGAGCTTGTCCTTTTTGTGATCTGAATCTTTCCTACCTTCTTGCATTCCAGTGAGAGAAGAGATACAAAGCTGCAAGAGAAGAGAGCTTTGGTCCTTCCTGTATGTCTTGTGAATATGGGAAGCATCAGTTCTTTGTCTCTGTATTTGTTCTTTTGTTATAAATGTTAAAATTGAGAGAGAAGGGTGATGTTGTGAGCTTTGAATGGTCAGGAAAACACACCACAGGGAGTTCTGGAGTGAAATTCATGCCAGCAGAAGCAATATGCTGGGACTAAATAGATAATCAATGCTTTGAGGAGCAAAAGGTAGTTTATATCACATGCCAGCTTAGCTCATCCAATAGCTAGACTATCCTTGGAGGTTAACTTGGTTGGTTCAATGCTAGCTAGAAACCGAATTAGGTTTGGTTTCAATCTCCTCAGGAAATAAAGTGGTTTATGGAAGAATGTGCTCCAAGTATAATGAGTGAAATGTTCCTACTCTTGGTTTGTTTTTGAAGCAAATATTCCTTTGTAAAATCCATTAGATGTTATTGGTTACTTAGCAGCAGCCAACAGTTAGAGAAACAAACCAGAATGGGGACCTAAGCTGACAGAGACAGAGACAGAGACAGAGAGACAGAGAGACAGAGACAGAGAGACAGAGACAGAGAGACAGACAGAGACAGAGAGACAGAGACAGAGAGACAGAGACAGAGACGGGGCGGGGCAGAATGAAACAAAATAAAACTCAATTTGAAGTTTTCTGGCTTAAAGGAAAGTGATACCCAGTAAAAGAGAATAATATATTCTTAGGGCTTTTTTAAGGGTAATTGTGACTTAAAGTGTTTGATTTGAGAGTGAAAAAGAGAGGATTTGTCCAGCAAGAGAGCAGTGTGGACCAGAAGAAATGGGCAGAAAAGTCTCTTGATGTGGTGTAGGTGTTCCTACATGGACCCATGATATCATGTCTTGCAGCCTAGAATTGTGAGTTACAAGCATTTTCCCCATTATGAACTTCTCTACCAGGTTTCTGTGTGTAATTATTCTCCCCATCAAATACTAAGTGCATTGGTAGGAGAATGTAACCCAGGTTTGTGTGTGGATTATGATGTCAATCAATCAACATTTATTAATTGCCTACTATATACCAGGCACTATGCAAAGCTCTGACTGTATTGATTATTCTTGCATTTAATTTATATTGAGTGCCTGTGATGTATTTATTGTCACTTTTATATTTTTATTAATCAAATTGTTATGTTTAAGATCTAATGGTATCCTTGTCAGTGACTGGTTTTATGTAAATGGAAGCCTACCAGTGGGGGCTTGAGAACTATTGTGGTGAATAGGTAAATATATTCCTCTACAATATTTATCCCCAGGAGCCTGGGAGAGTCTAAGCGTAACTACATTATTGTGATCTTTCTCTAGGAACACAGAACTCCCAATGTGATATCATATGGGAGTGAGTGAGCCAGAGTAGAGAGTGAGCAGGTGACTCCCCACTTTGTGCAAGGGGATCACAGAGTCGGGATCACTCCAAGGAATGGCACAAACCTTTTCAATTATACTCTCAGTATGTAAGATGATTTTTGCTGCATTTATATGCTTGTACTGTTAGAAATACCCTGGAAATTCTTATACTTTCTGGTCCTTCCTATGTGCCCCCTTCAGTTTTCTACTCTAACACAATTGTCTGTGTTTTTCCTCTAGTAGGACTCAGACTATCAATTGTCCCCTTGATCCTGCCTGAAAAGATCCATAATAAAGAGAGCATTTGATCTTTGACAGTTCTGGTAGCAAAGTGTAAGCAGTGTCTATAATATTTTTGGTGGAAAAAATGCGTACATAGAGTTTTCCAGAAGATTGGTGTTAACAAGATGATAGAGGCTTGTTACCTCCTTTTTTTTAAAGTGAGGTTCAGTACCTGAGGGTCAGCAAGATAATATCACTTACCTAAAACTATACATCCAGTATATGGTGAAACAAGGTTTGGAGTTTGTTTCTTCAAATGCTAAATTCAGAGCTCCTCTTGCTATACCAGACACATGTCATTCCCCATCTCTTTCTCACAGGGACTTTAGGTCCTCTGGAGCAAGAATATTTATTATCAATACTACAAAGATTCACAGTTTTAAAGTGTTTTAATGTTTGGAAAACGTTTTTTATGTTCCCATTTTACTAATGTGAAAACTGAAGCTCAGGGGTTAATGACTTCGCCAAAGTCATACAAGTAAAATTCTTGTGTTTTTCATTAATGAGTTCAGCTGAAACTTTGAAAATGTTTGCCTCCTGTTATGTTACCATTTGCAGCTTTTGCAATTCCTATGGATTTGGTTATGACATATTAATGACTTGAGTAGTTCAATATTTCATTTCGTACTGTTTTGATCATCACAATATTTGGGAAAAATGTTAGATAATCTGCTATCATAAATTTAAAACAAATAATTGATGCCTATTTTGATTAGCCAAACTACTTTAGTATTTAGCAAGGGTCCAAATCTCAACTCTGCCCCTTACCATTTACCTGCATGATTTAAGACAATTCACTTAATCTCTGAGTCTGTTTCCTCATCTGTAAAGTAAGAGGATTAAACTAGATTGTCTCAAAGGTCATTCCAGCTCTAAGGTCCTTTGAGTCTTACTTCTGCATCACACTGGTCCAAGTATAGACCACAGTGGAATAGAGACCATAGCCCTAAAAGATCTCTATCATGTCATCAAGATATGGAAACAATCAGCACAAGATGCGTCACAGACCAGCTCTTCACAAGGTACTTTATCTTTTTATGTGTCATGGATACTCTTTGGAAGTCTGGCAAAGCCTGAGAACTCTTTTCTGGAGTCATGGTTTTAAAAGCATAGAATAAAATACATAAGGCTACCAAGGAAATCAGTCATGTCAATAAACAGCCATCAAAATATTTATTTAAAAAGTTTGTTGACTCTCAGGTTAAGCCAAGTCACTGCCAGGCGCTATACTTAACCAAAAAGAGGCTGAAATTATTGCAATAAGTTATAAATCTGTATGAAGTGATCAGGCACTAATGAACAGGAACTGCAATGTTGTTTTCCCAGGAAAGTGTATCCTGGGGGAGGTGACAGAAGAAGAGGAGATTAAGTTCAAGTTTTGCTTTGTTTACTTTGGACTGACTTTGGTATTACCTGGTGGAGGATGTCACACAAGGAAGTAGACACTTCTCTCAGATATGCAAAGTCTAAATAAAACACTCAGACATGATATTTGTCAGAGCAGAAAATGTCCTTTCTGGAAATCTTGTAGTGAGGAAGGAACTGTATGAAGATTAGAACTCTTGTCTTCTTGTACTGAATCCATGTCAACTGGGAAAGAAAACTTTCATTTTTGACCTGGGACCTTTTTTATTTTAAGAGTGATGTGAATAAAAACATAGATTTAATCTACTTTAATCAACTGCATTAGTGTAAAATGGTCTAAGTAAGTGGTGTCAGACTCAAATAAAAATGGTGGCCACTAAACATATATAGGGACCCCTGTGGTCTGTACATTGACTTCATTTTAAAATGTAAGGTTATGTATAATTTTTTGGTTAAATTTTTCCCAGGTACATTTTAATCTGATTTAGGTTATACTTGGAAGTGTTATGGCAGTAGGAGACCTGCTGGCAGTGCGTTTGATAACTATAGTCTAGACAATAGGATTTGTGAAAAAGATCTGGAGTTTTTTAAATGGACTGTAGCCTCAAAAAGAGGCAGCTCTGGTGCATCTAGTTAAAGAAAAGCATCAGGTTCCAAACCAGAGAGGTAAAAACTCATCATCCTCTCCTCTGGTCAGAACACATTTGAAGCATTTTGTTTTGTTCTGAGCAACACATTTCAGAAAGCACATTAATGAGTTAGGAAGTGTCCACTGGAAAATGACCAGAAAGAATTGATGATAAAACCCCAGAATGAGCTGAACTAATTGAAAATATTTAGCCCTGGAAATAGAAGGCTAAAAACAGCCATGATTGCAATCCTCAAATAGTGGGAAGGATATCATGTTGAAGCATAATATGTGTTCCTCTGTTTCAAAAGAGCATAGGTAGAACTAGGAATAATAGACTTAAGTTTCAAAGTGGTAGATTTAGGCTTGATGTAAGCAAAACCTTCCTCACAATTGAGCTGTGCAAAGGAGGGATAAGTTGTCTTGGGAGGCAGGATATTTCTTATTAGAGTTGACAAGCAAAGGTTGGATGATCAGTTACTGGATCTATTTTAGAAATGATCCTTGAAATGCCATGAAATTAGTATTAGATGAAGAAATAAAAAAAAAAATTCTCTTTCAATGAGAAGCATTAGCATATTTTTCTTTTCCACACGTGTAAAGGTAACTGATCAATGATTAAATGTTGATTGTGATTTGTTATTGAAATACAACCAAAGTTATTTATCATTTAAATTTCAATATCACATGAATATCTCTTTAATGCTTACCAGAAAACATTAGTTGATGAAATTAGTAATAAAGGGTTGCATGGGTAAGGCTTGGAAGTGGGTCATAGTATTATTAAAATATTAGATTATGATTATGAAAAAAGAATAAAGTCAGTTTCATACACAATGAAATAAAAAAGATTATACAGGGCAGTAGAAACACAATATACTCAATTAAAAGGAGCAGATAAATATTTATTACAAAAGACTTGAGCTGAATTAATTACTGTCCTTGAGTACTGAATTTTATTGTGAATGTCCTGGCAACTAAGGTGAAAACAAGAGCAACTTTGATGATAGGGTTCGGGTTCACAGTTTACTTGAAGACCAAACCACAAGTTTACATAAGGAAAGACAAACTTCCTCCTGTAACTTAATTATAAGAATTAATTATATATGTGTTTTATATAAGGATGGTTATGTGGCACACATTGGAATCTATTCTACTATGACTGTTCAAACGACAGTCAAATGAGAAATATTTTTTCCAATGTTGAAATAGGATGGTATAGTGAAGTGAGTCCACCAAATCAAACCCTTATTATGAGAAGACTTAAATCTGAATTGTGGCTTTTAATTTTTAATTTAGCTGCTTTGGATAAGTCATTTCTTCTCTTTGGACCCTTTCCTCAACAAAATAAGGGAATTGGACTAGATTTTAACTTAGAATCTAACTTTTCTAAGTCCAAAATAAATTAGCATAGGTTTTCAGGATAGGGAAAGCATTTCTATAGTTAACTAAGACATGGTTATATATGATATTTGGTGCAGGGCCATTTTATTTTTAAATGCTCTAATTTATCCAAGTATAAAATTTTGACAATGGAGAGTAAGATGAAATTACATTAATGCCTGCAGAATGACTTACACATGTTATCTGAACAAGAACTGTAGGATCTAGGTGCTATTATTATTGAGGAAACTGAGGTAGCCACAGGTTAAGTGACTTGTCCAGGATTACATAGCTAGAAATGGACTGAGGACATATTTGAACTCAGGTCTTCCTGACTCCAGGCCAAGTGCTCTATCCACAGAGCCATACACAGGAAAACATGCTCCAGAATAAAACATGGTAAATGTATAAAAAGACAGATATTATAGTACGTTGGACAGAGAGATGATCTCCAAGTCAGGATGAACTGGATTCATATCCTGCCTCTCACTGCTTTGTGACTTCAGGCAAATTATTTAACCTCTCAGTGTCCCAAACTCAGAACCAAAAGGTTAGTTCTATGATGTGAGACTTCTTTTAACACCCATGGCTGTCCACAAATCTCTGTGGCATTGCAGCGATGCTTGGTTCTTGAACCCTATGACAAGAAAGATCAAGCTGTGCAAGAGCTCCCAAACTAGAGATGTTTTGAATATGGATTTAAGAAATAGACTAAATACATCATTCTTTTGAAGACCCATATAGCTAAGCATGAAGAAGTTCATACCCAGTGTGTTCACTATCAAGTGATGATTTGTGGGGCTGGGGGGAGAGATGAAAACAGTAATTCATGAAGAGCATTCACCATGTTGTGAACTTCCTTGGTTGAGTCAGCATTCATTGATTAAATTAAAAGTCTTTTGAAATAATGAAATTCAGCTATGAAAAGAGTAATTTGTTCATTTTTCCAATCAGTACTGAGATATGTATAATGCTGTGAACTAGGTTTATTGAAGATAGAAAACTAAAAATGAGATTGCTTTCAACCTAATTAGAATGACAATCTACAAATTCAAATTCAAAAACAAGTTGCTGAGAAGTTAGAGAAAGATTAATTCCATGGGGGAACCAAAAGAGATTTTCGGAAGGAGTTGCCATTTGAAATGGCATTTGAAGAATGGGTAGGATATTAACAGATGGAGACAGTAGTGAAGGGAAGTTTAGAAGTGGTTTTGACAGAGATGACACCTTAAGGAAGATGTGGAGTAAAGGCCTCCAACAGGAAGGGGCAAGACCTTTTTTGGAAACAAACTAGATCAAGCAGTGTTTTCCTTTGCAGTGCAGACTTTGCCTGTTGGATGTTTCCCATGCTGAACTTATGAATAACACCTGAAAATTTGGCAGAATGAGAGGAACTTGAGATTTATTAGATGCTGCCTCCAAAACTTCCCTGGATACTGTTTGTTGGGTCCAGAAGGGAATCCTATCTCTTGAACTGCAATGGAACAAACCAGTGAATTGAGAATGAGCTATACCCTTCCTGAGTATTGAGTCAGGGACATTGCAAGCAAATATCTTCAGAAGCATAATATGCCATTTTATATCCATTGTAGTGGAGCTGAATGAGCCAGCCAACAAAGGATCAAAGTCATTTGGATTCCGTAATGCTGATTGTGGTTGGCATGAATGGAAACGTGTGCCAGTTGAACTTCTTTAATGGCAGTTTTTCTAACCCAACTACATTAATTCATAAACTCTATTCTCAACTCTTGTAGTGGCCATTGGAGACATAATCCATCATATTGGAATAGTAAAGAAAGCATTGGCTAAATCAATAACTGCATACCAAGTCACATCATATTTCTGGATCTTTTCTATTAAGGTAATGGTATCTGGAACAGCAGCATACAAGGGAGGACTGACTTTATTCAATTGTCCATAATCCATTGTCATCCTCCATGTCTCATTTGACTTTTGCAATGGCCAGACAAGATTATTCTCCTTTCATGTAGCATCTGAAGAACTAGTCATTAGAGAATCATGGATGGCCACTTCTTCGTAACTCTCCCTTGTTTATTTCAAAAAAAGGTTTTTTTTTCAAAAAAGGTTTTCTTTGGATGTAGAATATTTCTCATTACAATTGTCAAGCAAAAGTTGCATGATCAGTTACTAGAACTGTTTGAAAAAGAATTCTTGTTTAACTATGTAATGAACTAGATGATGTCTCTGCACCTTTGCAAAGCTCAAATTCTGTTAGTGTGGTCTTACTCAACTGTTGATGGAAGAAGTCTTGAACTAACTTGATGGTGGAGTGTGAGCCTCTAGAGGAAAATTGAAAAATTGTGCCCAATAAAAAATCTCTTACAAGTTTTACTGGGTATGTTGGTGCTTGTTGCAATACCATGTAATGAAGATTAGGTGAAGAAATTTTTAAAAATCCCTCCAAATGCAAAGCCTTAATATATTTTATTTTTCTATTTGTGCAAAGTCAGACGATCAGTTACTAAGTGGTGATTGTGATGTGTTGTTAAATTCATGTAAAATTATTTATTATTCAAATTTCATCATCACATGAATATCTCTTATGTACACTAGAAAGAGTTAGTTGACACAATTAGGAATAAAGAGTTGTATAGGAAAGGCTTCAAAGTGCCTCCTAATAATATTAAATACAGAATTAAAACTTTGAAAACAGAATAAAGTCAGTTTGATAAAAAAAACCACAGAGAGGTATTATAAAGTACCTAAGTAAAGATGAATTATACAATTAAATAAAATGATTATATATGGCAATACAAACAGAATATAATCAATTAAAACCAGGAGAGAAATATATATTACAAAAGATTTGAGATGAATTAATTACTGTCATTGGGTACTGAATTTGGTTGTGAATGTCCTAGGAGCTAAGATAAAAATGGGGCAAATTTGATGATAAAGTTAATGATTCATTCAAAGACAAAACTGTAAGCATGCATAGGAAAAGATAAACTTGCTCCTTGCACTTAATTAAAAGAATTCATTACATGAATCTTTATGCAAAGGGTGCTTGTGTGGCACAGAATGCAAAATTTTTTCTACTACTGCTGATCAAAAGACAGAAATACTTTTTATTGTTGAAATAGTATCATGTAGGGAAGATAGCATACCCCCCCTCCCCCTTTATAGTTAGAAGACAGATTTGAATGGTGGATTTTTCACTTTTTAATTTACATTCTATGGGTATGTCATGTCCTTTCTTTGGGTCTATTTCTTCTGTAAAATAAAGGAGTTGAATTGGATGATCTCTAGGGCTCTGCTCATGCCTAGAATTACATATTACCAAACTGAAAAATCTAAAAGTTTTCAGTTTTGTATGGAATACAGTCCAGAGACATTTTATTTTGAACGCTCTATCATACCCAAGTGTAACAAATGTAGACAATGTAAACGATGTAGGGTGAAATGTAATTTGGCTCTCCCTCCAGTATCATGTCTTCAAAAAGCTTTTAGTGAGCTACAGGTGCATTTTCTGACAGGAACTCAAAGTGCTACCATCCTGTTATCATTTCAAGGAGAGCCCTAATCCTATTGTTTACCAAACTGTCAGAATGCAAAGTCGATGTCCTGTCCCAAAAATATCAGAGGCTGACTTGTCTTATTGTCTGTATAGGGTGCCAATATATTCTCACACGAAGGCAAGGAAAACCAGCATTTGCCTCAAAGGGAGCTTTGAATGTCTTTTTGGTTTGGTTGAGACAGAATTTTGTGCTATAAACTAAAGGAGGGATGACATGGCCCTGCCAATTTTGAGGGATGTCTTTCGAGTGAGCATCCCCACCATTACAAAGGTCTAGTCTGGCTCCTTGAAGAAGTACCATTTTGAACAGAATCTGCACACTGATGGGATCACCTGAGTAAGTTAAAATCCATAGAAGTCTCCTCTTCAGGCTTCTTTAGTATTTGAGTATTGAATGGTAAGGCTGTCAAAATGTTAGTAAACTCCCAAAATTCCAGAACTAATTGGGTTGCTGTTGTTCAGGCATTTCAGTTGTGTCCAAAGCTTTGAGACCCCATTTGGTCTTTTCTTGGGAAAAATACAGTAGTGCTTTGCCCTTTTCTTCTCCACTTCGTTTTAGAGATGAGGCAACTGATAAACAGGTCTAAGTGACTTGCAGGGTTACAGAGCTAGTAAGTACCTGAAGCCATATTTGAACTCAGAAAAATGATTCTCCCTGACTTCTATTCAGGTCTGGTGCTCCATCCACTGTAGCACTTAGTTGTCTCTAAATGGGATGATGGGCACAAATAAATATTTACTGGAGACAATAAAGCATAAAGTGATGCTACAATCCCAATGAGTCAAACTCTTTAATCATAAGTGACTTGTCTTTGTTACTTGCAAAGAAATATGATATTCTTATCCTAGGGTTGATATAGAAGTGGTTTAAAAGACTGTCTAGCTTAGCATTTTGACTTTTTGGATAGCCCTTGAGGGAATGTGGCTATGGGAATGCTGCAAGCAAGTCAGCTGCCTCCACCTGACACTGATTTCACACTGCCAATGTAAACCTTTGTGGAAGGATATAATGTGAGAGTAAGAAAGAGCTTTGCCAGTTAACTAGTCCAAGTTGCTTATTTTACAACTTTGGGAACTGGAAATCAGGAAGGGTGAAGTGACTTGCCTAGGGTCACATATCTTATTACTCACGTGGCCCCGGTGAAAATTTTCCTCACCTCTCACCTTTGGATACTGCAGTAGATACCCATTTGGTCCCACTGCCTCAGTTGTCTGTTCACTCTCCTCCACTTGTCCACACAACCATGAAAATGATTTTGGTAAAATATAGACCTGACCGAAGGACTCCCCAACTCAATAAACTCCAGTGTCTCCCTAGTCTTCCTCAGAACAAATAAAAACTCCTTTCTTTCTCATTTAACACCATTTTACAACCTAGCCATAACCTCCTCCTTCATCTTAATTACACCCCTTTTTCATGAACACTATAATACAAACTTCTTACCTGTCCTCTTCCATGTTACTACATTTCCTATCTCTGTGTTTTTGTATATGTGGTTCCCCCATGTCATGAATACACTCCATGGACACCACCACCACCACCGCCACCTCCACCACCACCACTACTACTACTACTAGTACTACTACTACTACTACTACCTCTCCTCTTCCTCCTCCTCAGACATTGTTAAATGGCATTTCTCTTTTTAATGAATGCCTAGTGTAGAATTCTAAAATATCCTAATTTCCTTACAAAGGATCCTGAATAGCCACATATAGATACAGTATAACAAAATATATTTACCTTTGCTTCTTACAACTCTTAGTTCTCTTAAAAATTCAGTTAAAGAACGATTTTCTACATAAAACCTTTCCCAATTACCCTTCATTTTACCCTCATAGTATTTTTTCCATTTCCAGCCAACTTTCCCACATCTGTTTTGTCTTGTATTATATAGAAGGTGTGAGAGTTAATACACATGTGATACGTGATCATATGTAATCTCCACTTTAGAGTGTAAGCTCCTTGAGCAAAGGCATTGGTTCACTTAGTGTTTACAGATCCACCTCTTAGAACAGAACTAGCCACATAATAGGGGCTTGCTGAAGGTTAATTGGTTGTTGATTTTGACTGATAATTTCTTACCTTCTGAACTTTACAGTTTCTGAACTGATTGCTTTATGTGACCTTGTCAGCTTGCTTGTGTTGGACATATTAGATTTCAGAACCTCACCTGTTATGTAGAGAAAAGTCTTGAGGTAATCCACCTGTACAGACTTGGAAGCCTCAATATCTCTTATCTTTTCATTTAAACCCTTTTGTCAACCTAGAGATTAACTAGCTGATCAGAGAAGCAAAGGATTATTGACTTAAAGCTGAAAAAGTGAAACCCTCATTTTACACAGGTAGAAACTGAGGCACAGAGGGGCTGACTGAATTGCTTAGTTACCCATCCAGTGTTGGAGGCAGGATTCAAACTTAAGCCTTCATGACTCCAAGTCTAACTACTATGTATATACTACTACATACTCTCTATGTCAGAGAGCTCCCACAATATCTCAGAGATTTAAGTTTGAAAGAGATTTCAGTTCATAGTTTTACAGATAAGGATACTAAGGATGAGAGAAATTAAATGACTTAGCTAGTGTCTGAGGCACTATCTATGCCTAGATCTTTGTGACTTCATGCCCAATACCCTATCCACTAGAGGTATTGCCTCTTTTAATTTGATGTAAGAGCAGTCAGTGCACCATAATCAATCAAAAAAACCCAAATCTGAAGATGAACTTCTACGATATTTTAATTATTTTACAAATCTGAGGCAATGCTATGGTCTCTTGGGTGGCAGAAGGAAGGCTTCTGTCTCTAGTAATAGAAATCTTGGCCTTAACAGCCCTTTTCTAATACTTTACTGCTCATTGGTCCTACCTGTTTCTGAAGCCTGGTAATGACAGTCTGATAGTCTGACCAGGAGTCTACCAGCACCTCCAGGCTGAAGGAATTTCTACTTTTAGTGTGAAAAATGGAGCCATACACTTAAAGTAGAAGACAAAGCAAATGAGCCTAGAAGTGTAAGACAACAACCTGAAGTGCAAAAGGGATATGGGGATAAAGGAAAGGGTAGACCCTCCCAGCATGAACTGTTCTAGGAGTGCCATCCAGTGCCACAATACTAATCCCAAAGGTGCTCTAATCCCCAAAGGATGCTGTCAGCATTCTAGAAAGTGATATTTGCCTTGTCCTCTCTTCCTTTTCATTCTCTACCTTCCCATCTCACCCCTTCTCATCCTGTTCACATTCTTTTATTAAGGAAATATAGGGAGAGATGAATAATCTCACCCTGGAGATGCCCCTGCCCATGAGACCCTTCCTCCTATTGGTGAGTTCCTGAGCAGAAACAGCATTTCAAGAAGTCCTCAAGCCATCTTTTTTCCCTAGTACTGATTCTCCAGTCTTTTCTAGCTCATGTTCATGTGGGTACAACCTTCTCTCACCAAGTGTGTTTCAGGTATTGCTTTCTCTCATTTGAATATAGAACGCTGAAAAAAAACACTTATTTAGAAATCGGAAAGTCATATCCCAGAACCAGAAAGCAAAATCCATCATGATGACCAAGAAATTAATAAATATGATCACCACAGGGAGCAAAGCCATTCCTAAGCCTCCCCACCTCTGT
Source organism: Potorous gilbertii (assembly GCA_028658325.1). Classification (NCBI taxonomy): domain Eukaryota; kingdom Metazoa; phylum Chordata; class Mammalia; order Diprotodontia; family Potoroidae; genus Potorous; species Potorous gilbertii. The sequence continues at coordinate 262,711,552 of CM053770.1, forward strand.
GACAGCCTTCTCATAAATAAACACTCATGAGTCTGAGCCTTGCCATGACTACTTGCCTCCATCCTCTCTCCTCTGCCCTGATTGCTCACTCACATCCTTCTGACTTTTCTCCACCCTTGTTGTACTGTTATTCCAGTTCCTTGCACCACATGTGTCTTAGAGCTCCAGGTGATTAGAGAAGGTCACATGGGCCTATTAATGAATGAGAAAGATCTTTCCATTTAAATTTCTATTACAATGGTGGATGATACTGGTCCACACTCAATTTCTGCCATATTGCTTTTCAGTTTTCCCAGTCAATTTTGGCAAATAGAGTGTCCTTATCCCAAAGTCTTTGAATTTATCAAACACTAAATTACTATGGTCATTTATTAATGTGTCTTGTATATCTACTCCAGGGATGTGGACCCTGTAGCCTCAAGGCCACATTTGGCCCTCTATGTCCTCAAGAGTGGTCCTTTGAATCCAAACTCCACAGAACAAATTCTCTTAATAAAAAGATTTGTTCTGTCAATCTTGGACTCAGTCAAAAGGCTGCACCCAAGGACCTAGAAAGCTACCTGTGGCCTCAAGGATGCTAGTTCCCCACTCTGATTTTATTCCACTGATCAAGCACTCCACTTCTCAGGCAGTGATAGATAGTTTTGCTGGTGACTGTTATAATATAGTTTGAGATCTAATACTGCTAAGGCATTTTGTTTTGCTTTTCTCACTAATTCCTTGATATTCTTGACGTTTTACTCTTCTAGATTAATTTTTTATTTTTTCCTGCTCTATAAAATATTTTTAATAAATTGATGAGTATGGAATTGAATAAATAAATTACTTTAGTCAGAATTTTCATTTTTATTATATTGGCTTGGTGTACCCATGAGCAGCTGATATTTTTCCAGTTGTTTAGATCTGACTTTATTTGTGTGAAAAGTGTTTCGTAATTGTGTTCATGTAACTCCTGAGTTTGTCTTGGCAGGTAGACTCTCAAATATTTTATCTTGCCTACAGTTATTTTAAATGAACTTTGTTCTCTATTTCTGTTGCTGGGCTTTGATGGTAATATTTTGAAATTCCAATATAAGTTTATTCTATATCTTGCAACTTTGCTAAAGCTGTAAATTATTAGAGATCATTTTTTTCATTGATTCTCTAGTATTCTCTTTACCATATCTTTGCAAAGTGATAGTTTAGTTTCCTTATTTCCTATTATAATTAATTCATTTTTTCTCCTTCTAAATGCTGTAGCTAATATTTCTTTCTTTTTTCTTTTTCTTTTTTCTTTATTTTTTAGTTAAATTTATTTACTTACCATTTTACATTCATTTTCACAAAATTTTGGGTTCCAAATTTTCTCCCCATTTGTGGGGGGGGGGGGGGGGGGGGGGGGGGGGGGGGGGGGGGGGGGGGGGGGGGGGGGGGGGGG
>CM053770.1:262713468-262750262 GCA_028658325.1 Potorous gilbertii
GAGTTTCTCTTTTTGCTCTTTCAGGCAGTGATCAGTGGATTCCTTGAATAATTATTTTGCCCTCTAGTTCTAGAATATCAGGGCAGTTTTCCTTGATAATTTCCTGAAGCATGATGTCTAGGCTCTTTTTCTGATCATGGCTTTCAGGTAGTCCCATAATCTTTAAATTGTCTCTCCTGGATCTATTTTCCAGGTCAGTTGTTTTTCCCATGAGATATTTCACATTATCTTTCATTTTTTCATTCTTTTGGTTTTGTTTTGTGATTTCTTGGTTTCTCATAAAGTCATTAGCCTCCATCTTTTTCATTCTAATTTTGAAAGAACTATTTTCTTCAGTGAGCTTTTGAACCTCCTTTTCCATTTGGCTGATTCTGCTTTTTAAAGCATTCTTCTCCTCATTGGCTTTTTGAACCTCTTTTGTCAATTGAGGCAAATTATCCTATTTTTCAAGATGTTATTTTCTTCAGCATGTTTTTGGATCTCCTTTAGCAAGGTGTTGAACTGCTTTTTATGCTTTTATTACACCTCTCTCATTTATCTTCCCATTTTTTCCTCTACCTCTCTCACTTGATTTTCAAAATCCATTTTGAGCTCTTCCATGGCCTGAACCCATTGAATATTTATTTTGGATGTTTGGGATATAGAAGCCTTGACTTCTGTGTCTTTTCCTGATGGTAAGCATTGTTCTTCCTCATCAGAAAGGATGGGAGGAGTTATGTGTCACCAAGAAAGTAACCTTCTATGGTCTTATTTTTTCCCTTTTCTGGGCATTTTCCCAGCCAGTTACTTGACTTCTGAGTTTCCTCTCCACACCCACCTTGCCTCCAGTTCCACCCAGCTAGTGCTTGGGGGCTGAGGTTCAAATCCTGCTTCCCAGCCTCAGGGCTTTCAGTGGGGGTGGGGCTGCTATTCAGTGTGAGATTAAGTTCAGCTGCTTAGATGGGGGCAGTGCCACCACCAGGGGCTCAGTTCCCTCAAGGGGTTTATGTGGAGACCTTCAACAGATATTTTATGGACTGTGGGGTAGGAGTTAGCATATGTGAGTCTTTCTAGTCCACCCTGTAGCTAATATTTCTAATGTAATATTGAATAACACTGGTCATAATGTCCACTCTTTCCTAACCAGTAATCTTATTGAGAAGGCTCCTAGCTTGTCTCCATTATGGAATATACTTGCTGATGGTTTAAGATAGACACTACTTATCATTTTAAGGAAAGTTTTATTTCTTCCTATTGTCTATGGTCTTTTTTAATAGGAATGGGTGCTACATCTTGTCAGAAGCCTTTTCCATTCCTGTTTAGGTAATCCTATGATTTCTGTTGCTTTTGCTATTGATTCAGTTAATTATGCTGAATGTTTTCCTAGTATTGAATCGATCCTGCAATCCTGGTGTAAATTCCACATATTCAGAGTGGCTGATCCTGTGATATATTGCCATAATCGCTAGTATTTTATTCTTTTGAAAGTTAATTAATATGAATTGGGTGATTGACATTCTGGAAGTATACTGGATGGGAGTTTGCCAGTATTAGAAATCCCAGCCTCTTAGTGTGACCTGATGGGAGAACCCTAAAGAAAGAAGAAATCAGTCCCTTAAAGAACTATGTGAGTGGGGAGGGTTGAAGTAAGCCTAGATGGGTTCATCTCCACAGAAACATACTCCACAGAAAATATATACAAAGTTAATGTAATTCAAAATAAGTTTTGGGAGGCAGGATATGAGAAATATAGGGGATCTTGACAGACTTCCTGTAGAATATAGTGCTTGAGTTGAATCTTTAAGTGCAAGGGAGAAAGAAAGAGAGAGACAGACAGACAGAGACAGAGAGGCAGAGACAAAGACAGAGAGACAGCCAGAGACAGAGAGACAGAAGCACAGAGAGAGAGTGAGACAGAGACAGAGACACAGAGACAAAGATAAGGAAAGATTGCCTTGTAGGCATGGGGTTCAGGCAGGGCAATGAAACAGCGGTGAGAGATGGATTGCCCTGTGTGAAGCATACCAAAGCCAGTTTTACTAATCAGTAGCATTCAGTGATGGGAGTAATAAATAAGAAGGCTAGAAAAGTCAGGTTGAGGCCATGCTATGAAGGGCTTTAAATGTCACAAGTACTTATGTTATATTCTAGAGGTAAAACAGAGCTACTGGAATTACTTGAGTATTGGAGTGATATAGTCACACCTGATTTTGGAAAAATCATTTTGTCAACTCTGTGAAACCTGTTTCCTTTAAGCTAGAGAACTAACTAGCTCATCAGGATACCTCTGTCTGGGCAATAAGACAACGCCAGTTGACTTTTCACTCACCAAGATGGTATGCTGTCCATTCATTTTGTTGGACACAGCAAAATAGCTCAGGTTGACTCTCTGAATAAGGCATACAGGTCTGTGCCTATCTTCCCTCACCAGCATTCTGCTTTGTCTAATTAGATACCAGCACCTGTTCCTACACAGAAAAGTTATGGTAAAGACTTTCATCTTTCTTCTTTTCCTTCTCAGAACAGGAGGGGCTGCAGAGACCCACATACTTCAGAGAGGCTACTCAAACTATAGATGATCCTGAGGAGCACCAGCTAAATGTGAATTCTTGGCAGCTGACTCCTTCTATTGTTAGTTTCCCTACAAATCTGTGAACCATCTGAACCATCAGATGACTCCAGAGGAAAAGGGAGGCTGGTGACCTTGAACAGCTCTTCTTCACTCAAAACAAAGTAACAAGTCATATCATCATTTCTCTGATGGCATGGTCTTCTTCAGCAATGAAGGATGACCACAACACAACTGTGACAGAGCTGGCTTTTCACCCAAGTGCTGTTGCTTCACTCCCCTGTTCCAGTCCAATCAGGGTTTTTCAAATCCTCTTCACCCTTAATTGGTTACATTTAATAGTTTAAGTAAGTACTTCCTTTTACTTGAGGCAAATCTCATGAAATGTCCATTAGGCAGCCAACAGTCCTTATTATATCATTCCAAAGTCTCCATGTACAAAAATTTTTTCATTTTTTTTGTCTTACTCTCTTAAGTCTTAAAATAGTTACATGGAAATGAGTTGCTGGACCACAATACCCTTCAACTCTTCTGTAGTTTCCAAAAAAGATCCCTTTAGTGGCACATATTTCTGACAATAATGTTTCTTTTTATTCACATTTTATCAATTTTTAGTAAATACAAGTTTATCTCTTTCCCCTTCACAGCATTAAAAGGTTCATATTTTAAAAAGAAGTATCACCATATATTGTTTACCAAATGATTTAGACTATTGTCTTTGTTTTCTGTCCACTTTTCAGCCAAACTCTTCACAGAATATTTGAAAACTGTATTTGTTTATACACAGATTTTGACAGATTTGGCAAGTCAGGATTGTTTTTTTTTTTAAGTTCATTCAGATACCCATACTGTTCACCTATGAAAAAGTTAATGTCTTAGTTTCATCCTCTTTTTATTGTCCAAAGCTATTATTTTGGACCCTTTCAGTTCCAAATTCTTTCACACAAAAGAATTTTTTTTGAACAGTTTGAACAGTCTAACAGTTATGTATGTGCAAGATTCATACATATCAGATAAACGTTATCCTTTGTAATGTTATAGATCTTCTCCACACATTAATAGGCCTCCTGTGGAGCCCATTAAGGGAATCTTGATTAGGGGAGGCTTGTTTTGTAGGCAGGCCCATATCTTTTGTTAATGTCTCTGGAGGCACTGGGTGAGGAGGGTTGTGATGCCTTCTAGCTCTGAAAAGTGTACATATACTCTGAGGTGAGCTTTTGCAGTGGGACTTACTATTGGAAGAAGGTACATGTGCCTAATGAGTCCCTGGCTCTATCCAGTAAGGAGCCTCCCAGCTTTGAAAGATGTTGGTGCTTCCCTCTCTGGTAACTACGTACATAGTTGGATCTATCTGTTGATGTGTAATGTATGTATTGTTTGTTGTCAGACACTTGGAAACCCTATATGTTGATTCTTATATTTTCTTTGTTGATGAATGTAATTTTTATATTAAATTTTACTGATGTCTTTTGTTTCTACATTGCTACATTTCCCAATATGAATCTTCTTCATGCCACCCAGAGTCATCCTTTATTACTGATTCTCTTCCATGGTACAATGGAAAGAATCCTGGTTCTGGAATTAGAGGAAATAGGTTCAAATCCTATCTTTGATACTAACTGAATGACCTTGGGCAAATCATTTAACCTCCTTAGACCTTAATTGGTTCATCTGTTAAAGGAAAGGATTAAACTAGGTAGTTTTTAATATCCTTTCTGCTTTCTCTATCCATATGTAAAATATATATATAATATATTTACACTTATAATATATTACATAATGATATAATTTTTATATATGTATAATAATTAAATACATGTGTATAATCCAGATTTCCCATGAAGTCTGGATAATTTTGGGTAAGATTCACCTGAGGAGTAGAGAGGATGTTGATGATGCCATGGAAGGGAAAGCAACTCTTTATCCTTTTCTTTTGAGAGAAATACTTTTGATTACAAACTCTGTAAGATCAACATCTGGCAGAAGAAAGAGAAAGACTATCTAGCAGAAGAACAGGGGAAACTGGACCCTCAATATGTCCCTGATTTCTAGCTTGCCTTTGTAAGGATTTCAGGGTATTTCCCACTTTTAAAAATTTAATTAATTTATTTGTTTTCAGTTTCCAACAATCACTTCCATAAGTCTTAAATTTTCTCCCCCCCTCTCTCCCCTCCCTTCCTGAGAATGCTTGCAATCTTATATGCATATGCATTCTTATTAAGCACATTTTCATATTAGTCATGTTGCATAGAAGAATTAAAATGAATGGGAGAAACTATGAGAAAAAACAAACCAAACCAAAACATAACACAAGAAAAAATAGTTTGCTTCATTCTGCATTCCTGTTCCATAGTTCTTTCTCTGAATATGGATAACATTTTGCCTCCAGAGTCCTTTGGGAATCTTTCATGTCCTTGCATTGCTGTGAAGGGCTTAGTCAATCAGAAACAGTCCTCACACACTGGGACTCTTACTGTGTATAATGTTCTCCCGTTTCTTCTCACTTCACTCAACATCAGTTCACAGAAGTCTTTCCAGGTTTTTCTGAAGTCCAACTGTTCATCATTTCTTACATTGCAGTAGTATTCCATCACATTTATGTACCACATCTTGTTCAACCATTTCCCAATTGATAAGCATTCCCTTGATTTCCAGTTCTTGTCTACCACAAAGAGAACTGCTATAAATATTTTTGTACATGTGGGACCTTTTCCTGGAGAATGCAAATAAAGTAGATTGTTGACCCCCTTTTAAATTGCTTTCCTTAGAAAAGCAGATCTAAGAAATTTTGCTAGCAGGTCATCCTTGATATGTATCAGCTGTTTGCCAGCTGTTACATCCTTGAAGGCAAGTCTTCAACATCAAGAGGAAGATAATAATCTTGAAAGGTCAAGATTATTCTATTTGGTCCCAGATTATAGAGAACTCAAAGCAATTATTTATTTTCTTGTCAACATAATATTTTCTTTTACCCATTTTCTGATTCAAGCATCACTTATATTTTCTGGGCTTCTCAATTTTTAAAAAAAAAAGATTTTTAGGGTAGAATTTACTGTTTAAATACAAGTGAGAAAACAAAAACTTCACTGAAAAGAATAGTGAAGTAGATGATGATGGAAAAGTTTTAAACTTTACATTTTTTAGGTTGCTATTTACTTGTATTACTTCCAGCCCAAAGTAATATGAAATTCAGCCCAAAGTAAACTTGGGTTCTTTCCAGTCACCTGGGCTCTGCTTTCTCCTTGATCACATACTGTGGTTAAGGTTGTTTGTGTCTCATGTCCTAGACAGAGTTGTGCCTTGGAAATTTTGTGGAAGATGAATTGGAGAAGAGATAATGGGAGCAAAGAGACCAAGACAGAAGACATAACAAGATGACAAACTAAGGTGGTAGCTTTGTGAATGGAGAGACAAAGGTTGATTCCAGGAAACTCAACCTATGATAGCAGGACTGATTGTCTCTCCCCACTCCCAGTCTGCTACTCCTGTTACCTTCCCCATTTCCCCTCACGTTTCCCACCATTTTTCTAGAATTAAGATCCTCCAACTCTTCAGTCTTTCTCAATCCTTATATCCACTCTGGTAGAAATCTTATCAATTTCCCCCACTCCAGCCTCCCAGTCTGTCAACTTGTTTCCTTCTCTCTACTCACACTACAGCCACACTGGTGCACGACTTCATTATATGTTTCCTTCACTTTTGTAGTACTCTCCTAATGGGCCTTCCTGTATCTGGCTTTTCTTTTCTTCAATCCATCCTCCAGACAGTTGCCAAATTGATATTCCTAAAGTGTGATTCTAACCATGTCACTCCTGTGCTCAAAACTCTACAGTGACTTCCTAGTCACTACCTTTAGGATCAAACACAAAACTATTTTCATTTAAAATCCTATACTACTTGGCTTTCAATTATCAGCACAGTATAGTGAAGAGAACACTGGCTCTGGTGTCATATGATCTGCCGTTGTATGGAACTCTGATACTTATAATCTATATGACTTTGGGAGTCATTTAACTCCCCTAGGCGTCAGTTTCCTCTTCATTTAAAACAGCAACAATAACAACAGATGAAACAAAAAAATCAATAACAGTGTTGGAGTAGATGCCCTCAGAGCTACTTTCCTGGGCTGGACCTATGAGCCTATGGTTGCATTTAATTTTACTGATATATTATACAATCGTGCCCCTGTCATACATTCTGTGGTCCAGTCAAACTCTTCTGCTTTCTGTTCCTCACAAATGATACTTTACCCTCTGATGCTTTCCACTGGCTATCCCTCAACCCCAGCATGAACTCAATCCTCCTTTCTTCTTCTTATACTCCCTGGTTTCCTCTAAAGCTCAGCTTAAGCTCCAGCTCATCTCAACCTCCTGCATGAAACTTTCCTCATCCCCTAGCTATTACGACTTCCTCCTTTCAAAACCACCTAACAATGCTATTTGTATAAATTTGGGGTATACTTGCAAGATCTTTAGGTATATGAATGTTTTTTTTTTGTTTTTATATCCAGTGTTAAGACACATTGCCTATCATATACAAGGTTCTTAACAATGTTGACTCAACATAGAAGGTTACTTTCTTAGTGAACAGGAATCTCTTCCATCCTTTTGGATGAGGAATAACAATGCATCCTGTCAGAGGAAGTCAAGGCTTCTGCTTCCAGACCTCAAAAATGAATATGAAATGGGCTCAGGTCATAGAAGAGCTTGAAAGGCGAGTCAGCAGTTTGCTAAAGGAGAACCAAAAAATGCTGAGGAAAATAGCACCTTTAAAAAGAGGCTAACTCAATTGGAAAAAGAGTTCCAAAAAGCCAATGAGGAGAAGGAGACTTTAAAAAGCAGTATTAGCCAAAAGGAATAGGAGGTTCAAAAGCTCACTGAACAAAATAATTCTTTAAAAATGAGAGTGGAGTTCAGGGAAGCTAATGACCATACAATAAACCAAGAAGTTACAAATTAAAACCAAAAGTTTGAATCATTTCATTGGAAAAACAACTGACCTGGAAAATAGATCAAGGAGAGACTATTTAAAAATTATGGGACTACCTGAAAGCCATGATCAAAAAAAAGAACCTAGATGTTATTTCTCATGAAATTATCAAGGAAAACTACCCTGATATTCTACAATCAGAGGGCAAAAGAAATACTGAAAGAATCCACTGATCACCTCCTGAAAGAGATGCAGAAAGATAAACTCCTAGGAATATTGTAGCCAAATTTCAGAGTTCCTGGGTCAAGGAGAAAATATTGCAAGCAGTTAGAAAGAAACAATTCAAGTACTGTGGAAATACAGTTACCTTCTAGCACCTTCTACATTCAGTGATCAAAGGGTTTGGAATATGATTTTCCAGAAGTCAAAGGAACTAGGATTGAAAAAAGAATCACCTACCCAGCAAAACTGAGTATAATAATTCAAGGGAAAAAAAGTGGTCATTTGACGATATAGAGGACTTTCAAGCATTCTTGATGAAAATACTAGAACTGAATAGAAAATTTGACTTTAAAACACAAGAATCAAGAGAAGCATGAAAATGTAAACAGGAAAGAGAAATCATAAAGGACTTTGTAAACCTGACCTGTTTACATTCCTACATGGAAAGCAAATGTTTGTAATTCTTGAGACTTGTCTCATTATTTGGCTAGGTGGAGGGATTATACACACACACACACACACACACACACACACACACACACACACACAGAGTACAGGTTGAGTTGAATCAGAATACATGATATCCAAAATAAAATAATATAAAATTAAGGAGTGAGAGAGGAAAATTGGATTAGAAAGGGAGAAATGGAATGGGACTGGCAGTCACTCCTAGAAGGGATAAGAAATATCTTTTTTCAATGGAGGAGAAAATGGAGGAGGTGAGAGGGGAAAAGTAAAGCTTACTCTCTTCACATATGATTTAAGAAGGGAATAACATGATCACTAAATTTGGTATGAAAATCTATCTTACACTACAGGAAAGTAGGGGAGAAGGGGACAAGTGGGGTGAGGAGGATGATAGAAGGGAGGGCACATGGGAGAAGGGAGTAATTGGAAGTAAATACTTTTGGGAAGGGACAAGGTCAAATGAGAGAATAGGAAAAAAGAAGAGGGGGACAGAGTAGGATGGAGGGCAATATAGTTGGTCTTACACAACATGAACTATTATGGAAGTCTTTTGCAAAATGACACATATATAGCCTGTATGGAATTGCTTGCCTTTTCACTGAGGATGGGTAGGGAGGGAGGGAGAGAAATTGGAATTCAAAGTATTAGAAATGAATGTTAAGAATTGTTATTACATATAACTGGAAAATAAGAAATACAGGTAATAAAGTGTAGAAATTTATCTTGCCCTACAAGAAAAAAGCAAAGATGGGGCTAGGGGAAGGGTGGGGTATGATAGAAGGGAGGGCTTATTGAGGGAAAGGGCAATCAGAACGCAAAGTGTTATGGGGTGGGGGGAGGGGAAAAATGGGGAGAAAAATTGGAACTCAAAATTTTGTGAAAATGAATGCCAAAATCTAAAACTAAACAAATTAAAAAAATAAAAAACCCCCAATATTGGCTCAACTTTTGACTTGCAGAGTCATCTACTGATTGGTGCAATTAATTGACAGGACTTGTCAGTGATTGGTTTTGCAGAGCCCCAAGCAGAATTAGGGTAGAATGGTGGAGTCTGATCACTGAAGGACTTTTGCTCTGTTATTGAAAGTCCCTCTATTCAATATGTCACTAGGGAAGCACTAGTTAGGTATATTCACTGGGCTTTTCTGGGTGAGGATATGGATTAGAAAAATGAAGGTGAGAGTTCTAAAATTCCCAAAAACACACAGATTTAGTGGAAGAGTTGGAATGTCCTTGCTTTCAGTCCAAAGCCTTCCTATTTCACAATATGTCCACAATACTTTCATTCAAAGAGTGTCAGGAAAGGTGGAATTGCAGCTTCTATAATGTCCTTAGTTTGGAGGCTTTCTAGCGCATACCCTACTATCACAAGTAGAACTGGGTCTTCTCTGCTCTGTGTATGAGAAAACAACCATTCCTTCACTGCAAATCCTTCTAACCATTGAGTTCTTCAGGTAGATGGAGCCAGAAGAAACATAGCTGTCATTCATCCCTTCACTACAGGACTTGTGAGGGTGGAACAGAAGTTCTCTCAAGGAAAATTTTTAGTTTACTCTCCACCTAATATACTCTGTGCTTCTTCCCCAAACCACTTGAGAAAAATACCATCCTCTCGGCCTTCCAGAACCATCAAACATGCAGAAAGTGAGCCTTTGGCTTCCATAAACCATTTCTAGTACCTGAGACACAGACCCCAACCCAAGCAGGAACTGATAGCATGTTCTACATTAAGAGTAACCTCTGGATATGTGATATACCCTCCCATTTTGAGATGAAGCAAAAGATATGCATAAGTGAAATTGTGATCAGTTTCCTGGGGATTTGAAAATTAAGCATTTACCAGTGAAAATATCTATGTAGCTTCTTTGTTACTCCCAAACTTTGCTTCTTGGTGTTTCAAAAGAGAATAGGAGCTGAGAGGAAAGGAGCCTTAATCAAATGGTGCCTACTTTTGATGTGATAACCTGCTTTTTCCTTTTCCACTGTGATTCAGTTGTCATCTTCCAGGCATTAACAAGTATCTTTTCTCTCTGACTATGGATCTCCCCTGCCCAGCCAGGGTTTCCCTATCCCTCTGGAGTCCCTATCCTACCCTGCTCTCCACTGCCATGGTGGCTCTGGAACTCACATTTCTCCATGAATTTCCCTTCATGCTCAAACTTTTTCTTTCACACTCTTTCCATCCTCTTACATTTTCAGAACCTGTAACTGCCAACTCTGCGATCTAAAATTCTAAAATTTATCCCTCACACTTTCCTGCCCCTCTTTCCCTCCCTTTGTCACACTACTCCTTAATCCATTCTTTATCCTCATAGCAACCTCATTTCTTCCTGCTTTCCCAGGCTATCAAGCCTGCTTTGTGTTTACTCTCTTCACATCACAGCTTTGACCAAGAATATGACCAGCTTCTACTTTCCTTAAATCCCTTAACCTCTTGTCATTTGATATCTTGCCAGCTCCAATAGGTTCTCCATTTATATTCCCATGATGCTTAAGCAAAGTTCAGCTACTGTGTGGACTACTATTGTAGACAATACAAATTAATCAAATAAGAAAACATGAGGCAACTATTTTATTTTCTTCTTTTTGATAGCAACACACAGCCCTGAGCAGGTGTTCCAAAGTTTCTCCCATCCCCTGTTTATTCCTGCCTTAGCTTCTCTACTCTTGGCATTCTGTCTACTCTCCTCATAGACCTGGATCTTACCTCTTACTTGACTAAGGAAATCAAGGCTCAGTGTGCTGAGCTCTCTTTTCCCTTATCTGGATTTTATTTTGGGTCTTCCTTCATCCCTGTCTCTCCTAGATATTCTCTGTCTTTCTATCTTAGCTACTTCTTTCTTTCCTCCTACTTCCTTCTCAAAGGAACATGCTTTATCTCATAAGGAAAAAGTTTCTTGACACTAAGGATTGAATGTTTTTATCACAGTATTTCAACAGTGCCCTGCATATAGTAAGGTCTTTTTAAAAAAAATGGTGAATTGAATAGAATAATTGATTTGAATGAGATAACACAGTTAATTTAAAATCAAATTGTCTGTTACATTATATTGTCAACAGAGGTAGACATTATATAGTCTAGAAAAAATTTGCTGGCTTTTCTTGATGTGTGTGTTTTGTTTGTTTGTTTGTTTTTACCAATGAGGAGCCGGATATCCTGAAAAGTAAAGCAACTTATCCAAAGTCATATACTCATTAAATAAAAAAGATAGAATTTGAATCTAGTTCTTTTGCCTCCAGATCTGGCATTCTTTCAAGCATTTAACTAGGTAACTAGAAAAATTAGTTTAATTATTTTTATTATCTTTGTCACTGACAGTCTGAGTAAATTTGCTCAAGATGTAGCTAATATTATTTGATTTTGTCCCAGGAAAGGAGTAGTAGAAGAAGAAATAGTAGTATCTCAGTCCCAAATCACCAGTATCCAATTTTTATAACTTATGAATAGAGTGTTATGTAGACTTAATCAACAACCATTTATTAAGCATTTACTCTATAGTAAGAATGATGTTGAGTTGTGGGGACACAAGCCTACAGAATGAAACAATTTTATTCATGAGGATCTTACATTGTAATATAAACCACACAAGGTATATAAAGACCATCATATAGACTCACTGGAGCCTACAAATCAAAAGCCATGAGAGGTCATTGAAATGATTCTGTGAGGAATTTAGAAAATGACCTCAACTCACTTTGACTCCAGAAAGTCCTATAGGATTTAGGACAGATCTTTGTTGCCATGCATTGATTATGATAATACAAACAAAGCCATTTTCACAATGGGGGATGATGGACCATAAATTGGGAGCAGGGACTGCTCCTCACTGCTAATGATTAAAAAGCTACATTGATTTCATTATTTATATGCTTGCATGTTCTTGAGCTAAAGATGTCCTGTTGGGTCAAGTGCTTGGGTTTCAATATATAGAACACAGCCATGTTCATGACTAAGCTAAAAAAAGTCATTATAGACTATATTAAATACTTCTTCATGTAGAGCAAACATGTATTTAATTTCTGGGTATAGTTTGCCTGTGTTGTAAGAGAAAACCTGAAAGAAGGTAAGAGTTTGAGTTTCTTGACAGATGGGGAATCCAGGCAGAATCCCTGCTAAGGGAAATAGAGAGGGTGTTGGCCCAAATAGCAGTAATGTAAGGAGGTCATCAAAACTGATCAGCCTCTTGGGAACCACAGACTTTTAATATATACAGTCATATCCAGGACAGAATCAGTGGGACCAATCACTGGTCATAGCATAGTTGGAGCAGAATTTCTCAGGGGATGATTCCTCAGCCACAATCACTAATCAAGGTAAAGATTTTAAGAGCAAGTTACTTAGCAAATTATTCGACCTGTCCGGAATCAAAGAATGTAAATCTATGTCACTACCTCCAAAATGATCTTCCATTCAGTAGACTTTAATGGTAGTCTACTAAATAGATTTGGGATACTATTAAGAGTGTGATACAGGTCAAAAGAACAATAGTTTTTCCATAGAAGAATTACTGTACATCAAGGAATAATGCTACAAGTTTTGGTAGACAGTATGGGATAGTGACTAGATTACTGTAGTTCAGTACTGTAGTCAGGATGATCTGGATTGACGTTATAACTCAGAAACTGGTTAACTGTATTACCCTAAGCTACTCACAACCTCTCACAATCTCAGTTTTTCTTCTGTAAAATAAGAATAACAACAGTGTCACATTGGATTATTGTCAGAATCATATGAATTAATGTACTTGAAGTGGTTTGTAAAACTTAAAGGTTTTATATTATTGGTAGCTACTATTAATCTGAACTATATTTGATGACATATGAGAAAAAATATTAACTATCCATTGGACTGTGACTTAAATGTCCTAGAATGGAGAAAAATGAGTGTTTTGAATGAGTTTATTTAACAAAAGAGGGAAGTTTAAGAACCTTGGAAAACGGTGGTGAGGATTTAAAAAAAATACATCCCAATATTCATATTCAGTGCCAGAAAGTCCAGAGGAGAAGTCCTGTTATGTTTCAGTGATAACAGCAAGTATTGGTTTTCAGTCAAGTCCCAACCAAATCAGGGAGCTGAAAGACTAGTCTATTATACTATAGATAGATAGATCTGTATCTATATCTATTATATGATATTAGTAGACAATCTACTAGTCTATTAGCAGTATGAAGTGACAGAAGTGCTACACAGTGGATGCATTAAATTCTTTGCTGTCTGTGAGGGAAGTGCTTAGATTATCAAATGAAGAGGCATGAAAGAATGAAAAGTCCCCACCATGGTATGTATCTAAGAAGAAATCTTCAGGGAATAATCAACGTAAATATGACTCTGGTCAAGATTCAAATTGCACTGAATCTAAGGACACTGGTAGGCAATGCAGAATGCCACCCATGTTTGACTTACCTGTAGACAGTCTTTGTCATTGGGGATCAAAGAGGAAATTTAACAGATTTACCAGAAGTTACATCTGGAGGCATTCAACTTTATGCCAATTACTCACCCACTGGTGATCTCAGGGAGATGGAAAGGACACATAACAGAAAAGTCAGTTGACCCCTACTTGTCCATGGATTTTTCCTGTTGTTCAACATACCCTAAGAAAACATCTTCCTCACATAGAATGTGGAAAAGAATATTTAATGATGACAGCAAGTCCCAGTGAAAGTGGAAATCTTCAGGTTATGAAATGACTAACATACCATGTTCAAATGAGAAGACATCATTTGAGTGGTACTTAGTCACATATTCACATAGAACAGCAGATTGTATTGCAGAGAGGGAAGAGGGACATTATCTGAAGTCTCTAAGCATGACAATATTTATCATGTACTATATAAAAATATATTTGGTATGAATATTTCCATTAGTATGAAACATCCAGTGTCCAGTATCTGGAATTCAAATAATGGCAGAATAATGCAGCCATACTCTGAGCTATTCCTCCTACATGGTAGAGTAGAAAAGACATTGGTTTTTACTTGGTATTTCGGACAGTGGATTCCTTCTTTCAGTGAGATTACTAAGCCTCTTGTTTCTCTGACAAAAGAATCTGATTGAGAACCTTGTTGCTTGGTCATCAATACTTTGTCACTCTCCAGCCCTCAAAAGAGCCTGGTCATTGGCACCTGAACTGGAAGAACCAGATAACAGAAAATCCTCCCCCATGTTCATATGCAAACAAAGGAGAGAGTATCTTCTGTTATTCTTACTCAACTTTTCATATTTGGTTCATGTTCAATAGCATATTATTTAGCTCATCTTTGTTTTGTGGCATCTGGAGAACTTCCCTGACTCTAGGCAATGTCAGCCACCTCCTTTAGGTAAAAAAGGCTTATGATTTAGTTTTGAGTGCCTCCTTAATAGTGCAGTGCCCCCATGAAATTGAGACTCTCTTACTTCAACACTAAAGTCAAGTGTTCTCATGTCAGAGACTTGCCAATTATGAAGTGACTGCTTGATAAAGAAAATATCCCCCTCAAGGGCTGTGCAGTCCCCAATCCTGCCACATTGTTCCATAATTTGCCTATCACTGGGGAATCTTTAGATGATTATGCTTCAGTAGTGGACATTGCTGGAAAACCTTGTGATGACCTCTCTAACACCTCTTTTGAAAATCCTGACTTTATTTTGTATACTGAAATGTGTTCTTTTACAATAGATGGTGCTTGTTAATCTGGCACTGAACTTAGAAAGACTATGGAGAAGCAAATAGTTGCCACAGGACTAGGAAAGAGCACTGATTTTTTTGAAAAAGAGTTAAGAATGTAGTTTACTAAAAGAGATCAAAGAAATTCAATTCCTAGAAAAGTTCTAGAATATCACATAAAAAGCATGGTTAGTGAACATCTAGAAAAGGGTGCAGCAATCATTGAGTCATCATAACTTCATTGGGAACAAGTCGTATACTTTCAGTAAACCAGGAAAATATTAGAGCTATGAATCAGATTTTTTTGCAGGACATTTGACAGAATTGCTCAATCTATTCTTATGATTAAAATGGAGATATGTTACCTAGACAATGGTACAGTTAGATAAATTTGGAAATTATCTTATGGTCAGAACCAAAGTACAACTGTAAATGGTTTAATTGTCTTACAAAATGTTGAAGCTGTCATGGACTTTGTAGATCATCATGTTCAAAACCCTGATTTGCCAGAGAAGGAAATATCCTTTCCAGAAGTCTAACAAATACTGAGGAAAGAGCTGTTACAGAAGGCATACATGTGTCTGTCCTCTTATGCTCATTCCACGTAAACTGGGAAGGAAATATCATTAGCCACTGGCCTAGGATCACTTAGCTTTACTTTATTTTACTATTATTTTAAATATTTATATTTACTTTATTTAATGATATAGACAAAGGTGTATGTGACATACATAATTTGATTCTCTAATATTAAATGGTCTATACGAATGGTGTCAAACTCATATAGTAATGGTGACCACTAAATCATATAGCGAAGCCTCCCTAGGGGCTTCATATTCACAATTTTAAAATACAAGAATATCTGTATTTTATGATATTACTATTTATTTTGTCAAATATTCCTAGCTACCAGTTAATTTGGTTCAAATTGCACTCTATTCTGGCAGTATGAGATCTGTTAGCAGTGTATTTGGTGTCTCGGGTCTAGACAATAGTTCTTATGAAGCAGAACTGGGTTTTAAGTAGACTTTGACCTCAATAAGATAGAAAACAGAAAAAGAAAGAATAATATTCTGAACCAGACAGGTGAAAATCCATCTTTCTGTCCTCGTTTGATTTTTTGAAGCATTGTGTCTAGTTCTGGGAAACATATTTCATAAAGTATATTAATAAGCTGGGAAAGGTCCAGTGTAAAGTGAACAAGATAAATTGGTGATAAAACCCCTGCGTAGGTTGAAGGAATTGAAAATTTTTAGTGCTGGAAAGAGAAGACTAAAGGGAGTCATGATTGCTATCTTCAAACAATGGTTATGATACATTGGTGAATCATTCTAGGTGTTCTTCTTGTCTGAAAATGGGAGAGAGAAGAATTAGGGATAAAGGATTGAAGTTTGAAAGAGGCAGATGGAATCTTGACATTAGAAAACTTTCTTCAGAATTGAACTGTGCAAAGGAGGGATACGTTTTCTCGGGATGTAGAATATTTCTGATTAGAACTGTCAAGCAAAGGTTGGATGATCAGTTACTGGAACTGTTTTAGAAAGGATTCTTGTTTAGCTATTCATTGAACTAGATGGTGTCTCAGAACCCTTGCAATGGTCAAATTCTGTTAGTGTGGTTTTAGCTATTAATGGTTGGGAGTGAGATACTACAGGAAAATTGAAATATTGGACCCAATTAAAAAATTTCTTAAAAGTGACTTGATTTGTTGACTAGATATGTTGGTCCTTGTTGCAATAGCTTGTAATGAATATTAGATGAAGAAATAAAAAGAAAATAAATCTCTCCAAATGTAAAGCTTTAATATATTTTATTTTTCCATGTGTACAAAGGCAAGTGATCAGTTACTAAGTGGTGATTGTGATTTGTTATCAAATTCAAAGTGAAATTGTTTAACATTTATATTTCTATATCACATGAATATCTCTTATGCATACTAAAAATGTTAGCTGACAGAATTATTAATAAAGATTTGTACAGTCAAAGCCTCGAAGTGCCTCCTAATAATATTAAATACAGGATTACAACAGAGAGAGGTATTATAAACTACCTATGCAAAGATGAATTATACAATTAAATAAAAGATTATACATGGTAATGCAAATAATATAATCACTTGAAAGGAAGAGAGACATATTTATTACAAACGATTTGAGTTGAGTTAATTACTGTCATTGGATATTGAATTTGGTTATGTATGTCCTGGCAGCTAAAATTTAGAAATTTAGAAACTTTGATGATAGAATTCATGATTCAAAGAAAAAACAGAAAATTTGCATAGGGAAAGACAAACCTTCTCCTTGTATTTAATTAAAATAATTCATTACATGAATCTTTATATAGGGGTGCTTGTGTGGCAAAAAAATGCAAATTTTTTTTCTCCTCTGACTGATTAAAAGGCAGAAATATTTTTTAATGCTTAAATAGTGTCACATAATGAAGAATGTGCCCTCCTTTCTAGTTAGATGACTTAGATTTAATTGTGGATTTTTTCACTTTTGAATTTAGAGGCTTTGATTAAGTCATTAATCCTTTTGGCCTGTTTCCTTCCTAAAATAATGGAATTGGATTGGTTGATCCCTAGGACTCCATTCACTCCTAGAATCCTGTATTCTCAAACTCAAAAATCCAAAGGTTCTCAGTCTAGTGAATGCAATTCTATAGTTAACTAATACATGGTTCTGTATGGTATATAGTCCAGAGACATTTTATTTTTAATGCTCTACCTTATTGAAGTATAATAAATGTAGACAATATAGGGTAAGATGTAGTTTGGCCATCTGCCCACTATCATCTGTCTTGAAAAAGCTTTTAGCCAGTCACAGGTGTATTTTCTATCAGGAACTCCAAGTGCTACCATTCTGCTATCAGCTCAAGGAGAGCCCTAATCCTGTGTTTACCAAACCATCAGACTACAAAGTTGATGTCCTGTCCTAATATATCAGAATGTGACATATTGTCTATATAGTGGGGTAATGAACATTCACAGGCAAGTGACAAGGTTAGCCACTATGTGCCTAAAAGGGAGCCTTGAATCTCTTCTGGGGCATGGTTAAGACCCTAAGTTTTGTCCCATAATCTCAAGAAAGGATGATATGGTCCTGTCAATTTTGAGGGATGTTTTTTCAGCTGAGCACCTTGATGATGGAAAAGCGTTAGTCTGACTCTTTTAAGAAGGACCATTTTGAGCAGAATCTGCACCCTGATGGCCTCACTTCAATAAATTAAAAGCCATAGAAGTCTCCTCTTCAAGCTAGCATTTGAGTATTGAGTGGTAATATTGTCAAAATGTTAGTAAACCCTGATTTCCATGACAAATTGTGATGTTGTCATTCAGGTATTTCAGTTGTGTCCAATGCTTTGTGACCCTATTTGGTCTTTTCTTGGCAAAAATACAGTGGTGTTTTGCTCTTTTCTTTTTCAGCTCATTTTAGAGATGAGGCACCTGAAGTAAACAGGTCAGTGACCTGTGCAGAGTCACAGAGCTAGTAGTGTCTGAAGCCATATTCAAACTCAGAAAAATGTGTCTTTCTGACTTTAGGCCTCGTGCTCTATTCACTGTAGAACTTAGCTGTCCCTAAATGGGACAATGCACACAAATAATATTTGCTGGAGACAATAAAGCATAAAGTGATGTTACAATCCCAATGAGTCAAACTCTTTAATCAGAAGTGACTTGCCTTTTGTTACTTGCAAAGAAATCTGATTTCCATGTTCCAGGGTTGATATAGAAGTGGTTTAAAGATAGAGTCTAACAGCATTTTGACATATTGCATAGCCATTTAGGGAATGTGGCTATGGGAATGCAGCAAGCTAGCCAGCTGCCTCCACCTCCTGACACTGATTCCACACCGCCAATATAAACCTTTGTGGGAGGATAGAATGTGAGAGTTAGGAGGTTTGCCAGTTAACTAGTCCAAATCACTTATTTTACAGCACTGGGAACTGGAAATCAGGGAGAGTAAAGTGACTTGCCTAGGGTCATATATCTTACTAGAAACAAGTGAGACTTGAGCCAGGCCTTTCTGATTCTAATGCTACCATTTCTCCACTAATCTTCACCTACTGAGAAGGAATAAATTATTAACTTCCAAATATTTGTTAGTTGACACTGATGGATGATGTCTTTCATGAGACACCCCCAAGAGTCGAGTATAGGGTTTAGGAATTAGTTACCTGGATCAGAAAAGTTGCAGCTAAAGAATTTGAGCTGGTGTGCATCTCCACATATGCCAACCACACTCAGAAGCACGAAAACCACAAGACTTGAATAATTTGTGGCAATTCACATTCATCTCTTCCACCTGGGAATAAAATAGCATATTATTCTTTCGCAAATATTTCATAAAAGCACTTATCACCTGCTTCCCAAAGCCCCTGTTTCGATACTCAGGCAGTGTATAGGCCACTCTTAATTCACTAGTGTGTTCTATTATAATCCAAGAGATGGGAATTCCTTGTGGACCCATCATACAGTATCCAGGAAAGTTTTGGAGGCAGCGTCTGAGAAATCTCTGGCTCATGTCATTCTGTCCAAATTTCCAGGTATTATTCACAAGGTCAGCATGGGAAACATCCATCAGGCAAAGTCTGAAGTTGTTGCTTGCACTGCAAAGAAAAGCATTGCTTAATCTCTTGCTTATTTCCCAAAGAGATTCTGTACCTTCCCATTTATAACTCTTTGCTCCTCGCATTATTTAAGTTGTAATCTCCCTAAAAACGACTTCTAGCCTCTGCCTCACTCATGTCTCCATCTGTGGATAGCCCACCTATCCTTCAAAGCCCATTTCAAGTGAGACCTAATTCAGAAAGCCTCTACTGGTCCATGCATTTGGAGGTATTCTTTCCCTAACTTTTCTTAGCAACTTGTTTTTCAATTTATAGGTTTCTTCTTGTGTACATACCTTGTTGCCATCCTGAGACTGTCAATATTTTTAGGATGAAGGCAACTTCATCTTTATTTTTTATCTCCTATAGCACCTAGCATTACAAATGGCTCAGTATTGGTTGGACAAATGGACACAATTATTTATTCCATACTGACCTTCAATATTTCAACCAACTTTTAACTTTATCAGCAGGGGCTGACAAAAACAAAGAAGGCCACAACAAGGTGTATGTTATTCATGAGTTACTGTTTTCCCTCTCCCCCCACCCAAAATTATCACTTCAAGGTGAAACCACTGTATATGAGTTTCTTCATGTTTAGCTATGTGAATCTTCTAAAGGGAGATGTTTCATGTAGTTCTTAAATCCATAGTCAAAGAATCTCCAGTTTGGGAGCTCTTTCTCAGGTTGCTCTGTCTTGGCATAACCTTCAAGAACACAACTCCACTGAAATGCCACAGAGGTGATGGACTATGGGAAACAACGGGTGGTCATTTGCTATGTATCTCCCTTTCATATCACAAATTTCTTTCCATAGAACTAACCCTTCACTTACCAATAACCTTTGATATTTGTCCTCTTCCATTTTACTACATTTCCTATTTCTGTGTCTTTGTATATGTGGTCCCCCATGTCAGGAATACACTCCATAGTCACCACCACCATCACCATGACTACTACTACTACTCCTCTTCTTCCTTCTAGGACATTGTTAAATGGCACATCTCCCTTTAATGAATGCATAGTGTAGAATTCTAAAATACCCTAATTTCTTTACAAAATGTTCTGAGTAGCCACATGCAGATCCAGTATAACAAAATATATTTATCTTTGCTTCTTACAACTCTTAGTTTCCTTAGAAATTCAGTTAAAGAATGACTTTTTCATGATTCCCCTTCATTTCACCTTCATAACATTTTTTCATTTCCAGCCAACTTCTTCATATCCATTTTGTTTTGTATTATATAGAAGGTGTAAGAGTTCATACACCCTTGTGATATGTGTTTCTTTGTAATCTCCCCTATGGAGTGTAAGCTCCTTGAGCAAAGGCACTGGTTTACTTTTACTTTATAGATCCAGCTCTTAGAACAGAACTGGTCACATAATAGGGGCTTGCTGAATGGTAGTTGGCTGTTGATTATTGACTGATAATTAACTACCTTCTGAACTTCACTGTTTGTGAAGTGGTTGCTTCTTGTGACCTTGTCATCTTGTTTGTGTTGGAGGTATTAGATTTCACAACATCATCTGTTATGTAGAGTAAAGTCTTGAGGTTATCTACATGTACTGACTTGGAAGCCGCGATATCTCTTATCTTTTCATTTAATCCCTTCTGAAAACCTGGAGAAAGGAGGACAATACATCTATGGATTAACTAGTTGAACACAGAATAAATGGATCATTGATTTAAAGCTAGAAAATACTTTAGTGACTTTTGGATACATTAAATGAATCCCTCATTTTATACAGGTAGTAATTGAGGCACAGAGGGGCTAGCTGAATTGCTTGTAGTCCCCCATCCAGTGTCTGAGGTAGGATTCAAACACGAGTGTTCCTGACTCCAAGTCTATCTACTATGTATATAGTACTACGTACTATCTATGTCACAGAACTCCCACAGTAGTTCAGTGACTTAAGTCTGAAAGAGATTTCAAAGTCTATATTTGTGCAGATAAAGATACTGAGGATGAAAGAAATTAAATGACTCATCTAGTGTCTGCAGCAGGATTTAAGCCCAGATCTTTTTGTCTTCATGTCCAATATCTTATTCACTAGATCTTATTACCTCTTTACTGAAAGAATACAATGAGTGAAAAAAAGATGGGACTCCATGTCAAAGGGCATTGACTCTCTTATTTTCCTTCTCTTGGTCTCAGTTTCCACACATGTAAAATGAGAGTAAGGGAAGGGAATAAATGTTTATTAAGCACAGACTAGAACTGTGCTAATAATTATGCTGATTTTTCTCATTTAATTTTGCATCTGGATTAGAGGGCACTGAACTTCTCTTCCAGTGAATGATTTAACAACCTGGGGCATCATCACCTGTTTTCCTGTCCAGCAAACTGGATTAGGCACTATACCTGGTAGGCTTTTCCCATCTTTAACTAAACAAAGTCATACAAGGAACGAGGGACAAAATTACTTTCAGAAATGTGTCTATGACCCACAATTCTTTCTGAAGACCTAATCTTTAGTGCCCAGTTCAGATGCAGGTAATATGCAATGGTGTTCATCCCTTTCTTTCAATCAGAAACTAAGAGAAATCTCTCTTCAGCTTCCTACAGAACTTTGTACCTCTCCTAAGCAAGCAGAACAGCAGCATAATGGAAGGCTGGAACTGGAAGGGACCTGGGAGATCCTCCATGTCAACCCTATTATTTTCCAGAAAATGAAAGAAATGATCCAAAAGTCACACAGTGAGGAAGAGAAGGTGCTAGGATGAGAAATCATCCATCCTTATGCTCAATCTGGAGCTCTTCCTACAACCCAATGCAATTTTCACACTAGGACCTTCTCTCAAGATAGAGTTGCTGTATGTGAAAGAGTGATTTACTTGCATTCAGTAAGTCCAAGTTTAAATCCCAGACTTGTCTCTTACCAGTTATGTGGCCATGGCCAGGTTATTTTATATCTCTGAGCTTCAGTTTCCCTATCTCAAAATGGTAATAATGCCTTCACTCACCATCACCCCTTATTATAGTCTCATGTAATAACAGATATTATTAATGTATCTTTTCTATCATCTCAGCAACATGGCAAACTCCTTGAGAGCACTCATCGTACTATATTCACTTTGGTAGTGTCCAAACTTAACATGGTATCTTATAGAGAATAAACATATGGGAAGATGAAATAATGTTTGGATCACTAGCCTTGGACTCAGAAAGATTCTGCCTCAAATCATGCATCTGAAGCTCATTAGTTTCATAGCTCTGGGCAAAGTCACTTATTCTGAGCCTAAGCTTTCTCTTTCATAACTTGAGGATTGCCTGCCTTACAGTGTTGTTGTGAGACCCAAGGAAAATCGTAATCTTTCACTTTGAACCCGTTACCTTTGATTGTGAAACTTTGTCTCCAGTTGATGACACTCTCAGATCCTAGGATCTCTGGTAACTTCTGAAGGTCCTTGGAGAATATTTGGTAAGAGTTTGTGTAATAATCCTTGTCATCCATCATTTCCTGCATGGGAGATGAAGATTTGGGGAGTTAGAGTGAAAAAAAGGAGAAGAGCCTACATGATGCAAAAGTATTTATGGTAGCTCTTTAAGTGGTGGCAAAGAATTTGAAACTGAGAGAATGGGCATCAATTGGGGAATTGCTGAACAAATTATGGTATACGATGATGATGGAATACTGTGGAATTATAAGAAATGATGGGCAGAATTCTTTCAGGAAAACCTTCAAAGACTACACAAACTGATACAAAGTGAAGAACACAACAGAGAATGACAGAGAGAGAGAGAGAGAGACAGAGACAGAGAGACAGAGACAGAGAGACAGAGAGAGACAGAGACAGAGAGAATGAATGAGAATGAGAATATTCTTTTTTCCCCACTGCTGGATCTCAGAATCCATTTGAATGACAAGGCTGAGTTATTTCCTCATAAGGCTTGGGTTCTTTCAACTTTCTCATCAACCACCAAGGATGTCTACTGTCTTCACAGAGCTTCCCCTGTGTTGACTGAATTCAAAGCTACAAAATTGACTTTTGAAAAGGTCAACTTGCCTTAATGCCTCAGTTTCCTTCCTTGCTCAGGATTTAATTTCATCTTATTGCTTTAATGCATGCCAAAAAATAGTCATATGTGAACTCCAAAGTGTACTGTAGGTGAGTTGCTAGGAACCAGTATTCAAGGGGTGCAAAACCTCAAAGGCGCTCCAAAACTCATAACTGGTGCCATCAATCAATCAATAAACATTAAGAACCTATTATGACCTACTGTCTGCCAAGGTTTGTGCTAAGCCATAAAAATAAATACCAATATTTAAGCATTCAATGAAGCAGAAATTATCTTTAAAAATGTTGAACTTATTTATATAGAGAAAACAAACTGCCTCTCCAATTCAAGTTTGAAAGCAAAACAAATCTGTTAATTTTTATATGGTCGATTACTGAGAATGCACAGGGCATTCTGTATATGTGCTAATACACATACAAATATACATACTCATATGCCCCAACATAGACATACACATGTCAATATATATATATATACACACACACACACATATACATATATACACACATATAGAGAGATAAATAAAAATATATCTATATATTATATTTATTTATATATTATCATATATGTATACAGAGTGAGAGAGATGATAGAGAAAGAAAGAGAGGAAGACATAGTTCTTGACATGTTGTTCTATAAAATAAGGAATAAATACAGTTTCACTAAGAAGGTCCACTATGTTAAGTGAGGCTTGAAACTTTCTTCAGATTGTCATTAAAATTGTAGTGGATTTAGAATTGGAAACTACCTTAGGGATAGAAACAGGTTGTTTTTAATGAATATGTAATAATAATAGTTATTGTTATTATAAATGACATCTAGCATCTTTATATAGTGGGTGGGGATAAATACATATTCTTTCAGACATGGTTGATGTATTAATTGATTTTGCCAAGCAACATTTTTTTTCTTTCTTCTTAAATTGCATGTTCAGGCATCATTGGGTATAGAGGGAGAATAGATGTATTTGGAAATAAACATGATAGGAGAACAAAATATAGCAGTATAAAGAAGAAAATTTTTTTAAAGACTTGAGAAGTTATAGAATCAGATAATTCATGGTAATTATTCAATTTCAGTTGGTAGGAAAGAAGAGATGAGTCTACCTCCTTAAGGAGAGTGGTAGCGATGAAGAGACAATGAGACAGTACTGGGAAATTTTGTTGTTTGAAGTACCAGTGGTCAGTGAAAGACTCCATAATCAATCACAACCCAAACCTGAAGATGAGCTTCTATGGTAATCTAATTGTCTTCCAAATGTGAGGCAACTCTACCAAGTCTTGGGTGCCAGAGAGAAGGCTTCTTTCTATCTCTAGTAATAGAAATCTTGGCCTTAATGGCCCTTTTGGACCTACCTGTTTCTGAGGCCTGGTAATGACAGTCTGATAGTCTGGCCAGGAGTCTACCAGCACCTCCAGGTTGAAGGGATTTCCACGATTGATGTGAAAAATGGAGCCATATACCTAAAGTAGAAGACAAAAGCAGATGAGTCTAGAAATGTAAGACAACAATCTGAAGTGGAAAAAGGATATGGGGATGAAACAAAGGGTAGGACCCTTCCAGCATGAACTGTTCCAGGAATGCCATCCAGTGCCACAATATTAAACCCCAAAGGTGCTCTGTCCTATCCTTTCTTACTTTTCAATGTCTACCTTCCCATCTTGCTCCTTCCCATCCTGTCCACATTCTTATGAATCATCTCATCCCAGAGATACCCTTGCCCATGAGATCCCTCCTCCTATTGGTGAGTTCCTGCTCAGAACCAATATTTCAGGAAATGTTCAAGACATCTTGTGACCCCAGTTCTGATTCTCCAGTCTGTTATAGCTCATGTTCATGTGGGTACAACATTTTCCCACCAACTAGGTTTCAGGTATTATCTTCTCTCATTGAATATAAACTCCATGTGAGTGGGATTGTCTTTTTCTTTCCTTCTTACATTTGAATTTCCATTTGAAAGTTCCTGGCATATAGACAGCACTTATTAAACTTTCTGTCTCTCTGCTCTCTCTTCTCTTTCTCTGTCTCTGTATGTCTCTCTGTCTTTCTGTCCGTCTCTGTGTGTCTTTGCCTCTCTTTCCCTCCATGATTTACAGTCTGGGAGAATAACATCAAGCATTCTAGAAGACAGACACTGTGAGAAACCACCTTCCAAATTAAGAAATGGAGGTTCAGAGAGCTGTAGTAAATAGATCATAGTATAATGCAGTTCCTCTTGAGTGACCTCCCACCTCTTCCTCCAGTTTTGATTCTGAGATTCAAGATTCTTCCTCCAGATTTGATTCTGCTATCCAAAATAACAGTACAGCTTCACTTCTTTTTTTTCCCATGAATATCTTCCCACCTCACCTTTATGGCCTCTGGGATGCTTTTGCTCAGGGATTGGTGCAGCGCGTGTAGCATCTTTGCCTCATGTATCCGAATCATCTTATATGAACCCCTCCCTCTGCTTCAAAGAAACAAAAAACATCATGGACAAAAGGAGAATTCAAGGGATGTAGGACCAAGGAGGTAAAGTAAAAGATGAAATCAATTTTATGAGTAAAAAAAGAAGGAAATATGGCTAAGTAGCAGTAGTTCTGAAAGATATCTGGGAGTTTTCAGGTGCTGGAATCTCGGTATGCCAGTATTGTGATAGGTTAGCCCAAGAAACTAATGAAATTTTGGCTACATTAAGAGAAATAAATTCTCCCCAGGAATGTCAAGGGTAGGGGACGTGATCATCCAACTGTCCTCTGTCCTTATCTGACCTCATGCAGGGTTTTGTGTTTAGTTCAGATTTGGACTGGATCAGAGAGAGACATGATGAGCTAATGAGTGTCCAGAGGAGGGTAGTCAGGATGGTGAAGAACCTTGAGTCTATGTCATATGAGGATCAATTGAAAGAACTGGAGAAGAGAAGACAGTGGAGAGGAGTGTACTGTCTTCAGGCGTTTGAAGGATTTTTCATGTGGATGTGGGATAAGGATGGTTCTGTTTGACTCCAGAGGGTCAAGAGTAATATATGGAAGCTACAAAGAGGCAAATTTAGGCCTGACCTCAGAAAAATATACAAACTATTCAAAGGATAAAAAGTGGGAAGTCATACCTTTAGAAGTGATGGGCTTCTCTTTGTATAACTTTACATACAGTCTAGATGACTACTTGTCATGTGTATTAAAGTAAGGGGATGGAGAAGCATTCTCTCAAGACACATGATTTCTCCATTAGAATGTGAAGAAAAAGGAGCTATCTCCACACTTGCTGCCTTTCTTAGCATTGTAACAAACAGGACTCTCTATAGTATTTTCTCTGAAGATTTTGCTTTTCCCCAAAATCCATATACGTCTCCCCACACTGGGTTGGCTGAAGGATCTTCCCTTTTGTCCTTTCATTTATTTTTTGTCACCTCTGTTTTTGGGGTGGGGACTAAGGTCTTACTGAGGGATGACCAGCTCCACCTCAGTATTGTAATTGTCTCATATTAACCTTGGAGGTTATTAACTTGTGTGAAGGGAATTAAGATTTTTACATTAATTGATGTGATATGTGTAATGAACATACTAATAATTGGATTCCTCAGGAGACTCTGACTTGAGAGTCAGAGCTCACAATGCAGTTGATATGATCAATCAGCCTTTGACAACACTCTCAGAGTTGTGCCTGTGTACCTTAAGTGAAGCAAGTCACAGATTGTAGAACCTGTTCTCATCACAGAACTCTGAATCAGTATCCTAGGGGAAGCGGTCAGGACTCCCAAAGACACATCCAGAGGTGTTGTAATGTTCTCCACTCATGAGTTTCTCATGGGAAAACACTCAAACCCTGGGAATGATTGTTTGTAATCCAACTTCCCCTGTTCCCTTTTTCATTTGTGATTTAAGTATATAACCTGTGTTTTTGCTTCAGTTTGGAGAGCATTCATCACTCTGAAATTAAATAATCAAACCGCTACCTGAATATTGGTACTCCTTTCTCTAGGCCTTCAGCTGCAAGCGTTCCCAGGTTAGAGGCTCAGTAAAATCTCTTACTACTTGTGATCTGTTAGCATCTTTTGTAAAACTATATTTTGGTAATTAAAGTAACATAACTTTCTTTTGTAATCTTGTGTTTGCTTTTATTTTGGGTGTTCAAAAACATGTTTCTGAGAAAGATTCTACAAGTGTCATTAGATGACCAAATGGATCTGTATCAGTAAGCACCCCAAAATAAACAGGGTGGCTTGCTTTCCATTTCTAAAAGGAAAGGCAACTTTTGAAATGTTAACAATCTCCTTTAATTAAGCACATGTATCAGAGAAAACCAAATTTTAGAGAAATCAAATATTAACAGACATGCTTCCAAATGTCTGACCATTATCATACCAGTTACCAGAGTTACCAACATCTGGGTTTTCAAGGTCAGGAGGCTGCTTAGTGACTTCCCAGAGTTTCATCTGGCACACACAGTCCTTCCTCCAAAAACTAAGCCTCAAAGCAAAACCTCTCCTCAGAGTATATATATTCTTTTCAGAGTCAGAGAGCATGACCTCTCCCGAGTCAGGACTTCATTAGAAATCAGCAAAAGATCTGGGCTTTCATAGCAAACAAATCTCCCTAATGAAACCTCCCTAGTGAGCCCCACCTGAGGCATATACATGGACAGGGAAGATTTTTTACTTGTATTACAGGATCCTTGATCCAAAAGTGTTACTTGGTCTAGAATGTAACTGAAGCTCAGTTCACAAAGCTTCCCTCTATGATCTTTTCAGAAACTTAAACTGATAAATAAAATGTCATCATGACACCTTTGAGTCAACAGGTCAGTATAGGATTCTGATTTTCTGGATAGAGGTATGGCAATTTAAATTATAATTCTTAGCATTAACAGTAGTTACTGCTGTTTCCTGTCTCTCTCTCTCTCTCTCTCTGCTTGTAAATAAAGACATACATCAATAGCCATCAAGATCAGTCTCATATTTATCTAGAGAAAGCTGACTTTAAAGCAATTCACAAAAATAGCAAATGAACAGCTTGAAATAAACATGTCATTTCAGACAAAAAGAGAAAAAAGGAGGTAGACAACCTCAGCTGTCTGTTCATGGTCAAGAAAAGATCCCCGGTAATCAATGATCTTATATTCTAGTGACTGGTGTGCTGTTGCATCCTACTGGTAGATAAAAACGTTAGGGTGGATAAAAAGCATGGGTGCACTCAATTTCTTCTCTGCATTTGTCTTTTGCTTATCTCTGCATGTCATTTTCCTCGTCAATGTGTCTCACAGAATTGGGATCTTGACTCTCCAACTCTTAGTATACAATAACTCAGTCACTTCATAGCCTGAAAAGACTACAAAACACAAGACCCGATTTTACTGCAGATCTTTGTCCTTGCCTGTGGAAATTCCAAGTTCTAAAGGCCTGTCATTTTGAAACTTTGTGATCATCAGAGTTATCTCCTTTGAGGCAAAGTGACTTGGAGATATTTACCACATCTTTAGATCTAGTTACAGGATCATAATCAAAAAGGTGGAAAGGACCTCAAGTTTCAACTCATGTTATTACTAATGAGGAAGCCAAGGAGGCTAAGTCTTTAGTCCCTCTAGCCCTTAGGATAGTCCCTCCAGCACAGTGCCTGATACAGATTAGGTATTCTATAAATGTTCACTGGCTTGTTTTCCATTTCTACTCTGAATTGCTGCCATCTTTAAATGTTCTGTGTCCATACTCTCTGTGAAAAAATTGTCTTAGGGCTCACTGGCCAACAGGCAAAATCCAGGGTCCATAGACAAGAAGGACCAAAGTGGTCTTTCTGTTATATAATTTCAATTCCGCTAAAATCTTGCACAGAGGAGTAGCAGGTAAACTGTTGGATGCTCCAGCATTGACTTCTGTTAAATCTCTTATATTTCCTTCTTGATGCTCCAATGCCAAAGATTGCCTACAATTAGGGCAAACTCAATAATCTATGTCTACCAGGGTCTTGTCAGGCTCTAATACCCCTCTTACAATACTGGGAACTGGTATTCAAACCACCCTCTATTTCCATCAGCTATGATTCAGCTTGGACTCCCTATCTATCAGGAAATCAGGACTCCATGCATCTTCTGGTTTTTATCTTACAACTCTAAAGACATACCCACTAAATAACCATACAGTTTTGTTCTAGGAAAAGAAGTATTAAATATAACCTGTAAGGAGTTGTTTTTCTTTCAGCTAAGTAATAAACATGGCCATATTCTACATGTTGAACTACAAACACTTGAGTCAACAGGAATATCTTTATCTCAACAATACATAAGCATATCCATAACAAACTTATATAGTTTTTATCAGCAGAGTGAGGGCTGCTGAAAACAGTTCCTACTACCAATATATGAGCCTGCACCCCAAATGCAAAAATGAAGCTATGTCTACATAATCAAAATAGAATCCTTCAACATAAAGACTAAGTATAGAAAGTCCACAAATATTTCTACAAGGAGATTATAGTGAGTGGCAATCAATACCTGTCTTAAATCTTGTGAGGCTTGTTCAGAGTCAAGGTCAAGTATTGTTATCTTCTGAATTCCTAACAAAAAGAGGAAGAAAAGAGAGGGGTTAGGTCAGAGAGAGGGGGAGAAATAGACAAACAAGGGAATAAAGAAAAGAGAGAAAAAAACCAAACAGAATTAAATATAGAGTAAGGAAAAGAAAGGAAGAGAGAAGAAGAAAAGACAAGTCAGGATAAGAGATGAAAGGAGAGAATAGAATAGGAAAGGAAAAGGGAGGAGAAAGAGACAGACTCAAGATAACAGATAAGACAGGTACAGAGGAAGACTTCTCTTAGGTCACTAGAATGGAAGGAGCAGAGCCTTCAAACCTGTGAAACTTCTGCATGGAAGGCACAATACCATCAGAAGGAAAGTCTGAGTCCAAATTCTGTTGCAGGACTCATATAGTCCTGTGCCCAGTGACACGTTTAAGCTCCACCTCTTTGGAGATAATACAAAAAGTATTCGTACTGGAAATGTCAAGGTGACTTAATGCCTATTCACTTTGAAAACTTTTCTAGAAGAAAAAAAATCATTTTGGAAGGAGGCAAATCAGATCCTCATTAGTGCATGGTAACCTCTTTCCCTTATTAAGATCCACAGTGTTGAATAAAGAGTTTTGTCTTATGTCATTGGTAGGAAGTCACTTCCTCAACCTATGCCCTGCTGGGAAATATTCTTGGATGAGGAAGAAAGGCAGTTAGTCAGGGACAGGTTCTTCTATATTATTGACCTTATCCCCAGAAGGTGTCATCTAGGTACTGTGATGATGCAAACGGCAGCATGCTAAGAACACCTCTCACTAAGTGCATTAGTTGGGCAGATTTGCTACTATTGCTGCAGTCCAGGTAATTATTGTTTTGTAAGTTTTATATATGTGGTTTGCATACCTGAAATAGACTGTAAACTCCTTGAAGCCAGGGACTATTTTACTTGTATCACTCTATCCCTAACTCCCACTTTGGTACATGACACACAGTAGACTCACAACAAATGAATTAAGTGGAATGACATTCTTGACCTTCCTGATGTAAGTCTTGAATTACTCAGATGAGACATCTGCCATTCAGGACCAGCCAAATCTTTTGCACCAGATCGTGACAGTCTACCTCCTGAGATGTCCAGAATCTTCTTGGTGGCCTCTCATGGCTTCTGACTGATAGGTCCTAGAGAGCATATACAACAATCTGTATATACCTTGCATTGAATGATTTATTATATTGGAATGTATGGTCCTTTGAATAGTTTGTTTCATTTTCTATGCTTACATTCCCTGTACTCAACATCTTTCCTGGTACAGAGTTCATGCTTAAAAAATGACAGTTGATTGATTGAGTGTACATAATGTTCTACTCATAAATGGAAAAATCTGTCACTGCTGATATCACTTTTCTGACAATAATATCCCTATAATTGCTGGTAATTAAAACTGCATCAAAACCCATTCATAGGAATTGGCAGAAACTACAAGGATATAGCATTTGCTTGACAGAATTCCAAGGAACATTTTGTGGCCTCTATGTAAATAATTTAGTCACAAAATGGAACAGGGTAACCCTCTGACTACAAAGCCTTGTTTTTGCCTTTTAGTATTTT
This sequence comes from Potorous gilbertii, assembly GCA_028658325.1. NCBI lineage: Eukaryota > Metazoa > Chordata > Mammalia > Diprotodontia > Potoroidae > Potorous > Potorous gilbertii. The sequence goes on from CM053770.1 coordinate 262,744,998, forward strand.
GTCAAGTATCTGAAATTTTTAAGAATTGGAAACTTAGAATTTTAATTTGCAGCAAATAATTACTCTCTTATTTTTCAAATATACATTTTATTTTTAATTTATGGAACAAATGTATTTCCATAACACAATATAATAAAAAAGATGATTGCACATGAAGCTGCAAATCTGTTATATACAATTTGCTACCCTTTTTAAATATATAAGAAAGTTTTCATGCAAATTTTGTTTTCTTGCTTTTCCCCTTCTCCCCCACCTTTGCTGCCTTAGAGATAGTTACCATTAGATACCAATGCACACATATATGTAAAGTCCTTCAATACATACATCTATTTTTCAGAGTTTTTTTTCACCTCTGGATGCAGATAGCAAGTTTGATTATTTATAATAATTGAAATGACTTCTTCATCCAAGGCTGTTCATAACACAATATTGCTATTACTGCGTATGACTTTCTCTTTCTTCTGCTCATTTTACCCTCTATTATTTCATGCAAGTCAATCCATCTTTTTCTAAGATCGTGGAGCACATTATTTCTTATAGCTCAGTACTATTCCATCATAGTTATATACTACAAGTTCTTCAGTAATTTCCCAATCGATAGGCATCCCCTCAATTCCCTTTCTTTGCCACCACTATCAATGGTTTAGAACATAGGAGTACTTATCCTTTTTTCCTAATCATTTTGATAAACAGAACTAGTTCCTTGGTCAAATGGTATACACAACTTTATAACTTTTAGGACATCATTCCATATTCCTCTACAAAACTGTTGAATTAGTTCACAATTCCACAAGCAATGAATATGATTCCAACTTTTGCAAATCCCCTACCACATTTGTTGCTTTTCCCTTCATCATTTTAGCAAACGTAATAGGTGAAAAATGATATCACAAGGTTATTTTAACTTGCGTTTTTTCTGATCAATGATGATTTGGGGCATTTTCATATGATTAGACATTGTTTGGATTTTTTTCTAGAAACTGTTTATATCCTTTGAGTGTTTAACATTTGGAGAATGAATCATATTCTTTTTTTAAAATATTTATTTATTTGTTTGTTCGTTTATTTATTTATTTATTTTTTAATGTTCTACAATCACTTCCTTAAAATTAAGATTTTATCCCCCCCTCACCCTCCCCGCAATGAATCATATTCTTGTAGATTTTATGAAAAAAATATATTTAAGATGAGTCCCTTATGTGAGAAACTCTCTACACATTTCTCATCCAAACTTTCTTCTTTCCTTCTGATCTTAGCTACATTTATTTACCTTGTACAAAAGCTTTTATTTTAATGTAATTAAAATTAGTTTTTTACAACTCATTCTTCTCTCCATCTTTTGTTTATTTATAAATTGTTCACCATCCATAAACCTGGTAATATGCCCCTTTGTCTTCATAATTTCTTGTAATATCTGTCTTTATATGTAGGTCCTTAACTTGGTAAATGGTATGAGATATTGGTCTATGCCTAATTTCTGCCATATTGCTTTTCAGTTTTCCCAGCAGTTTTTTCAAATAGTGTGTTTTTATCCCAGAGGCATGGGTCTTTGGGTTTATCAAACATTAAAGTTCTACTCATAATTAAGTTACTATGTTCATTTCTACTGTGTCTTGTGTATATCTAATCCAAAATCAGCAGTCTCTATGCCACATTTGACCCTCTAGGTCTTGAAATGTGGCCCTTTGAATCCAAACTTCACAGAACACATTCCCTTCAAAAAAGGATTTGTTTTGTAAATCTTGGACTCCATAAAAAGACTGCACGCAAGGATGGAGAAAGTCCTTGAGGATGCTGATTTGCCACCCCTGATGTTATTCTACTGATCCATTGCTCTATTTCTTAGCCTCTACCTTATAGTAGGTGATTGCCTGGTGATTGCTGCTCTATAATATAATTTGAGAACTGGTATTCCTAAACCACTTTCCTTTTCATTTTTCATTAATTCCCTTGACATTCTTGACTTTTTGTTCTTCCAGATGAATTTTATTGTTACTTTTTTCTAGCTCTGTATAGAAATTTTTCCAAGTTCGATTAGTAAGGCACAGAATATATAAATTAGTTTAGGCAGAATTGTCATTTTATTGTCATTATTTTGGTTTGGTCTACCCATTAAGCACAATTATTTCCAAATATTTAGGTCTGACTTTATGTGGAAAGTGTATTGCAATTGTGTTTATTGGGTTTGTCTTCGCAGGCAGACTCCCAAGTATTTTATATTGTCTACAGTTATTTTAAATGGATTTTCTTTATCTCTGTTGCTGGGCTTTGTTGGTAATATACATACATTCCAGTGTCAGTTTATTCTATATCCTACAACTCTGCTAAAGCTGTAAATTGTTTCAAGTAATTTTTAGTTGATTCTCTAGGGTTCTCTAACTATACCATGATACCATCTGCAAAGAATGATAGCTTTGTTTCCATATTGCCTATTCTAATTCCTTCAAGTTGTTTTTTTTTTCCTTCTCAATGCTCCAGCTAATACGTCTAGTGTAATATTGAATAACAGTGTTGATAATGGGCATTCTTTCCTCACTGCTGACCTAATTGAGGTTTCTAGAACATCTGAACAGCAGAAAATTCTTGCTGATAGTTTTAGATAGACACTACTTATCATTTTAAGGAGAGCTTCTTTTATTTCTATGTTCTTTGGTGTTTTAAATAGAAATGAGTGCTGCATCTTTTCAAAAGCCTTTTCCATATCTATTGAGATAATCATGTGATTTATATTGATGTTCTTATTGATCCGGTTATTTATGCTGAAAGTTTTCCTAATATTGAACCAATCCTGCAATATAAACCCTACTATAAAGTCCACCTGTTCAGAGTGTATAGTACTTGTGATATATTGCTCTAATCTGCTTTCTAGTGTTTTATTCTCTTTTACACGCTAAATAATATGAATTAGTTGATCAATAAAAAATCAAACTGGATCATAGTTTGTGAATGATAATTTTAGAAATCCCCATTCCTTAGTATGATCTAATGGGAGAACCCTAAAGGAAGAAACAGTCAGTCATTCAAGGGTCCTAATTTGACTGTTTGAGGGAGGGTGAAGTAAGCCTAGATGGATTATTACATAAAGATACTGTACATAAAATATATACATAATGAATACAATATAATACAAAATAATACAACACTGAATAATAGTTTTAAGAGAAAGGCCACCAGAGGTTTGGGTGTTTGTGACAGGCTTCATGTGGAATATAGTGTTTTAATTGAATCTTTAAGGTAGAGAGAGAAAGAGACAGGGAAGCAGAGATAGACACAGAGAGAGACAGAGAGAAGGAAAGAGACAGATAGAAAGGGAGAGAGGGAGGGAGAGAGATGAGGAAGGTGTGCCTTTACAGAGTCCAGTAGAGAAGAGGCACAGAGGTGCGAGATGGATTGCCATATGTGACACATATGAAAGCCCATAGGGTTCAGGAATGGGAGTAATAAATAAGCAGCATAGAAAAGTCAGGGTGAAGTCATGCTGTGAAGGGCTTTAAATGTTGAACAGAGGTTCTTAGGTTATATTCTAAAGGTAAAACATCTACCAGAATTACTTGAATGTGGGAGTGATATAGTCACACCAGAGTTCAAGAAAAATCACATTGACATCTCTGTGAAACCTGTTTTCTTTAACTCAGAGAACTAAAAAGTTCATCAGGATAGCTCTATCTGGGCAATAAGACTACTGCAGTTAGCTTTTCACTCACCAGATGGCATGCTGTCCTGTCATCTTGTTTAACGCAGCAAAATAGCTCAGGTTGACTCTCAAGGCACATCGGTCTAGCAAGTTCCTCACTCACCTGCATTCTGTATTGTCTAGTTAGACAGTAGCAACTTTCAACTCTTTTTCCTTCTGAAGATAGAGAAGGTTACAGAGAGCCACACACTGCTGAGAGGTTCCTTATAGCATAGATGATGTTGAGGAAGAACAGCCGAATGTGAATTCTTAGCAGCTGACTGCGCCTATTGTGAGTTTCCCTAAACAGTTGGGTCAAAGCTGACTTTCTTCGCAGTGGTTATTTTTCACTCTTCTGGTCCAGTCTAGTCAGGCTTTTTCAAATATCTTTTATTCCAAATTCACTATTTTAATGGGTTAAATAAGAACTGCCTCCGTATTCTCAGAGTCACCTTACACTTATGAAGAAAAACTCACCAAATGTGAGTTATGAAACATGGAGTCCTTACTGAATCATCCCATGGTCACCATGTATATAATTTTTCATTGTTTGAATTTTTCTCTCTTAAATCTTAGTTACATGGAAATGAGTTGAGGTACCATAACACCCTTCAGCCCTTCTATAAATTTCAAAGAGGACCTATTTAGAAGTGCATCTTGTTAACAATATTGTTTCTTTTTATTCACATTTTATCAGTTTTTAATAAATAAAAATTTCTCTCTTGCCCCTTCAAACATTAAATAGTTCACATTAAAAAAGAAGTATCACTATACATTGTTTACAAAGTGATTTAGATTACCTTATTTATTCCACAGTTTATTTCCTGCCCACTTTTCATCTAACTGCAAATAGAATATTTGAAAATTGAAATTTCATACACAGAGTTTTGGTCGGTTTTGGTAAGTCAGAGTTACAGTTTTTTTTTTACCTTAATTCAGATACCCAACTGTTCACCTACAAAAAGATAATATCTTAGGTTCATTCATTTTATTGTCCTAAAGTAATTTTTTTTTGCCCCGTTCAGCACTACACTGCTCCATATAAAAGAAACCTCTCTTAAAGAGGTTTCTGTTCCTCAGAAAGTTATGTATATACAAGACTCATGCAAATCAAATACAAGTTATCCTTAAAGGGAAAGCTTTAGCACCCAGAGAGAAGCAGGTTTAAGATTACCCTATTTGTCTCAAGAGGGCTGAACACAAAGAAATTATTTATTTCATTGTCAACACATGATTAACTTTTTTTTAACCTATTCTCTGAGGCAAATAGCCCTTATATTTTCTGGGTTTGTGATAATTTTTAATAAATATTTGAAGGTCTAATTTCCTATTTATCTAAAAGAGAAAACCAAGATTTCAGTGAAAAGAATATTCAGTGAGATTATGATGAAAATATTTTACACTTTGCAGTTTGTAAGTTGCTATAACTGTGTATTACTTCCTGCACAAAATAATACCAAACCCACTCCAAAGTGGCTTCTTTCTAGTTCACTGGGCTCTATTTTCTCCTTGATCACATACTCTGGGGGGGCAGAGCCAAGATGGCGGAGTAGAAAGACTCACATATGCTAGCTCCAAACCCACAGCCCATG
>CM053770.1:262750762-262837335 GCA_028658325.1 Potorous gilbertii
ATAAAATCTTAATTTTAAGGAAGTGATTGTAGAACATTTATAAATAAATAAAATAAAAAATTAAAAAAAAAACAAATAAATATTTTTGTACACATGGGTTCTTTTTCTCTTTCTTTGATAGCTTTAGGGTATAACCTTGTTAATATTGTTACTGGATTAAATGTTCTACACAGTTTGGTAACTTTTTGGTCATATTTCCAAATTACTTTCCAAAATATCTAGACCAACTCAGAGCTTTAGCATAGCTCCAGCTTTAATGTTTCTCTCTTTAAAGAAGGACACAATACAGAAGAGTGTCAGTTTAGACAATTGGAGAAATTATGAGTGGAGTCTTAAGGCAATAGATTTTCAGGCATTCTCTGGCAGCAATGTTAACAATGATTTAAGTATTATTTCCAGAACAGGAACAGAATGGAAAGGAATAGGGAAAGAAAGTACATACAGGAGTTGGGCAGATGACAAGAAACCCATCGTTGATGGATTCAAGTGTCCTGGCAGTGACTGACAGTGACTAATGAAAGCTCATAGAGAAATCCTTTGGAAAAATAATAACAATAATTAGTATTTATATAATACTTCAAGGTTTGCAAGACACTATACATGTGTTATCTTTTTGATCCTCACAACAACCTTGTGATTTAGGACATAGGTAGAGTTATTTTCCCCATTTTATAGATTAGAATATTGAGGTTAAGAGACATTAGGTTCCTTACCTAGAGTCACACAGTCGTTAAGTGTCAGAGGCAGGATTTGAATTCAGGTCTTTCTCAGTCTAAGCACTCCCTCCACCGTGCTACCTAGCTGCCTACTGTATAGAAGTAGTTAAGCCTTCCAATGCACTTTCCTCAAAATAATCCCATAAAGGTAATAGGATGAGTACCTTCACACCCATTTTAGAGATGGACAACTGAGATAGAGAGAAGTGAAGTGATTTAACCAAGGTCATGCCGTAAATGAATGGTGACTCTGTTATGTCATGAATGCCAAAATAAAATAATAGATGAGAAAGACAGCACTTCAGCAGATCAGATGGGAAAGCAAGAGGCAGATGTTGTCACAGCCATTTTGAGACCACAGATGTTGACAGTGAGAAACTGTTTTTCATGGACAATTGTTCTCTGAAAAAGCGGCACCAGATGCTGTGCCCTTCAAGGCATTCAATTTCTACCCTGATCCTCAATGCCTGCAACAGAGGTTGGCACTCCATTGCTTCCCATGATAGGACACGAGAATCTACTTATAGCCTAATGGCAACTCCTCTGTGTGTCTAGCCACCAGCTCTAGCATTTCATGAGTACTGTCAAGCAAGGCACATACAGGGCTGTTGGTGTGCTTAGTATTCAACCAAAGAATTCACAATGGTTCTTAGTAGTGCTAAATAAGTATAACTATTGTTGTTATTAATGAGGAAACTGAGGTCCAAATCAAATGAGTCCTTTGAAAGCACAACCAAACCTTAAAGTACTGTAAAAATACTTGCTGCTGCTACTGCATCTTTAATTCCCTGCAGGGAAATTGTCTTTTCTCTATACTCCTTTTGTGTCTGTTTGATCCTTGTTTGCTTAACCCCTTGGTCAGGTTTGTCTCCTCCAAGGTCCAAGTCATCAACTTCTAGGTGACTGTGAACAGGACCCAATGAGGCAAGGACAGCTCTACATCGCTCGCCAGCAGGAAGCAGTTTCAGATGTTGACACCTTCGCATCTTACCCCCAAAGAATTTGGGTCTCATTTGTTTGAGAGGGGAATAATGGGATTCAGCCTCGGAAAACCCCGTGAACTCTCTTTGAATCTTCCCTTTTGATCCGACATTAAACTGAGGGGCATCCCAGTAATGCTCTCAGCTGCCCTTTCATTATCACTATTCCAATTCTCTGCTACATTTAACCTAACCCTGGTCTTCATTGTTTGTTACCTCTGGATTCCCTCTGCTGCTTCCCACCCTTGATCCTATCTAAACCTCATTTTCTTGGTTCCTGGCATCTAACATATATTCACCCCAGCCTACTAACCACTGGCATCTGCATCCTTCCTAGACCTCTCCTCTAGTCATGCCAAAATACTTGGCCATTCCTAGATCCCTCCCACAATCTTTCTGTATGTAAGATCCATCCTGCTTCCATGAAGACGCTCAGATTCAATCTGGCCTGCAAATGCTGAGACTCCATAAGAGTCTAGCCAATTCTAAGATTCATTAACGTTCTGGAAAACATGGTGGATCTTAAATAAACATTGTTTCTTCCTTTGACTGAAAGAAGGTCAAATTCATTCAGGCATGACTCGTGTGTTTCTACTTTGGGATCCCAACACTCCTAAACCTCAACATTTCTCTTCTTCTTCTTCCTCTTATTTCTCTTCTTCTTCTTCTTCTTCTACTACTACTACTACTACTACTACTACTACTACTACTACTACTACTACCACTACTACTACTACTATTTTGTTGTCATCATAATAACTTGACAAAAGTCAGATGTTAGCATTTGAGTTAGGTTAAACAGATAGCCTGAGAATTAGCTTTTTTTAAAAAAAATTTATTTATTTATATTCAGTGTTCCATAATCACTACCACTGAATCTAGATTTTTTTTCTTTCCCTCCCTCCCCCACCCTCCCCAAGATAGCATAAAATTGTATATAGGTTCTACACATACATTCCTATTAAACACAATTTCACCACAGTCATGTTGTATAGAAGAATTAAAATAAATGGGAGAAATCACATAACAAACCAATATGTAATACAAAGAAAATGATCTGCTACAGTCTGCGATTGAATTCCATAATTCTTTCTCAGAATGTGGAAGGCATTTTGTCTTAAAAGACCATTAGGAATTTTTTAAGTCCTTGCATTACAGTGATGTTCTAAGTCTACCAGAAAAAGTCCTCACACACTATGGTTTTTGCTGCGTACAAAATTCTCCTGATTCTGCTCCTTTTGCTCAGCATCAGATCACATAATTCTTTCCAGGCCTCTCTGAAGTCTTCCTGTTCATCATTTCTTATAGCACAATAGTATTCCATTACATTCATATGCCATAATTGATTCAGCAATTCCCCAATTGATGGACATGCCCTTGATTTCCAGTTTTTGGTGACCACAAGGAGGGCCACGATAAATATTTTTGTACTTGTGGGACTCTTTCCCATTTTTATGTTCTCTTGGCAATACTGTCCTAGAAGCAATATTGCTCAGTCAAGAGGTATGCACATTTTTGTAGCACTTTGAGCATAATTCCAAACTTCTCACCAGAATGGTTGGATCAGCTCACAGTTTCACCAACTATGAATTAGTGTTCCAACATTCCCACATCTTCTCCAACATTTATCATCTTTCTGTTCTGCCATGTTAGCCAATCTGATAGGAGTGGTATGGTATCTCAGAGTTGCTTTGATTTGCATTTCTCTAATCAATAGTGATTTAGAGGATTTTTTCATATGACTATAGAGAGTTTTAATTTCTTCCTCTGAAAACTGCCTGTTCATATCATTTGACAGTTTATCAGTTGGGGAAAGACTTGTATTCTTGTTCATTTGACGAAATTTTCTATATATTTTTAGAAATGAGGCTTTTGTCACAGACATTAGTTGCAAAAATTCTTTTCCAGTTTTCTATTTCCCTCCTAATCTTGGTTGCATTGGATTTGGTTGTGCAAAAACTTCTCAGTTTAATATAATCAGTGTTTCCTATCTCTTCTTTAGTCAAATACATTTAACCTAACCCAGGCCTTCATTGTTTGTTACCTCTGGATTCCCTCTGCTGCTTCCTACCGTTGATCCTATCTAAACCCCATTCTCTTTGTTCCTGACATCCAAACTACATTCACCCCAGCCTATTAACCACTTGCATCAAGATCCTCCCTAGACCTCTCCTCTAGTCACGCCAGAATACTTGGCCACTCCATAAATCTGATAAATACACTATTCCTTGCTCCACTGACTTGTTTATAATATCAATATTTATACCTAGATCATGTACCCATTTGGACTTTATTTTTGTGTATGGTGTCAAGCATTAGTCTATGCCCAGTTTCCCTCACACTTTTATCCACTTTTCACAGCAATTTTTGTCAAACAGTGAGTTCTTATCCCAACAACTAGGGTGCTTGGGTTTATCAAACAGTAGAATGCTATATTCTTTGCCTATTATGTCTTGAGTACCTAGCATATTCCACTTGTTTACCCTTCTGTTTCTTAGTCAGTACCAAATGGTTTTGTTAATTGCTGCTTTATAACACAATTTGAGATCTGGAAGAGCTAGACCACCTTCCCTAGCATTTCTTTTCATTAGTTCCTTTGCCAATTAGTTCCTCATTACTTCCATTAGCTTTGGATCTCTTGTACTTCCAGAAGAGTTTTTAAATTATTTTTTTCCAGCTCTAGAAAATAATCATCAGATAATTTGACTGGTATGGCACTGAATAAGTAAATTAATTTAGGTAGAATTGTCATTTCTATTATATTGGCTAAGCCCAATCATGAGCCACTGATGTTTTTCCACTTGCTTAGATCTGAGTTTATTTCTGTGAAAAGTGTCTTGTAATTGTGTTCATATAGTTCCTGGGTTTGTTTTGACAGGTAACAGATATTTTATAGCATCTACTTTAGCTTTAAATGGGATTTCTCTTTCTATCTCTTGCTGTTGGACTTGGTTAGTAATATACAAATATGCAGAAGATTTGTGTGGGTTTATTTTGTAACTGTTTCTTTGCCAAAGTTGTTTATTATTTCAAGTAGTTTTTTACTTGAATCTCTGGGATTCCCTAAGTATATCATCATGTCATCTGCAAAGAGTGATAACTTAGTGTCTTCTTTGCCCATTCTAATTCCTTCAATTTCTTTATCTTCTCTAATTGCTACATCTAACATTTCTAGCACCATATTCAATAATAGTGGTGACAATGGACATCCTTGTTTCACTCCTGATCTTATTGGAAATGCATCTAGCCTATCTCTGTTGCTTATAATGCTTGCTGTAGGTTTTAGATAGATACTGCTTATTATTTTATGGAAAGTTCCCTTTATTCCTATGCTCTCTAGTGTTTTTAATTAGAATGGGTGTTGTATTTGTCAAAAGCTTTTTCTGCATCTAGTAAGATAATCATGTGGTTTCTCTTAGGTTTGTTGTTGATATAGTCAATAATGCTAATAGTTTTCCAAATATTAAACCAATCCTGCATTCCTGGTATGAATCCTAAATGATCATAATATATTACTCCCATGATAAGTTGCTATATTCTTTTTGCTAAAATCTTATTTAAAATTTTAGCATCTATATTCATGAGGGAAATTGGTCTATAATTTTCTTTCTCTGTTTTGTCTCTCCATGGTTTAGGTATCAAAACCATATTTGTATCATAAAAAGAATTTGGGAGTACTTCTTCTTCCCCAGCTTTCCCAAATGGTCTATATAGTGTTGGAATTAACTGTTCTTTAAATGTTTGATAGAATTCACTTGTAAATCCATCTGACCCTGGAGAATTTTTCCTAGGGTGTTCAATGATGGTTTGTTCAATTTCTTTTTCTGTGATGGGGTTGTTTAAGTATTTAACTTTCTCTTCTATTAACCTGGTTTATTTTTTTTTAAATAATCATTCATCTCATTGAGAGTGTCGAATTTATAAGCATAAAGTTGGGCAAAGTATTTTTTAATTGTTGTTTTAATTTCTCCCTCACTGGAGGTGAATTCATCCCTTTCATTGTTGATATTGGTAATTTAGTTTTCTTCTTTTTTTAATCAAATTGATCAAAGATTTATCAATTTTACTAGTTTTTTCATCAAACCAACTCTTTGTTTTATTTATTTGTTCAATTGCTTTCTTAATTTCAATTTTATTAATCTCTCCTTTGGTTTTCAGTATTTCTAATATAGCATTTACTTGGAGATTTTCAATTTATTTTTTTTTTGAGTTTTTTCAGCTGAATGTCTAATTTACTGATCTCCTCTTTCTCTATTTATTCATAATGGTATTCGAAGATGTAAAGCTTACCAGAAGAACTTCTTTTGCAGTATCCCATAAAATTTGTCTCATTGTTGCCATTCTCTTGAATGAACTTGTTGATTATTTCTATGATTTGTTGGTTAACCCACTCATTTTTTAGCATTAGGCTACATAGTTTACAATTAATTTTTGGTCTTTCTTTCCATGGCCTTGTATTACACATGATTTTTATTGCATTATGATCTGAGAAGGATGCATTGACTGTCTCTGCCTTTCTGCACTGGATTGTGAGGTTTTTAATGCCCTAGTACATGATCAGTTTTTATATATGTGCCATGTACTACTGAGATAAAGGTATATTCCTTTCTATCCTCGTTCAGTTTTCTCCAGAGATCTATCATATCTACCTTATCCAGAGTTTTATTCACCTCCTTAACTTCTTCCTTGTTTATTTTAAAGTTACATTCATCAAGTTCAGAGAGGGGGAGGTTGAGGTCCCCTGCTAGTATAGTTTTGCTGTCTATTTCTTCCTGTAACTCTCTTAACTTCTCCTCTAAGAATTTGGATGCTATAACACTTGGATCATATATGTTTATTAATGATACTACTTCTTTTTCTATGGTACCTTTTAGCAGGATGTAGTTTCCTTCCTTATCTCTTTTGATTAGATCTATTTCTGCTTTTGCTTTGTCTGGGATTAGGATTGCTATCTCTGCTTCCTTACATCAGCTGAAGCACAATATATTCTGCTCCAACCTTTTATCTTTACTTTGTGTGTATCCCCCCAAATGTGTTTTTTGTAAACAACATATTCTTGGATATGGCTTTTAGTTGATTCTGCTGTCTCCATTTTGTTGTAGAATTCATGCCATTCACATTCACAGTTATGATTACTATCTGTGTCTTTCTCTCCATCCTCTTTCCCACCACTTGTGCTCTTAGTTCTCTCTTCTCCCTTCCCCTTCACAGTAAAGTTTCACAGCCCAGAACTGACTGGGAGATCGATGGGAAGAATCTATTCCACAACGATGGAGGAGCACAGCACAGCATCCCTGCGTGGCAGGGCCAAGCAGGAAAGCCCCTGGGTGATCTGAGGAAGCAGCAGCACTGTGGGATAGCAGCTCAGGGTGAGGGTCAAGCAGAGCTGAGTGAGTGAGAGCCACAGAAGGAGGCTCAGATACCTGCAGCATCTGTGCTTGAGACTTTCCATCCTCAGAGCAAATGTCCTACTTGAACATCCAGGAGCCAAAACGGCCAAATGATCAATAAATACTCTCCCTTCCCCCCTTCACTTATTGACATTGAAAGAACCGTAAAATATTTCTCCAGAAAAATCCTGGATCAATGAAAGCAGTAGAAGGGGCAAACAGTCTCATAGCACCTATGGCTAGGAAAATCGCTAAGGAATATTCCTATATTCCTTAGTGAATATTCCTATATTCCTTGGTGGGGGAGGAACAGAGCTTTCCCAGACAAACAGAGCTCCAGGGTATTGGAGCATCGCACTAGGACCCAGGTATGCCTAAACGATCCAGGGGACATGAGAAGACACTGCAACAGCTGGGATCACCAAGTGCTGAGCTTGCCTTTGCTCTAGATCAGCTGAGGAGATCTCCCATGACCAGACCATCCCTTCCCCACACTTAACAAGCTAGTTCCAGGGCTAATCCAGGGAAACACGAACAGAATTCATTTGCCTTTGCTTTCTCACACCAGCCAGCTCAGCACCAGGTTCTCTAGCATCTAGCTGGAAGAACCAGAGGCCACAACACACAAAGCCTCACCATCATGAGCAGGAAAGAAAAGGCTGTAGATTCTTTCTATGGGGACAAGGACCAAAACAAGAATACCAAAGAGGTCAGTATTGAGATTGTACTCCCATGTGAAACTTCAGAAGGTACTATAAACTGCTCACATGCACAAGGAGCACTCCTGGAACAGCTGAAGAAGGAAATAGAGGAAAAAATGGCCAATGATTTTAAAAGTATGAAAGAAGAATTCACTGAAGATAACAGCTCTTTAAAAAGGAAAATTGAACAAATGGAAAAGGAAGCACAAAACCTAATGAGGAAAACTTGGACAAATGGGGGGAAAAAGGACAAAAACTAACTGGAGAAAATATTTCCTTAAAAGAGAAATTTCTTTGAATTACCTCAGGGCAGTTTTTCCAAATGATTATTCCATAATTAAAGGAAACTAGGTGGCTGTAAGCAATAGAATGCTGGGCTTGAAATCAGGAAGACTCATCTTTCTGAGTTCAAATTCAGCATCAGTTACTAGATGTATGACCCTGGGCAAGTCACTTAACACTGCTTCTCTTAGTTTCTTCATGTGTAAAATGAGCTGGAGAGGGAAATGTCAAACCAGTCTAGTATCTTTAACAAGAAAATCCCTGAAGGGGTCACAAAGAATCAGACATGATTGAAAAACAATTCCATAATGGCCATGTATTCTTTGGAAATCCTTCCATAAATGTTTAACATATAGTTAGAGCAATTGAAATTTTGGGAAGAGTGACTAAAATATTCATACTTTTCATCCAGAGATTTCTATAACTCTTTAAGATTTTTCTTGACTTCCTCAGGGGCAATTGAAAATTTCTTTCATCCATTTTTCTTGTTAGCTCATATTCTAGGGTCCTAGATTTGTATGAAACAGGAAGGGACCTTAGAGGAAACCAATCCCTGAAAGGAAGACACTGATTGTATACTTAAAAGCCTTTTTCATTGTTCAGTTTTATTTTGACATCACCTACTTTTCCCTGTTTCTTCCTCCTCCTACTTCTAGACATAAAGTCTTGTTTAAAGAAATCCTTGTTCAGACCTTCCCCTCAGTTAAATGAAGCAAACTCAACAGTGAAACTTAAAAAGAGTTTATTCATACCATGGTAAAGAAGCATTGGAAAGGCCTTCAGGAATCTACTGGTATCCAGTTTTATAGACCAGAGTAATTATCTTCCATAAAAGGGCAAAGGTAGTTTGATTGGATCATGCAGTTATGAGGAGGCTGTGAAGGGGATAGGGTGTTGGGCCCGGAGAAAGGAAGATATTTCTTCCTGGGTTCAAATTTAGCCTCAAACATTTAGCTATGTGGCCTTGGGCAAGACATTTAATCTAGTTTACCTCAGTTTCTTCGTCTGTCAAATGAGTTAGAGTAGGAAATGGTAATCCACTTCAGCATCTTTGCCAAGAAAACCTCAGATAGGACCATGAAGAGTCTAACAGGATTTAACAGTAACAACTGGATTGGTGCTGCCTTAGAATCTCCTAATTATTTTGATTGTTAGGGAGTGTGTGCCTCAGTTGCCTGCCACATATTCAAGGAAAAGCAAGGTTTGTAAAATGGCATCACCTGGACTGTTTAAGCACACTGACTCCCACATCTCTCAAAAGGCCAAAGACAAAAAGAAAGGTTCAATAAACACCAAAATATTGAGAGCAGACTTTTTTGTAATGGTGAAACACTAGAAACAAAGCATAAGCCCAGTGATCAGGGAATGGTGAAACAAAAAGTAGTGCATTGATGTAATAGACTGTGACAATTTTGTAGATTTTCTCCGTGTGAGAGTATATCAGCCCCCGATACAAACAATAAGATAAGTCAGACTCTAGTATATTTAGGACAGGACATCAACTTTGCATTTTGATGGTTTTGTACCTAAAGGATTAAGACTCTCCTTGCACTGGTAAGACAATGGTAATCCTTGGAATTTCTGTCAGAAAATGCACCTATGATTGATTACTTGTTTGTTCAAGATAGATGATACTGGGGGGAGACCAAGCTACGTCTTACTCTCCATTGTCAATATTTTTATACTTCGATAAATTAGAGCATTTAAAAATAAAAAGTCCTTAGACCATATGTCACATGTAGCTATGTCTTAGTTAACTATAGAAATGATTTCACTATGCTGAAAACCTAGGCTGATTTTTTTGGATTTAGGAATGTAGGATTCTAGAGGTACAATCTAGTCCAGTCACCTTATTTTCCTGAGGAAATGTGCCCAAAGAGAGGAAATGACTTATTCAAAAACTAGTAAATTAAAAAATTAAAAGCCACAATTCAAATCTAAGTCTTCTAAAAATAAGCGTTGGATTTGAGGGGCTTGCTTCACTATATCACCCTATTTCAACATTTGAAAAAACTATTTCCCTATCATTTGAAGTCATAGTGTAAAAGATTTCATTTTGTGCCACACAACTACCCTTATATAATACACACCTACAGTGAATTCTTGTATTTAAGTTACAGGAGGACATTTGCCTTTCTCTATGTAAACTTAGGGTTTGGTATTTAAGGAAATTATGAAACCTAGCCCTATCATCAAAATTGTGCTCATTTTCACCTTAGCTCCCAGGACATTCACAATAAAATTCGGTACTCAAGGACAGTAATTAATTCATCTCAAATCTTTTGTAATAAATATTTATCTGCTCCCTTTAATTGATTATTTTATGCTTCTATTGCCATGTATAATCTTTTTTACTTCATTGTGTAATTCATCCTTGCTTAGGTACTTTATAATACTTTGTTTTTTATAAAACTGACTTTATTCTTTTTTCATAACCACAATCTATTGTTTTAATAGCACCACAAGTCACTTCAAAGACTTACTTGTACAACCTTTTATTATTAATTTCATCAACTAATGTTTTCTGGTAAGCATATAAGAGATATTCATGTGACATTGAAATTTAAATGATAAATAACTTTGGTTGTATTTCAATAACAAATCACAATCAACATTTAATCATTGATCAGTTACCTTTACACATGAGGAAAAATAAAATATGTTAATGCTTAGCATTGGAAGAGAATATTTTATCTCTTCATCTAATATTCATTTCATGATATTGCAAGGATCCTTTCTAAAACAGATCCAGTAACTGATCATGCAACCTTTGCCCGTCAACTCTGATGAGAAATATCCTGCCTCCCAAGACAATCTATCCCTCCTTTACACAGCTCAGTTGTGAGGAAGGTTTTCCTTATGTCAAGCCTAAATCTGCCACTTTGAAACTTAAGTTCATTATCCCTAATTCTACCTATGCTCTTTTGAAACAGAGGGACACATATTATGCTTTAACATGATATCCTTCCCATTATTTGAAGACTGCAGTCATGACTCTCTTTAGCCTTCTATTTGCAGGGCTAAACATTTTCAATTAGTTCAACTCATTCTGGGGTTTTATCATCGGTTCTTTCTGGTCATTTCCCAGTGGACACTTCCTAACTCATTAATGTGCTTCCTGAAATGTGTTGCTCAGAACTAAATATAATGCTTCAAATGTGTTTTGGCCCGAGGAGAGGATGGTGAGGTTTTAGCTCTCTTGTTTGGAACCTGATGCTTCTCTTTAACCTGACGCACCAGTGTTGCCTCTTCTGAGGTTACAGTCCATTTAAAGCACCACAGATCTTCTTCACAAATCCTAATGTGCAGACTAAAGTTATCAAACACACTGCCAACAGGTCTCCTACTGCCATAATATTTCCAAGTACAACCTAAATCAGACTAAAATGTAAGTGGGAAAAATTTAACCAAAAAAATATAAAGATGTAATAAAACATAGATAACCTTACATTTTAAAATGAAGTCAATGTACAAACAAGCGTCCCTCTATATACCTTATTGACCACTGTTTCTATTTGTGTCTGATACCACTTATATAGACCATTTTATGCTAATGACATTGATTAAGTAGATTAAATCTATGTTTTTATTCACGTCATTCTTTCAAAATAAAAAAGGTCCCAGGTCAAAAATGAAAGTCTTCCTTCCTAGTTGACTTGTATTCAGAATAAGAAGACAAGAGTTCTAATCTTCATTCAGTTTCTTCCTCACTATAAGATTTCCAGAAAGGACATTTTCTGCTCTGACAAATAAATAAGCCTTTTGAACATGAATTTTTTACAAAATCCTTTCTAGTTCTGACATTGTTATACTACTGAACAATTTACAACTGTCCTTTGGGTCTGACCATTGATCTAGCTCCAAATCCATCTAATTATACTCTCGTCTAGGTAACAGTTCTCCATTTTATCCATAAGAAGACATTAAAAGATTGTGCCAAATGTTTTGCAAAACAATCTAAACTACTGAATACTCCAGTAGTATTCAGCTTACTATCTCATCTGACTTATTTTCCATGAAGCCCCAATGGCTCTTTGTGATAACTAATCCCTTTTCCCAATGTTCACTAATCATCCCTTTTATATGATATTCTAGAATCTTTCCAGAAACTGAAATACACTCTAATCTTTTGTAAAATGAAAATAATCCCCCTTTTCTGTCCTGTGGTAATTGTGTGGTTCTCTGTAGTCTTTCAAAGACTCTGACAGGAAATATTCAATATTAAGTCAATTCTTCCATTTTATTAGTGTAACAAAAATCAAAGTCTTGCTAGGCTGAGTGAGGGTTGGGTACTCACTCTCTCCCCCTTCCTCACCCACTAATAATTTTGTCTCAGTTCTGAATCAAAGCCTATAGAGATGGTCAAGTACTAGGGGAACTTGGCCCTTAAAGAAAAGGACCAGCATCTTTTCTTCTCACATTCTAGTTCCTTAGGTCCCCACATGTGACTGATAGAGATAATTACTCAAAGTTTAGATTTGACTCATATCATATTAAGTCTTCTTAAAAAGGGGGCACTAGCAAGATAATCAATGCACAGTTTACTTCTAGCTTTTGATTTCTTCAGAAAAGAACAGAAATGCTTCGCACAAAGTTTCCAAAGAGCACATTAACGAGAGGTAGTAACATAATTATGGTTGTATCGTTGGCAGCTTGCGTGGCCTGGACTCCAGACGGGT
Source organism: Potorous gilbertii (assembly GCA_028658325.1). Lineage (NCBI taxonomy): Eukaryota > Metazoa > Chordata > Mammalia > Diprotodontia > Potoroidae > Potorous > Potorous gilbertii. Next base: position 262,763,511 of record CM053770.1, read on the forward strand.
AATAATGACTGCTTAAATTTTCCAAACTCTTGATAGTTTACAAAACCAAAACCAAAACCATTCTATCCATAATCTCTAGGAGACAGGAAGAAAAAGATCAATTATCTCCATCTTACTGATGAAGAAACTGGGGCTCAGAAACACTAGAACTACAACGCTTCACTTCTGGCTTGTGGCAAGGAGGAATCATCAGAGATGATAACATCATTTAGCACCCCCCTCCCCCAAATGTCACCTTCAAGGATTCAGGGATTCTTTATGCTAGAGACGTTTAGAGTCTGCAACTTTTGGACCGCACATAAAAGAAATTTCTTGAGTAGTACTTTGCCCTTCAAAACAAACCTTGTGGAAAAGAGAAGAAATATTTTAAGGGGCTATGGAACCTGGGGCCAAAAAGGGAAGACAGAAAAAGCCAAATAAGAAAGAGACAGGTAACACATGGCCCATTCAATGAATCTCCTGTTAACTTTCCTACCAGGGAGATACAGGGGCTTCAAGCCCCCCAATATTAAGTTCCCCAGATGTAGGTGAACTGAAAAGTAGCCATTCAGTGATTCCCTCTAAGGGAACAAGATGGTCAGTGGGTATATCCATGAAGCCGCAATGCCATCATGGGAAATGAGGTAACAAGAGTGAGATTTTTATTCAATTCAAGACATTCCTTGTGGTCCTATCTTCTCCATAAATAGAGTACAGAATAACAGAATTCTGAAAATTGCCTGTAAACGTGGAGAGATAAGATAAAGAACCTATAATGTAGTATGTTCCTAAAAATAAAGATCAAAAGTTTTTCTGAATTCTCTAGAGAACATTTGCCAAGAAAACCCCAAATGGGGTCCATAAAGAGTCAGACATGACTGCAAACAACTGAACAACATTAGCCTCTAATCACCTGCTGGATGACTTGCAGTCATAAGCACTAATTCTACAGCTTTTAATTCCTTGACTATAATATTGTCCACAGATTGGGTGCAATTCCTATGGGATTTGGTTGTGATGTATTAATGATTTGGATAGTTCACTATTTCATTTCATAAACTTGTAGTGCTTTGATCATCACAATATTTGGGAAACATGTTAGATAATCTGCTATCATAAATTTAAAACAAATAATTGATGCACATTTTGATTAGCAAAGCCAATTTTGTATTTAGCACAGGTCCAAATCTCAGCTCTGCCACTTACTACTTACCTACATGATGTGGGACAATTCACTTACCTATTTGAGCCTCAGTTTCCTCATCTGTAAAGTAAGAGTATTAAACTAGTCATTTCCAACTCTAATTAAAAGCTGCAAATGGTAACATAACAGGAGGCAAACATTTTCCAAGTTTCAGCAGAATTCATTAATGAAAAACACAAGAATTTTGCTTATATGACTTTAGGGAAGTCATTAACCTCTGAGCTTCAGTTTTCACATTTGTAAAAAGGGAATAGAAACACACTGACCAAACCTTAAATACTATAAAATGTGACTCTTTATAGTACTAACAATAAATATTGTTGCTCCAGAGGTTGGAAAGTCCCTGTGAGAAAGAGATGTGGAATGTCTTGTGTCTGGTGTAACCAGAGGAGCTCTGAATTTAGCATTTGAAGAAACAAACTCCAAATCTGGTTTCATCATGTACTGGATGTGTAGTCTTGGGTAAGTCATATTATTTTGCTGACCCTCAAGTACTGAACCTCACCTTAAAAAAAAGGAGGCAACAAGCGTCTATCATCTTGTTAATAGCAAGCTTCTTGAAAGCTCTATGTATGCATTTTTCCACCAAAAATGTTACAGACACTACTTACATTTTGCTACCAAAACTGTCAGAAGTCAATGTTCTCTTTATTATGGATCTTTTCAGGCAGGATCAAGGGGACAGTTGATAGTCTGAATCCTACCAGAGGAAAAACACAGACAATTGTGTTAGAGTGGAAAACAGAAGGGGGTACACAGAAAGTGTAAGAATTTTCAGGGAATTTCTAACAATAAGAGCATATAAATGCAGTAAAAAATCATCTTACATATTGAGAGTGTCATTGAAAAGTTTTGTGCCATTCCTTAGAGTGATCCCGACTCTGTGATCACAAAATGGGGAGTCACCTGCCTACTCTCTACTCTGGCTCACTCACTCCTATGTGATGTCACATTGGGAGTTCTGTGTTCCTAGAGAAGGATCACAATAATGTAGCTACACTTAGACTCTCCCAGGCTCCTGGGGATAATTCAATTGTAGAGGAATATATTTACCTAATCACCACAATAGTTCTCTAACCCCAACTGGTAGGCTTCCATTTACACAAAACCAGTCACTGAAATGAATACCATTAGATCTTAAACATATCAATTTGATTAACAAAAATATAAAAGTGACAATAAATACATCACAGGCATTCAATATAAATTAAATGCAAGAGTAATCAATACATTCAGAGCTTTACATAGTGCCTGGTGTGTATAGTAGGCCCTTAATAAATACTCATCATAGTCCACACATAAACCTGGATTACGTTCTCTTACCAATGCACTCAGTATTTGATGGGGAGAATAATTACACACAGAAATATGACAGAGAAGCTCAGAATGGGGAAAATGCTTGTAACTCATGATGTATTGGGTCCATATACGAATATTTTACAACTCTTGAAGGGTGTTTTCTATTCTTTTCTTCTGCTCCTCATTGCTTTGTTGGTGGAAAAACCCTCTTTTCTTTTTCACTCTCAAATCAAGCTCTTTTAAGTCTTGTGACTTAATTACCCTTAAAAGAGCACTAGAAAGATATTGTTCTCTTTTACTGGCTATCATTTTCCTTTAAGTCAGAGAACTGCAAATTTTGGTTTGGTTTTTTTTTTTTTCGTTCTCTCTATGCAATGAATTTTGTGTTTCTTGATTTCTCAATAAGTGGGAGAGAGGAGGAAGAGAGGGAGAAAATGTGGAACTGAAAATAAAATAAAATTTGTGGTTGGTGTTTTGAAATGGATTATTTTTCTCCATTCTGTTATAGCCACAGGGACTGTCTCCCTAAAGGAGCAGTTGGTGAACCCTCAGTTTCTGAAAAGACTCTCTCTCTCTCTCTCTACTTTGCTAGATGCTTTGTACAATTATCCATCTACAGTAAGAAATTTTAATGCATGAAATCACTTTCACATGTAGTTATTGAAGTTACCTATGCCTCAAGGTTCTAGGGACATCCCTGAAGAGAATGGGATATCTTTCTGTAATGCTAACAGCTTAGGTCCCCATTCTTGGGCATTTCTCTAACTGTTGGCTGCTGTTAATTAACCAATTAACATCTAATGGATTTTACAAAGGAATATTTGCTTCAAAAACAAACCAAGAGTAGGAACATTTCTCCCATTATACCTGGAGCACATAAACCACTTTATTTCCTGAGGAGATTGAAACCAAACCAAATTTGGTTTCTAGCTAGCATTGGACCAACCAAGTTAACCTCCAAGGATAGTCTAGCTATTGGATGAGCTAAGCTGACATGTGATATAAACTGCCTCTTGCTCCTCAAAGCCTTGACACTAGATTATCTAAGTCTCAGTATATTGCTTCTACTGGCATGAATTTCACTCCAGAACTCCCTGTGGTGTGTTCTCCTGACCATTCAAAGCTCACAAGATCATCTCCTCTCTCAATTCTAACACTTGTAACAAAAGAACAAATATGGAGAAAAAGAACTGATGCTTCCCATATTCACAAGACGTACAGAAAGGACCAAAGTTCTCTTCTCTTGCAGCTTTGTATCTCTTCTCTCACTGGAACACAAGAAGGAAGGAAAGATTCAGATCACAAAAAGGACTAGCTCAGGTTGACTAGCACCTTCTGAAAGCATTCCAATTCCAGCTCTGTAGAGAGGCTTTGCCAAATGATAAACAGAACAGAACCTGTTAGAGAATGACGGTGCATGCTCCAAAGTCCACATGAGGATGGCATCAGTCAAACTCATTATGCATACTCACAAGAGCTGTTCTCATTGGCCAGCACCCAAATACATTTACACACATGTGTAGAGAGCATACAAGAACAATCACTGAGGGAAAAAATGAGCTAAATATTGAAACACAAGAGCTGGAACTTTTTACTGCAAGGAGTAAGAGAGCTTTCCTACTCACATATCAAGAGGAAATAGATAATTAATGGCTTCTCTTTGGTGGGGGAGGAGAGGGAGAGTGAGAAGACAGAAGGAACAACCTCTCTGAGGCATTGTTACACCCAAGTGGATATAGCAGGGTTATACACCTTCACAGCATTGGTGATGTTTCTGCTGTTATCACTTCTCCCAGTTCCTCTGGGTAAGATTAGCAGACCCCATCAAACTTCCTCAGATGATAGTCTCTTTTTCCTCCATCTTCTTTCTTCTTCCCAGAAATCTCCATAAACCGTTTATTGTCCCATATGTACATGCACAGCCTCTGGAGTTTTTCTTAAAATAGCTATCATCATGAATTCTTAGAATCTGAGCCTTCCCAGTTGTGGCTATATTTGTATACACTGCTGGTGAAGAGTTATGCCTCAAAAGCCAGTGCCTTGGCATTTATATAAACCAATGACCAACCTGAAGGATGTGTTCTGATACAAAAAAAATGATCTGTGGTGGTATTGTATAGCAAATAAGATGTTATGTTCATGAGATGGGGATGACGGAAATGGCATTATGGTCAGATTTCTAGGCTTCCTCTCCTGTGATAACAGGTGACACACCTCTGAAGTCTGCCTGTTTATCCTTCCTGCTTGCATAATAGTATTTCATGGCATTCATATACCACAGATTGCTCAGCCATTCCTCAGTTGGTGGGCATACTCTCAGTTTCCAGTATTTTGCTACCACAAAAAAGGCTCCTATAAATATTTTTGCACATGGAGGTCATTTTCCCTCTTTTATAGTCTCTTTGGCATAGAGACTCAATACATCTCTTTAGTTAGAAACCCTGGAAAACTATCATACTTGGCTTTATTTGGCAATCAATCCAACAGTCAATAAACATTTTGTAGGTACTTACTATTTTCTAGGCACTGTGCTAAGCTATGAAGATACAATGAATGGGGGAAAAACAGTTTCTGCTCTCTTAGAGCTTATATTCTAGTGGGAGAGATAACATGCACTTTTTTAGACAAGATTCAGAATAGATGGAAGGTAGTTTTAGAGAGGAATATTCAAGCAGCTGGTTGGAGGGAGGACCAACAAAGGTGGAATTTGATGTATGTATTAAAGGAAATTCAAGGATTCTAAGAGCCAGAAGTAAAAATATTTCCTTAAAGCTTGACCTCTGCATACCATTCTGATTGATTTAATTAGAAAATCAAAAACTTTTCCTTGTCTTGAAGGATATGTCTTTTATGGCACTTCTCCAATTTCAACAGAAATAATTGCCTAAAAATCACCTCACGTGTATTTATGCCAACATCCCTGCCCATGAGTTTCAAAGTCAATCATTCTTCTGGAAGGAAATGTACTATTTGCATTTCATTCTGAAAAGGCATCAGTGTGACTCCGGACATATCTGCAGGGTTATTGATGATACTGGTGACAAGTGACTGGGGAATTACAGGAGTTATTCACCAGTATCAACAAGACGGAGTACAAAAATCAGGAAGTTGGACTAAACAATGTCAAAGGCCCCACTGAACTTTAAAATTCTGTATTCTACAGTTCCTTCAAGCTCTTTTGTTGCTCATTTATTTCAATCATTTCCAACTCTTCATCATGCTATTTGGAATTTTCTTGTTAAAAATACTAGAGTGGTTTGCCATTTCCTTCTCCAGTTCACTTGACAGATTAGGAAACTGAGGCAAACAGGGTTAAGTGACTTGTCACAGTTAATGTCTGAGGCTAAATTTTAACTCAGAAAGATGTTTTAAAGTACCTTTAAATTCTGATATTCTATGTTTATAGGGCCATAGATTTGTAGCTAGAAGGGACCTTAGAGGTATTTGAATACAACTCCTTCATTTTACGGATGAGAAAACTGAGACGTAGATAGGGTAAGTGAATTCCTAGCATCACAAAGCTAAGAATATTCCTGACTGTGTCCTATCTACCCTGTGAGTAGGCATTTAATGCCTCTCACATTGTAAGATCCCTTTCAGTTCTGACTATCTTTTGTGTTCTTTATTCTAAAGTCCCTATGAAGTCACACATTCAATCAATCAATAAACATTTATTAAGTGTCTAGCATGATCCAAGTGCTGTGGTAAATACTGGGGATATAAAATGAGGCAAAAAAAAATAGTCCCTGACTTCAGGGGCTCAGACTCTAATAAGAAGAGACAATACATGTATATGCAAACAAGCTATATGAAAGAAATAATTAATAGAGGGAAGACACTAGAACTAAGGATTCAGAAAGGATTCTCAAACAAGATGAGATTTTAGCTGAGATTCAAAGGAAGGCAGTGAATGTAGTAGGCAGAAATAGAGAAAGAGAGAATTCTGAGCATGGAGGCAAGAAGGGGAAACTTCCCAGAGCTGAGAAATGAAGAGGTTTATATGTAAAATAGCAAATCTAGTGTCATGGATCAAAAAGTATATGTACAAAAACTGAAAAAATAGGAGGGGGCTAAATTATGAAGGGCTTTGAATGCCAAACAGATGTTTTTGTATTTGATTCTGGAGACAACAGGGAGTTTATTGAGTAAGAAAGTGATATGATCAGACCTGGGATTAAGGAAAATCGCATTGATGGCTAAAATGAAGGATCAATTAGAGTGGGAAGAGACTTAAGACAAACAGACCCACTAATAAGCTGTTATAATAGTCCAAGTGTGAGGTAATGAAGATTTAGACCAGAGTGGTGGCAGTATCAAAGGAGAGAAGGGGGTTTATTTGAGAGATATTGCAAAGGAGAAATCAACAGGCCTTGGCAATTGATTGGATATGATGTGTGTTTGGGGAGGGGGTCTGGGGAAGAAGTGGGTCAAGATATTGAGGAACTCAAGATGATCTCTAGGTCACAAGTCTGCAGTGCTGGGAAAATGGTCTTGCTCTCTACAGTCATAAGGACAGATGGAGGGTATAAGAAGAAAAATGAGGTCCATCTTGGATATGTTAATAGTAATTTATTTACTGGACATTCAGTTTACAGGGTCTGGGCCATTGAATTTGGCAACTAAGAGATCGCTGGTAACTGGAGAAAGTAGCTTTGGTGGAATGATAAAACTAGAAACCAGACAGTAAGGGATTAAGAAGAGATTGACAGGAGAGAAAGTGAAGGGACTTACTGTAGATGCTTTTTCAAGTTTATCCACAAAGGGCAGAAGTCAATATAGAAAAATAGCGGGGATGGAAATATCAAGTTAGGGTTTTTGTTTTTTCAAGATAGGGAAGACATGGGCATGTCTGCAGGCAGTAGGGAATGAACCATTAGGGGGAGATTGAAAATAACTGAAAGAATAAGGATGATAGAGAGGAAAAATATGTTGGAGGACATGGGACAGAATGAGATCACTTGAAAAACTAGGGTTAGGGAAATTTTGAGGCACAGCCAAGATGGCACTATAGAAGGATATACCTGCTCTAGCTCTCCCCAGAGAGCCCATAAAATACTGGTAAAATATGACTCTAGAAAAATTCTAGAGTAGCAAAAATGACAGAGATTTCCAGCCCAAGACAACCTGGAAGGCCTATAGGAACAGTCTATCACTCTGGGAGTGCAGTCCAGCATGGACCAGGCAACACGGCTGGATAGGACTAGAGCAGCTTTCAGGGAGAGGAATCATGGGCAGCAGCTGCAATTCCCAGATTTCAACTTCAAAGATCAGTAAGAAAGTTCTTTCATCTGGGTGAGACAGGAGTGTAGTCTGGCCTTAGCCCCAGCCTCAGGACAGCAGCAGTAACTGAGACAGCAGAGTCCACTTTTGGAGCCCTAGGCCTAACAACCCTGGAGGAATCAAGCAGCTGATCTGCGTTTCAGTTCTGAGTGACAGTACTGGGGTGAGGAGGAGTGCTGCCATGGTGGAGCTGGTGATGACTGGGGAGAGGAAATCCTATGCACAGATCCTGGACAGAAAAGAGGTCCAGGTCAAGGAGAAAATATTACAAGCAACCAGAAAGAAATAATTCAGGTATTGTGGAAATACAATCAGGATATCACAGGATTTACATTACAGCTTACATTACAGCTACATATCACAGCTTCTACATTAAAGAATTAAAGGGATTGGAATATGATATTCCAGAATTCAAAAGAGATAGGATTAAAACCGAGAATAACCCACCCAGCAAAACTGAGTATAATTCTTCAGGGTAAAAAAAAAAAATAGAATTTCAATGAAATAGAGGACTTCCAAGAATTCTTGTTGAAAAAAATCAGGTGTGAATAGAAAATTTGACTTTCAAATGCAAGAACCAAGAGAAACATGAAAAGGTAAACATTAAAGAGATACATTAAGTTAGTCATCATAGTTGAACTGTTTATATTCCTGCATGGAAAGATGTTATTTTTAACTCATAAGACCTTTTTCAGTATTAGGGTAGTTAGGATAGTTATATGTAGGTGTGTATAGGTATATATGCATATTATATATGTGAGGCTTTGTATATTTACATGGGTGTATGTGTGTATGTACAGATATATACGTAGAGGGCACAGAGTGAGCTGAATATGAAGGAAGAATTACTAAAAAATAAAAGTTATTGTTGAATGGAATGTACTAGGAATAAGAGAAATGGAGAGGTAGAATGTAGGAAATCATCTCATATAAAAGAGGGAAGAAAGAGCTTTTATAATGGAGGAAATGAAAGAAAATAATGAACATTACTCTCATGGAATTTGTCTTAAGAAGGGAATAACACACATTCAATTGGATATGGAAATCTATTTTACCAAGCAGGAAGGCAAGATGGAAGGGAATAGGCAAGGGAAGATAATAGAGTGGACAAAAATTGGGGAAAGGGATAATCAGAAGCAAACACTATTGTGGGAGGACAGGTCAAGGGAGAGAACGGAATAAATGAAGGGCAGGATAGGACAGAGGGAAATGTGGTTAGCCTTTTGCAACATAACTATTATGGAAGTGCTTTGCATTGTTACACATGTATGACCTATACTGAATTGTTGTTTTCTCAATGAGGGTGGGTAGGGAGGGAGGGAGAGAATATGGAACTCAAATCTTTAATAATGAAGGTTAAAAACTGTGTTAACATGCAACTGGAAATTAAGCTATATAGGCAATGGAGTATAGAAATCTATTTTGCCCTACAGGAAAATAGAGGGGAAGGGGGATGGAAGAAGGGTGGGTAATAGAAGGGAGGACAGATGCAAGGAAGGGGTGGATGGGGTACATGCTGTCCTGGGGTGGAGGGTGGAGAGAGATGGGCAGAAAATTTTGAATTCAAATTCTTGTGGAAGTGAATGTTAAGAACTGAAAAAAAATAAATTATATATTGAAGCAAAAGAAAAGAAATACAAAAAGAAAAGCTAGGATTAGTTTTGTTGAGTAGTAAGACCCCCTGATTTTGCTGTCAACTTTATTTTTCCTCTTCCCTTAAAGGTCAGATACAGCAGGACATAGAAGGCCCAAGGACAAACTTAATATTCTAAGTTTTAAAGGTACTGATGGTTCACATGTTCTTGAAAACAAATAAACATTTCGCTCTAAGGGCAGTTATTATCCCATTACTCAGATTTCTAGAAGAGTCTTTCTGAAAACCTCCTGGAAGGAATTTGGAAGTGAAATGAAAGGACATGGTGGATCAGGATAGCAAGCATTTCTCCATCAATTGCATCAGTCTTATGGGGCTATACTTATGCTGTGGGAATGATAACAATTGTGTTGTCATTTTATCACTACTCTGAGTTTTATGAGAAAAGGAGAATGAGTTTGACATCTTTCTTATTTCAATGATTCATATTCAGTTTAAATGAGAAACTCTAGAAAAACACCCCAGCAGCCAAATCTCTACTTGAGAAAGCAGAAAATCATTGATGCCATGGGTTCTTTTGGTGTATTGCATTTTCAAAAAACACGCATACACAGACATACAAATACAACACAGACCCACAACTCTCACATTCCACAATACAATGCATACAACCACATATGACACATACATACAACCACACATAACATATACATGCAACATACAACATAAAAATAAAACTCAAAACACACACATATCACACACACACACGTACATACACACACAATGAAATCCCAAAGCTTAAAACAAACAATGTTAAACAGGAATTGTGAGGATAAAGGTCGAATTGCACATGTTTTTTGCCTATTCTTATTTGGAGAGGTTATGTGCAACACTCATGGGTTAAAGGAAATAATTCTCCCTCACCCCATAAAACTGATCGTTTGGTAAATCTACCTGTTTATAGCTACCTAGAATCCCCTGCTTCCAACCTCCTTTCTCCACTCACAAAGCAATCACTTCAATTCAGACCCTCATCTCCTAGATCCTTGTAATGACCCCTTAATAGTCTCCCTGACTCAAGTCTTTGTCCATTCCACTCCACCCCACATACAGCTGCCAAAGCAATTTTCCATAACAGTAGATCTGATCATGTGACTCTCTTAGTCAACTCCATGATTTCCTGTTGCCTCTAGGATACACAATAAATTCTTCTGCTTACATTTTCAAGCCCTATGGAACCTGGGGTACTATTGTTTTTTGTTTGAGTCTAATTAACTTTTCTTGGCAGAGATACTTCAATGGCTTGCATTTCCTTCTCCAACTCATTTGACAGATGAGGGAACTGAGGTAAACAGGGTAAAGGGGCTTGCCGAGGGTCACAAAACTAATAGGTGTGAGGCTGGATTTGAACTCAGGAAGGTGTATCTTCTGACTCCTCCTGGCCCCCTATCCACTGTACCACCTACCTGCCCCATGGAATCTGATTCCAATCTATCTTCTCAATCTCATTAGCTACTAGCTCCCCCTTTCATACTCAGTGACATCTCTAAAGTGATTTCCTCTCTGTTTCTGCCCTCTGATACTTCATCTTCCAATTCTGGGTCTCTTCAGGCCATTCTCCAGGGCAGTGAAGAATGTGCTGGAATTGGCTCCTACCTATTCACAAGGTCCAATCGTTAAATTTTCAGTGGAAGAGAGCATTTACACCTTGGAAATTGGCAACATTCAGGGCTTGATTTATTGTTTTATTGGTTGTTTAGCCTTAAAAAATGATGGAGAAAACTTTAGTGAAGCTTATTTCACTTAAAAGTGTGTCATATGTATATTTGTTCCCAGAGAACCAGTTGTCAAACATTTCTCATTATGCCTGATTATACTCAAATACTTACCTCCATTTCATAGACCCCTTTGCTTCCTTTAAGATGCAGCTTGGGCACCATCTTCTGCATGAAACTTTGTTCTGACTCTCTCAACTGCTCGGGTCTTCCTGCCCATGTTACTGTGGAATGAACCATTTGTAGATATTTGTACTTATTAACTTTTATGCCACATGTATTCTTGTATGTACCTGTTTCACTCATTAGAGTGTAAACTCCTTAAGAGTAGAGATTTGATATATATGCAATACTTTGAAAACATAAAATGTATATCCATGTTAGTTATTATTATAGGGCAGCTAGGTGGCACAGTGGATAGAGCACCACCTCTGGAGTCAGGAAGACCTGAGTTCAAATCTGGACTCAGATATTTACTAGCAATGTGGCCCAGGGCAAGTCACTTAAATGTGTTTGCCTCAGTTCTCCATCTTTAAAAAGAGCTAGAGAAGGAAATGCCAAACCACACCAATATCTTAGCCAAGAGGACTCCCAGGAGAGTCATGAAGAAGGTTCATGACTAAAGTGACACAAAAAGAAGTTACTATTATCATGAGTGATCTTTGTTACTATCATTTGTCCTTGTACAGATAAAATAGTATTTTTGTAAAATGCCTTAAAAATCTTAAGTACTATATGAGTTCTGGCTAGTATTGTTAATATTATTTTATCTCACTGTCTAGCACAGTGCCTAGTACATAGCAAAAATTTAATGAATACTAGTTGACTGGTTATTTTATTGATTACTCGTAACAACTTTTTAAAACAAAATATGCCATCTTTCCCCCATTTAAAAGATGAGGACACTGAGGCTTAAAGAGGGGAATTAACTAGTCTAAGCATAATAGCATTGCAAACATCATACCAAGGCTACACTCAGGTTTTCTATCACTGCTCTCCTTATGACATGCTACCTATATGTGGATAAAGAAATTTCAGATACAACCCAGAGGAGGAACCAAAGAGCCTGTGAGATCCTCAGAAATTAATGATTACATCTTTTCCTGAGACATACAAGAGCAGCTTTTAAAGAAGATAACTAGAATCAGAGGTTATGTGCTTCCTACTCTCCATCGCCCAACCTCTATTTAATAAAAATAACCTTACTTAGTATAGGAAAGAGAACATTATTTATTTAGTTAAAGATTGGATTAGACTGTCCCTGGCCAAAGGGCAACTCCAACAAGGGTCAGACTCTGACCAACCAACCTAAACAACTAGGAAGAAGGCAGCTGTTCTCCCCTTGTTCTTCAATTCCTATATTTTTCTAGGTGAGTTCAATAGTTTTATTGTATTTTTTTAAAAGTAATTCCCCACAAGGACAGAGCTCATGTATATATGGTGGATTATTAGGGGAGTAAAGTCTGATCTTGGATTATTGGAGTAACTCTGTGATCTTAGCTAAACCATCAACCATCTTTTCCCCTGAGTTTCCCTTTCTTTAACAGAACATAATAGTGATCTTGTTCCGAAAAATAACAAATCAAAAAGTAGCTATATTGGCCTAAATATATGACAGTCATTTCTCCACCAAATCTTTTTTTTTATTTGATGTGTGTATAACTTTAATTTGATGTGAGTCTATAATTGTTCCCTTGGTAAAAGAACACTAATGAAAGAGATGAGGACCGTGGAAGTGGTTTTAGGGATAAAATTGAATTTAACATCAATAAGAAAATCAGTATCTATTAGGGCTTCTCTTTTTCCTACTCTTCTCTCTCCCAGGCACTACAACAAAAGCTGGGTTAATATTTCCCTAAAAGTTGACAAATTTTTCTCCAGGACCTGAATGGGGCAAGGTCTAAGCTGGACCTCCTTTGAGGCAGCTTTCTGGAATATATTGGCATAGTTTCCTGTTCAACTAAAGGCATAAAAAAGCCTACTTATGGGCAACCTTATGGTCTGGGTTTTGCCCTCAGATCAAGTAGAAGTACAAAGATCACCAGCAGATCATCACACCATGCCCTGCTGGTCATGTTTCCAGACAGTGATATAAAGAACCCCTTCTATCTCATCTCATGCTCGTGTATCCTGTAACATATAAAAAGGATGTCATTTATATGTTAAGGATAAATAATTCTCCTTTGCTGACTATTCAATGAACTCTCAGTACCTGCTCTCATTCCATCATCAACCTGAATTCCAGCACATCAATCCCACTTCCAACAAAATCTTTACCTCAAAAACTCCCCCCAAAATGACAAATATATAAATATATTTAATATAATATATAGATGTAGTACATATGTGTGTATATATATATATATATATATATATATATATATTCATTCACTTATTTATTAATATGTTCTACCACCTCCTACCCATTTCACCTTAGAAAAGGAAATTAACTCTGGATTTCAACTTTCATATCTGTGAAACAATAAGGTTGGACTTACATGACCTCTGAGGTCCATCCCAGCACTACCTCAGTGATCCTATGATTTAAAACCACAGACTACCTGAGTTTTGCTGCTTACTAGTTAAGTTTAGACAAGACATAATTGCCCAACTATATAATTAGAGAATTGTTCTCCAGGGCTGGGGAAATTGCATCCTGAAGGCCACTTCTAAGTACTTGGGTGAGGATTTTTGACTGAGTCCAAGTTCCGCATAACAAAACCTTTTATTAAGGGGATTTGTCTTACAAATGGATTCAGTCAAAGGGCTGCACTTAAGGACTTAGAGGGCTGCATGTGGTCTGGATCCTACAGGTTCCCCACCCCTAGATAATCCCTTTGGCTCTACTTGGTTCTGAACTCATATGAGCATTGTTCATAAAATTCATATGTATGTATATATTTATATACATACATAAATGTAGATATACATATATATATATAAATATATGAATTTTACATATTTACTTTGCATGATATAACTATATATAAAGGGTGTTTTTTGTCCAAACCTGTGATTTCATTGGTGTGAAGAATTTGTAGTAGAATCCTTTTGTCACTGCAGACTGGGTCTATAATTTACAGTTTTATAGATTTTCCTGGGGTGCTGAAAGTATAAGTGGTTTCACAGTGTCACAAAGCCAGCAGGTGTCAGAGGCAAGACATGAACCCCAACCTCCTGTTCCAAGGTCAGCCACGAGACCGGACAAGTCTGTCCATTCCTGCCTGTCTTAGAGGAATTTTAAAAGAAAATATATCATTCTCCCTTTCAGAGACCTCTCATTTTAGGCCTGAGGTCTATATTTGGAGATTACCTATATTTGAAACTAATAGGAATTTTATGAGCAATTTTATGAACTCACACAAGTTCAGAACCAAAAGAGACCAAACCAGTTGTTTATCCCAATTCCCTCATTTGATGGCTGAGAAATCTGAGACCTAGGGAGATGAAGTCTCTCTTCTAAGGTCAAATTGACAGGGAGGAATAGATAGATTTGAACTCAGAATCCCAGGATCACAGTCTTAAATGTGGAAGGCATCTCACAGGTCATCCAATCAACCCAATCCCTGAAAAGTTACACATCTTGTTCAGAGTCACAAAGCTAGTGCCAGGGGTAGGATTTAAATCAACATCACCTGATTTCAGGAGCCCTGTTCTTTGCACAGTGCCTCTGAGACCCACAACCCAACCCACAACACCGTGGTTACAGTCTATGATTGTTAAAATGTCTTCATTAAGGTAAATACAGAACCTTATAGTGTCTGTCTTAATTTGTGACCACAGATCATCTATCACATTTCATGACAACATTAGTTGTGCCACATCATACAGACTTTCCCTGCATGACATCATCCTGAGAAATATCATAACAGCTCACTTGAGCAATTCTTTATTAATGCCTATTCACAATTGCTTATAACCAAACCTTCTGTGGTAGAATTCACTGAAAGCACCTTCCCACCCACTTGGAACTCCAAGTCTATACTGTCCTAATGGATGAGTTCATCATATCTGGGTCAACCTTCTCACCAAAATACGTTTCACAGATATCTTCCTACTACATATACCTCACTTCATCCTATTTTCTACCTTTTGTTCTGGGAATTGTAACCAAATCAATAGCACCATTAATGAACTGTCCTATGGCTCCACTCATTATTGCCATGACTCCACAGACCAAAATTCCCTTCCTGGGCCACCATTCTTCTCTATGTATTTTCTTCCTGATTAGAATGTAAGATTCTTGAAATCAGAGAATAGTATCACTTGTGTAATTTTGTCCCTAGTGTTCATGTAGCAAGCATTTATGATATTCCTTTTCAGGCATTCATTTGTTTTTTTTTTCATTCCTTCACATATCAAATCAACTACTTGGGGGAATAAATCAATAACGTTTTGTGAGGCACACCCACATTGGCAGTCCAGATCTCCCAGGGTGAGAAGGGAGGATGGGTAAAATTGTGTATCTAGTCTAGAAAAGGGCATTGGCCTTGGAGCCAGAAGACCCAGGCTCTAGTGCTAGCTTGGCCACATAGTGGCTAAGCTTCATTCAGTAAATCTAGCTTTCCTCTTATGCAAAATGGAAATTATTCTGCACAAAAATAATTTCCATGATAACATTATTATATATTTAAAAAGAATAGTAAGTTGTACATAACAGATTTGCAGTTTCATGTGCAATATTTTGTTTTCATCATATTATGTAATGGAAATGTTTGTTTTAACTTAAAAATAAAATAACTCATAACTCAAAACTAAAACAAAATTTAAAAAGAAAAATAAATAAATAATAGAAAGTTTTCAAAATTTGAATTGACAATACTTTCCCTTGGTACTTGAAACAGTTGTAATTAAGTTTAATCAACCATCCTTAAGTATGTATAAGACATCTAATATGTAGACTTGAAAGAAATGGAAAAGCATTTATTAAGTATTTACTATTAAGCACGTATTAGACACTGGGAATGTTTTAAGGAGCCTACAAGCTTAAATGGTGAGAAGATATGCTTTATAGGGTTTCAGGGGTTGGATTTGTTCTGTAAAATTTGGACTCAGTCAAAAGGCTGCACCCAGGGATCTAGAAGGCCACATGTGGCCTCCAGGTGCAGGTTCCCTACATCTGGGTTAAATAGTGGGAAGGAGTCCAGCCTGATTGAGTCACCTTCCCCCTTTAAAGAATAGGGAACATCAACTTTGTTGCTTTTGAACCTCCAAAATCACATTCATAGACCAGAAATATTAGAGGACAGATGAATATAATAGTATTCTAGCACCCTCTCTCTGTGGAGGAAAGAATGGCCAGTCTCATGAACCTGGCCCCTTCTCTGGCTCACCTTCAGGCAGGAATCATAATCTCCCTTGGAGAAAGGTGAGCAGGTTTTCAGATAGAAAGGCTTTAATAAGGAGCACTGAAAAGTGTATGTTGCCCTTATAAGATGTATATGTTCACATGGGCATGGGACATCTAACCATATAGATAAAGCTTTCAGTAAAATGTGAAGCATTAATATGATTAATGTCATTACTCCTCCCTCTCAAAAACCACCATTTTGATGGTGATACAGAGTGCCTTTGGGTAATATCACTTCTTATCAGGCAATTTTTGCTGCTGGGGTTTTGTGTACTACTTAGAAAGGAAATGACCTTGGATCTCACTCACTCTGGTGACCTCACTGCCCATAGTGTCAAAGGTTGTTCCTATGGTAACCCTCAGATTTCCATGATCCTAGAGGGTATTCTGCATTCCGTAAGGGAAATCACAGAAAAGCTGCTTTTCCTTCCCTGGGTACCCAAGTAACTGAATATGGAAGGATCTAATTTAGTCCCTTTGCCTTTGAGTCAAGTCAGACTGAAGTCAATAAAGTCAGATTCATGCTCCTGGTCATGTGTTACCCATCACTCACTTTATTTCTACTCTCTCACCTTCTTAAAAATTCCTTAACTCCTTTTATTTCCAGTGTTTGGTTTGAAGGGCAAAGAGGTGGGCAGTACCACAAAAATACTTCTGTTGAGAGAAGCCCAGATGCTGCATATTCTATGCCAATCCCTGACCAAAAACATCCCAGAGTCCATGAAGGTGAGTGGGAATGGAAGATGCCAGAGACAAGAAAAGATGCAGTCACCCCTGATGATTCCTTTGTGCTAAGATGAGAGACTCAGCAAACAAACAGGAAATAGAGAAATGTGAGTCCAGAGTTAGCACTATGACATCAGGCAGATCCACTGCATATCTCTGAGCCTCAGTTTCCTTTTCTGTCAAGTAATATTTTCCTCTTTTATTTGTTTCATCTCATCCCTTTTCATCTCCTCTCACTAGTACTCTGCCCTCCTCCCTTCTGACAGTACAAATGCATTCACTCATGACTCCTTTTCCCCTGAATTCTTGTGTCTGTCATCTCATAAAACCTCTAGGGATAATTCACTTGAAGTGCTAAAAGATCTTTTAACATTTCAAGGTATTTGAAGAACTGGGGCTTTCCTCCTGTCCTCCTTCATTCATATTAATGATAGCATTAATAGAAGTTTGGCAAAGCACTTTAACCATGCTGTCTCATCTGATCTTCACAAGAATAGTATAAAAGTAGATGCTGTTATAACTTTTGTTTTTAAATTAAGGAAAATAAGGCAGACAGGAGTTATATGATTTATCCAGGATCACATAGGAAGTGTCTGATGAAGAACATGAGCTCAGAAGCCCTGACTCATATCCCAACCCTATCCATTGAGCCATCTCCTGACCTTCAATACATACATGTACACCTCCTTTTCCAATCATCTATTTCTTAGAGGTTTCCTTTTGCATTTATGGCATCATTGGAAATATACTGATGCTTATTTGCTTGTTTATAACAGTTGTCAATCTCTCCAGTGTCCAGTTCACCCACAGTTTTTATAATGCTCAATTTATAGCCACATACCATCATTGGAAGAATTTATTTTTCAATTCGACAAACATTTATTTAAAACCCTACTACATAACAGATACTATGCTAGGTTGCATTGCTACACAGACAAAAATAAAACAATTCTAATCCTCTAGAAGTTTGCACTTGTCCATATGGTAGATGAATGAGGATAGCAGCATGTGCTTGGAGAAATGTATAGAATCTATGGGCAGAATGAGTAGAATCTACAACTGATTATATGTGAGTGGTGAGGAAAAGGAAAGAAAACTCAGATTATAAAACTGAGGACAAGGAGGCTTTACAAAAATTGTGAAGTTTGGAAAAGAAGTGGGATTGGGGTGGAAGTTCAGTTTTATTTGGCCCATGTTGATGGGACATTCAAGTGGTAATCTCCAGTAATAGCTGACAATGAACTGGAGTCCAGGAGACTCGTTAAAGCTGAATAAATATATTAACAAGTAAAGAGATGAGTTTATGTAGCAGGGAGCAGCTTAGCACTACTTAACATGCCATGCAATTTCCCAAATGTAACACAGCTCAGTCTCTTACTCCTCTTCAATCCGAAACACAACTTATTCTCCTATAATCACAGGATAAGATGTGACATTTTCATCCAACATAGAAATTCCAGGCCATTACTAAGAAACACTTCATTGGAAAAAACAACTGACTTGAAAAACAGATCCATTAGAGACAATTTAAAAATTATGGGACTACTTGAAAGCTATGATCAAAAACAGAGCCTAGACATTATCTTTCATGAAATTACCAAGGAAAAATGCCCTGATATTCTAGAACCAGAAGGCAAAATAAATATTGAAAGAATCCACCAATCACCTCCTGAAGGAGATCCAAAAACAGAAACTCCTAGGAATATTGCAATCAAATTCCAGAGTATCCAGATCAAGGAGAAAATATTTCAAGCAGCTAGAAAGAAAGAATTTGAGTATTGTAGAAATAAAAACAGGATAACACAGGAACTGGCAGCTTCTAAATGAAGGGATCAAAGGGGTTAGAATACGATATTTCAGAAGTCAAAGGAACTAGAATTAAAACCAAGAATCATGTACCTAGCGAAACTGAGTATAATACTTCAAGGGAATAAATGGTCATTCAGTGATATAGAAGACTTTCAAGCTTTCATGCTGAAAAGACCACAACTGAATAGAAAATTTGACTTTCAAACACAAGAATCAAGAGAAGTATAAAAAGGTAAACGGAAAGTAGAAATTATAAAAGACTTTCTAAAACTAAACTGTTTACATTCCTACTAAAAGACAGTATTTGTAACTCTTGAGACATTTTTCAGTATTTGAGCAGGTGGAGGAATTACACACACACACAAACACACACACATACAGACTGAGAGTACAGGTTGAGTTGAATCAGAAGAGATAATATCCATAAAAAAATAAAAATTAAGGGGTGAGGGAGGAAAATACTGGGAGGAGAAAGGGATAAATGGAATGGGGAAGGCTATAGAAAAATCTTGTTCAATGGAGAAGAAAAGAGAGAATATGAGAGGGGAAAAGTGAAACTTACCCTCTTCATGTATGGCTTAAGAAGGGAATATCATGCTCACTAAATTTGGTATGAAAATCTATCTTACACTACAGGAAAGAAGGGGAGGAGGGGATAAGTGGAATAAGGGGGAATGATTGAAGGGATGTCAAATGGGAGAAGGGAGTAACTAAAAGTAAACACTTTTGGGAAGGGACAAGGTCAAATGAGAGAATAGAAAAAAGTGGGGGGCCAGGTAGGATAGAGGACAATATAGTTAGTATTACTCAACATGATTATTATGGAAGTCTCTTGCAAAACGACACATATATAGCCCGTATTGAATTGCTTGCCTTTTCAGTGGGGATGGGTAGGGAGGGTGGGAGAGAAGATGGAATTCAAAGGATTAGAAACAGATATTGAGATTTATTGTTGAATATAACTGGGAAATTAGAAACACAGGTAATGGGGTATAGAAATTTATCTTGCCCTAAAAGAAAAGAGAAAATGGGGATAAGGAAGGGTGCTATGTAATAGAAGGGAGGGTACATTGAGGGAAGGGGTAATCAGAATGCAAGGTATTGTGGGGTGGAGGGAGGGGAGAAATGTGTAGGAAAAACTGGAACTCAAAATTTTATGGAAATGAACGTCAAAAATCTAAAACTAAATACGTAAGTACAATATTTAAAAAGGCATTTATAAGTTGCTATAGAACAATTGATACCAAACATTCCTCCCACCAAAAGAAAAGTGTTACAGATTCTCTCACAAGTCTTTGTGTGTGTGTGTGTGTGTGTGTGTGTGTGTTTGTCCGTTGCTGAAGAAGACCATGCCATCAGAGAAATGATGACTTGACTTGCATTTGACTTTGTTTGGTGTGACGGAGGGTTGTGCAGGTCACCAATCTCACTTCTCCTTTAGAGCCATCTGAATCCATTGACCAGATATTCATCAGAATGACTGGAGATGACCCAGGATGAGGCAGTTGGGGTTAAGTGACTTGCCCAAGGTCACACAGCTAGTGAATGTCAAGTGTCTGAGGTGAGATTTTGAACTCAGGTCCTCCTGACTCCTGCACTGGTGCTCTATCTACTACACTGACTAGCAGCCCCTCCCACAAGTATATATAGAGTCCAAAGGAAAGTAGGCTCAGGCTTTGAAAGTACATATTTCAAGATTTCTTCAAAGACTTCACTTCCATTTATTCAGTACACAACTTCTCCATAGCCATAGAAAATTTTTGTCATTTTTTTTTTGCTATATTCCTTGTAGAACAGTGAATCCACATTATATCTCTGTCCTTGATTCCCAATGTAGGCACTGCCATCAACTAGTCTAGAGAAACTGATAGTAGTTCTATAGGAAACTGGAAAGTCCACATATCCTCCAGACCCTTCAAGACTGGCAAGATTTTTTTGGCCAGTGGGTGGGGGTAGGGAGGAGACCTGGTCAAGGTTAGGCAAAGATCTCCCTGCCTCTCCTTCCCCCAAGTGGTTCCTTCCCCCAGGTGCACTGGCAAGTCATGCTTGTCCCCACCTTTTTGATTCAATCCAGCTTTAACTACCTTGGTAATGACTTCTGAAGTGTAGCAAATTTCCTCAGCCTGTCTGAACACAATTCTCAAGTAATATTATTCCAGTTTGAAGGACTTTCCACATTTATGATATCAGGTAGTTAAAGTATCGATGCTAAAATAGGGTAGGGTACTTTAGACCCAACTCTTACATTGCATTAACTGCTAAATAATTGTCTAACTAAATCCTGCAAAAATAAGGGAAGTCTCAAACCCTAGAAATGCTAAATCAACAAGGCTTCTTTGATTCTTCAAGGAATATATAATCTCAGTTTCACAAATCCTCCTTGCAATGGTCTCCATCATAGACTATCCATATTTTCTCATCCTGGGCAATTCTTGGGTATGATGTTCCATCAATCATCTAGAAAAGATGTCTTAAAAAAAAAAAGACCCTCCTAAGATCCTAATGCCTTTCTCTAAATGCTTTAACATTCCATGGGAGTCAGTGCAATATATGGGCTTTTATACATTATTCCATCTTTTCCCCACAAGTCCAAATCACCTTATTATGATCAAACATTTATTAGATATTTTTAATGAGAAAGCAGGGCAGCTAAGTGGCCCAGTGGATAGAGTGCTGGACCTAGAGTCAGGAAGATTCATCTTCCTGAGTTCAAATCTGGCCTCAGACACTTACTAGCTGTGTGACCCTGAGCAAGTCACGTCAGCCTCTGTGCCTCAGTTTCCTGATTTGTAAAATGAGCTGGAGACAGAAGTGATGAGCCACTCCAGTGTCTCTGCCAAGAAAACCCCAAAGGGGATCACAAAGAGTTGGACAGGACTGCAATGACTGAACAACAAAGATGATAAAGAATTTATGAGTATAATACATACAGGATTATTCTTTGATTCAGGACATCTGGGTTCAAATACTATTTGAATCTCTGACATATACTGACTATTTGACCTCAGGCATATCTTTAAAGTGAAAATTGTAAAAAATAGTTGCCAGTCTGCATTGATAAAGAGAATTTCCTCATCAGTAGGTCTGTATCCCTTTGAAATCAGATGTGTGGGGTATAGATATGGAGAGAGAGGCCGCGGGGGAGAGGGAGAGAACGAGAAGCAGGGAGAGAGGGAGTGAGAGATGAAGAGAGAAAGAGAGAGCAGGATCATGTTGAAAACATATGTCTAGGACAGGGGTGGGGAACCTGTGTCCTTAAGTCCACACATGGCCTTCTAGGTCTTTAAGTGTGGCATTTTGAATGAATCCAAGTTTTACAGAACAAATCCTTTTATTTTTATTAATACATTTTTGTCCATATTTTATATTTTTGTTTGGTTACATATAAATATTAATGTGGCCTTCCAACACGGCAAAGTTCTCCATCCCAGCTCCGGAATATACACCCAGTACATGCATATACACATATGCATGCATATTTGTGCACTACACATATCCATATCCATACACATCCATGTGAATTATGCCTTCTCTTATGCCTAAATACATTATTGATAATCTGCTACAAAATGATTTTGTATCCAGGTGTCTCCCCATTATACTTTGGGTCATGTGCAATTTGATTCTTTGGCAATGCTCTATAATTCTTAGTCAGAGAGAATCACTGAACGAGTATTAGTATTAGAAGGCAAATTTTTGTGTCATATATCATTTTGTTCAATGAGCTTCTGTTGATTTGGTTTTCGACACCAGCATCCTCAGCTTTTGTTTCTTGTTCCCTTCATACTTTTTGTGCCCCTTTTTGCTATTACTCCTTTGCCTTACCTGCTTATTTCCATAATATCAGATAGAAATGTGACTCATTTTATGC
This sequence comes from Potorous gilbertii, assembly GCA_028658325.1. Lineage (NCBI taxonomy): Eukaryota > Metazoa > Chordata > Mammalia > Diprotodontia > Potoroidae > Potorous > Potorous gilbertii. Next base: position 262,786,398 of record CM053770.1, read on the forward strand.
CTGTCCTTGTCTTCTTAATTTAAAGAAAAGTGATCATGGAGATGATGTATAAGAATCTTGAAATGGAAAAACTCCTTGATCTGATTCTGAGGATTCCAAGTGAACATACACACAAATATGGCATTGTGAACATGTATATGTATTGTACATATGCATAGGATTTTGTGTGTACATACATATGATATATGTAATACATATGTTTGTCATGTTTATCTAAACAAATTTATATGCACATGTGTACATCAGCACACATACTATAATATACATGCCCCATATACATGCATTTTTTGTATATCTCTGTACACATGTACACATAAGCACAGTCTATAATATGTTGGGCATATGTGAATGTATACAGGTATGGTTTTATATGTATGCATGTGTGTGCATGTATACTCATACATGTCTATGTGTACCTATCTGTATTTATACACATTTATTTATAGAAATACAAATATAGACATATGTGCACACACACATACCATTATTAAGAGTATTCTATTCTGGTCGAGAACTCATCAATCCTATATTTGAATCTTTTGATCATAGGTCAGAAATATGAGTCCTTTTCTCAAACACTATTTTCTTAACCAGTTATTCACTTCTAAAATCTACCAATTTCTTCTTCCTCTTTTCCATACGGAGCAGTGATGAAAACACTGTTTGTAACAGATGATCCTTAGCTTTTTGTCAAATACCTGTCTAGGATAATAAATATAACAACAATGAGTCAGGGGGACCAGAACAAGATACAATGTTAACATAAATGATGACGATGATAAATGGTGATGTTGATGATAGCTAACAGTTATTTCAAAGTTTAAGGTTTGTAAAGTGTTCTCTCTGTTGTCTCATTTGGTCCTACAATAGCCCTGTGTGCTCATTACGCCCATTTCACATAAGAGGAAAATGAAGCTGAGATAAGTTCACTGTTTTGCTACTAAAGGTCTGAGGTTGAGTTTGAAATAAATGCTTCTTGACTTCAGGTCTAATGTCCTCTCTTCCACACTGCCAATAAGTTTTATGATCTACAATTAAAGATATTATTCTGGTTTTTCTTGATGGTATCAAGACGAGCCAGAGTTCTTTAAAGATGTTCCTGAGAAGCCCAAGTTCTGAGAAGTTCTACCAAGCTAGAAAGGCCCCAAGTACGAACGGTACCTGAGGATCAGCCCATCATTAGAATGCTGACCACTGCAAGATGATTATTTTCAATCATATTAACTCAGGAAGATCATATATTAAAATATGGAAGGATCATGATCTATCATTAGAGAAGTTATTCACCTATTTTAAGCCTCCACCTCTTAAGGTTTCTAAACTCAAGTCCTTTCCAACTGCCCCTTGGCTTTGACCCTTTGATCAAATTGATCTGCAATGTAGTTTCCTTTTTGCAGACAGACTTTGACAATGATACCCCACTTTCTTTAACCCATCCTGCACAGAACATGACTGATGACATGTATTATTACACAAATGCTTATCATGTCTTCACCAACACTCCTGAGAGATTGCCAGAGATACTGGAACCCAATAAAGTCATTGACTGGGATCATATTTTCAATATCCAAGGTAACTGCTTAGAAGCAAATGGAATTTGTAATATTTATCAAGAAACAATTCTGTGAAAACTACCATTGTAAGCATTTAGTATATAAAGATGAGAATGGACCATGCGATCTTGCAAAGACAAAAAACAGAGGGACATGTAGCTGAAACAAAAGTTAGAATACTAGTGAGATGGTGAATACAGATATTTTTATGTCTATTTTAGAACTAGGACCCCTCTCACCAAAGACCTAAAATGGTTTCCCCAAGGTCACACATCTGAAAGTGGAAAAGCTGAGATTCAAACAAAAATTTCTTTACGTTTGGTGTAAATTCAACTACATTGTAACTTCCTTGAAAGGTGAGATTTGAAAGGGAGGTAGAATGATGTGTTTCCTGGACCCTACTCATGGCATTGTTAGTGCCTCCCTATATAAGCCCAATTGACATTCCTTATTTCTACTCTTTGGTATTATTTAAAATGAAGGCCATGGAGTAGATGCTAAGATTCCATGATTGTTAATATTTTTTCATATTAACTATGAGCTTTCTCTTCTCCCCTCTTTTATACCTCAAGATCCTTTTACATCATCTCTTTTTCTCTCATCTTTTATTTTAGTCTCCAAGGAAGAGACGTTCTTTTCCTTGAGATAAACTCTTCTATTTCTGCACTTAATGATTTCTTTTTTATTCTTTTCTCAGAATTTGCCCCATCTATCAATTCCAATCTTCATTCTTTTCTCTCTCTTTCTCCAATTGCTCCTTTCCAAACATTCACAAATATGTACAGGTCTCTCATACCCATAAAAATGTTTTGAGGAACCCTGAACTTCCTCTGTCCATTTATAGTCAGACTCCTAGAGTCATCTACTTTAATTTGTTCCACTTCCCTACCTCCCATTTTTCAACCACTTCCAATCTGACTTCTGACCCAACCATTCAACTGAAACCACTCTCACCAAAGCTACCAAAGATCTTTTCATGACTAAATCTGTTTTCCTGTTTCGAATCTGCATACTACTTGGCATTTATAGCTCTTAGTTGACTACTCTTAACTATTCTCTTTACTTGGCTTCCATAAAACTTATCTCCCCTAGTTTTCTACCTACTTCTCTGATCAAATTCAAGTTCTGACATTGACACTCAAATTATTCATGTAAATTTGGACAAGTCATTGATCTGTGTTTTCATGTCCTCCTTTTTCAAAATGGTGTAACTGGATTGTATGGACTCTATCAAAGGTCCCCTCCCAAATCAAACATTCTTTTAATTTACAATTCTAGGTGCAAAAAAAAAAAGGTATAGGCAAATATCTATTAGAAATATGAGTAAGTCAGAAAGTATTTATTAAGCACTTACTCTATGTGGGGTACCATGCACTTTGGAGAGTCAAGGACAGTACTAGAAGAGAAAATTCAGGGAAGGTAACTGGCCTGAGCATTTCTGGAAAATAGTGGCTCCATGAGGAATTCACTTATCATTCAATAAACATATTGATACTAGGGGCAAATAATGAAACAGAAAATGTTACTAGCTTGGGGAAGGAGAGAAGTATATGAAAGTAGAAAAAAAAACATCATTAAAGAAATGGCACAAGAGTCAAGGCCTGCTGGGGATGGTTAAATTGCCAAAAGGTAAAGATGGAGTAAATGTTAGAGAAAGCATAATCTAAACTAAAGGGACTTTGTATCTTTGCTCATATAGTGTAAGAGAGGACCAGATATGTAGAACCACCTGTGATTCCCCCAGTCTACAAGAGTGCCTAATATGTTGTAATGCCAATGTAATAATCATAGTAGCTGCTATGAATATGCATACTTATTCCCAGGGTTTGTTCACAAAATATAACAAACTCTCCTCGTCCAAGACAAAACCAAAATATTTATTTGAAACATTGCTATTAGGACACCAGAAGGCAAGATTTAGTAAGGTACTCATTACCAATCCAAGGAGCTCCAGCATTTCTTCCCATCAAGTCTCCCAGTAAGCAACTTCCCCTTGGCAAGTTCTTCTCTCTGCCTGTGTGTTTCTCTGTCTGCTTCTCTTTCCACCCACACCTTTCCCTCTAAGTCACACAATAGATACCATTTCCAACCAAAGAGTCAGCACCTAATGGGATTGATGATGAGAAACTTGGAAATAAGCACATAATTGGAAAAGCATGGGAATTCCTGTGGCCTAGAGCCTAATTGCAACAGGGCTCCACATGAGGCCTGTTAATGGGCAGGGAAGATCTTAAATCCCATTAACCTTACATATGTGTGTCCCAGTGTCCTGACTTATTGAGTAAGATTTAGGACCAGAGAAAATCAGAGGGGTTAATAGGATCATGGATTTAGGGGTAATTAAGATGTTAAAGATCATTTAGTTGAACCTGTTTTACAAGGGAGATACTAAGGCTCGAAGAGAGGTAAATATTTGTCCATAATCACTTACAAGGAAATAATGGAGTTGGAATTTTAACCCACAGTGTCTGATTACAAATACAATGCTATTTACATTAAGCTGAGCTCCCTCAGAAGATGCAGAAACAACTAAAGCAAGGTCTTTGTTGACTTCCTTTCTTCCCAGGTTGCCAACAGGGTTTGAATGAAAAAATACAAAGTGGTGTAGCTGCAAAGTCAGTACAAATAGATTACTGCAAGAAGTTTCTCTATGCAATGGAAGCTATTCTTCAATTGAAGTCTTCCAATGAGAAAATATTTGGGAAATCACATGAAGCAATTATCCAAAACACTGAAGAGTTTAAGAGGTAGAAACATATATGACTTCCTGTTCTAATATTATATCCTGAATTGTTGATAATGTAAGGGTTAAATTTCATCATCTGGGGTTTGTGGCATGAAATGAAGATTTATAAGAAATTAAGTACCTCTGGTCATCCACTAAGATCCTAATCTCATGTCCCCTTGTGGCATGGATGTAGGCCTGGGTCACTATGGGAACTCAAGCCTTGCCAAGTCCAACCATCTAGGTAGGCTAAAAATAGGACCATGAAAAGTCAGCCTCAGATCAGTCCAACTAATTTTGGATAGCGTCATCATTAGAAACATGACAAATAGTTGAATCATACAAAATTGTCTTAGCCAATTTACTCTGTATGTGTGCATGTGTGTGTGTGTGTGTGTGTGTGTGTGTGTGTGTGTGTGTACTATCTAAACATAAAAATGCCCTGGTACGCAGGGTGGAAGAGAGAATGATTTCTCATTTCAGCAAAAGCAATTTTTATTAGTACAACCTAGGATTGCAGAAGATATACTGGGGGAACAAGCAATTTCTTCTAAATTGTCTGAGGCTTTGCAGGTTCCTGTTATTCATTTCCCTCTACTGTCTCTTGAAGTCTTCCAGTTATCTAAAGAAGTTCTTTCTCTCTTCATTCAGCTAGACAGTAGAGTCAGTGTTCTGTCAAACAATCAGGAGTCACATCTCCTTCTTCATTCATAGCACACAGATTCAAAAGGCTGTCCCTCAAAGCCTGCCAAACTCATGTGGGCAGAGGGGTTACTTAAGACCCATGAGGTCAGGGATTGTTTTCCTCTGTATCATCACACCAATGACAATGTAAACATAGTAAATACTGATTTTTTTTAAACACAACTCTTGAGGAATGTCAAAGTAGTGACTTGTGTTGAAAGGAAAGTTTGACAAGTTATTCAATAAACACTGTATAGTGTTATCATGCTGGACTCTGTTAGACATGGAAAAATAAATGAGAAATGATTATTTCCTCCAGGAACCTGACAAGTTAATAAGACTAATGATTCTGCACTAAGGAATATACTAGGTTAAAATATGGTAAGTGAATAACAATAAAGCAAATAAAAATGAGATCAGATAAGGAAAAGATAATTCCAATTGAGAGATCCTGGATCTACAGCTGTCAGGGGTCATTTTGTATGGCCCCTTAACTTTGGATATGAAAAAAAAGACCCAAAAAGTCACTTGACCCAACAGTGAGAGAGGATTTTAATCCAAGGTCAGTCTACTTTCCACTAGACTATATTACGATCAGAGAAGGCTTTATGAAGGAGACATCACTCAAACTGGAACTTAAAGGAATGGTAGGAAGTCAATGGAAGATGATATACCTGGAGAGAAAAGAGAGGTGAACATGAGGGTCAGAGGGTATTAACATGGAGACGGCCTGAAAGTGGGGCAAATATGTGATGTTGTTGACAAATAAGTGACAATGGAAGTAATATTTCTCTTTGTTCTTCATTATATTCTTTTGCAGTGAAGTCGCTAACCTCAAACCTACCTTCCTGGGTGTCTCCCATTCTGAGTTGGTGAACAACAACTGGAAATTTGAAAGAATGAGAAAAGTCTGAGATATATAAAAAACTGTATCCAGAAGTTTCCTGAATATTATCTGCTCAATCCTGAGGGGGATCCAATATCCTGGAGTGTGATGGAAGTATCATGTGAACTGAGGATGGTCTGTACTTTGCCAGAGTATCAAGGCAGGGGCATACTAGGGCAGATGATGAATGCGTATATGAAATATCTTCAACATAAGATTCCTTTTTATCTTCATATGGAAGAAATGAATGAGAACTCTCACAAAGCAGTGAGGAGCTTTGGTTTCAATGCCATGCCTTCTGATTAGCATCAGTGGAAAAGTATCCCACCTGGATTGCAGCAATTGCCCCATTTCTAACTCAGGTTGTGTCAGTCTTGAGTTGTACAATCCACTTGTATTTTATTACACCTTATTTTGAGACCTGAATGTCTCTGTCTCATCCAGGCTAGAAATGCAACAGCCCCTCATGGTCCCACATCCACTGATGGCATGCATGGAAGCCTTGACCTGCTCCATTTCCAATATGGATGAGTTTGTCCCTTCTTCAGCATCTTGGTGGTTCCTGGGCTCAAAGGTCAGAAGTAGTTCAGATTGGCTTTAGTGTTACTGTACTTCAGAACTCCCAAGCTCAAGTCATCCATCAGGTTCAGCCTTCCCTAGACCCACATCTGGAAAAGAATATAAGAATGTACTTCCAAATCTAGTCTCTCTCCCCCACTTTTAGCGTATACACTAGAGAGAGCATCCAATATGCAGGACAATTGCCCTCAATTAACTGAGCCTATTTTAATGAAGTTCAAATACTACCCATACTTCAAGCTAACTCCTTGCAGGAGAAAATCTCCTTAGATATCTCTGTATTGTGTAAAATTTGTCTCACTTTTAAATGTACAATAAATTCACCTAAATTCAGTAAGCTATCTTGTTTTCTGTGATTGTTAGGACCCTACCCTTCCTTCTACTCTCCTAATACATTTTCTTCAAAGATTCTTCAAGGACCCTCTTTCTTTTTTCTTTTTGTTATCCTAACCATATTCTTCTTTTCTTCTTACTCTACCCCTAATTATAAAGAAAGAAAGGTAAAACAAAACCCTTGTAACAATATGGAAGGTCAAGAAAAACCAATGACTACATTGGCTCTATCTGTAAATGTGTGTCACTTTATCTGGGGCCTATCACCTTTCTGTTGGAGGTGGGTAGCATATGTCAATTTCAGTTTTCTAGAACTGTGGTTGGACACTGCCTTGCTCAGAGTTTTGTCAATTTTTTTTGTTGTTGTTGTTGATAATGCTGTTATTGTAAGAATTGTTCAGGTTTGACTCACCTCACTGCACATCAGTTCATTTAGGTCTTCCCAGGTTTCTCTGGAGCCATCCATTCCATCAGTTCTGAAGACCCAATAATATTCCATCACATTCATTTATACATTATAATTTGCTGGTCTAATAACCAGTAGATGGTCAGCACCTGGGTTTGCATTTCTCTGCCAACTCAAAAAGAACTGCTATAAATATTTTTGTACACATGGGTTCTTTTTCTCTTTCTTTGATAGCTTTAAGGTATAAACCTGTTAGTTTTATCACTGGATTAAAGGTTCTACACAGTTTGGTAACTTTTTGGTCATGTTTCCAAATTGCTTTCCAAAATATCTAGACCAACTCAGAGCTTCACCATAGCTCCAGCTTTAATGTTCCTGTTTTAAAGAGAGATACAACACATAAAGGAAAGAAGAACGTCAGTTTAGACAATTAGAGAAATTATGAATGGAGTTGTAGACCAATAGATTGTCAAGCATTCCTTAGCAACAATGCTAACAATAATTTAGGTATTACTTCCAGAACAGGAACAGGATGAAAAGGTGTAGGGAAAGAAGGTACATACAGGAGTTGGGCAGATGACAAGAAACCCATCGTTGATGGATTCAAGTGCCCTGACAGTGACTAACAAAAGCTCATAGAGAAATGCTTTGGAAAAATAATACTAATAATTAGTATTTATATAACACTTTAAGCATTGCAAAGCACTATACATGCGTTATCTTTTTGATTCTTACAACAATCTTGTGACGTAGGACATAGGTACCGTTGTTATCCCCATTTTACAGATTAGGAAATTGAGGTTAGGAGACATTAGGTTCCTTACCCAGAGCCACACAGTCAGTAAGTGTTAGAGACAGGATTTGAATTCAGGTCTTTCTAAGTCTAAGCCCTCCCTCCACTGTGCTACCTTGCTATTAAGTATTCCAATGCACTTTCCTCAAAATATTCCTACAAAGGTAATAGAACAAGTATCTTCACACCCATGTTAGAGATGGCAGCTGAAATGGAGAGAAGCAAAGTGATTTATCCAAGGTCATACCGTAAATGAATGATGACTCTGTTACATCATGCATGCCAAAATAAAGTAATAGGTGAGACAGATGACACTTCAGCAGATCAGATGGGAAAGCGAGAGGCAGATGTCGCCACACCCATTTTTGAATCTTCCCACTCAATCTGGCGTTCAACTGAGGCATCCCAGTAATGCCCTCAACTGGCCTTTCATTATCACTATTCTCAATTCTCTGTTACCCTTACCCTTACCCTAACCCAGGCCTTGATTGTCTGTTACCTCTGGATTACCTCTGGCTGTTTCCCACCCTTGATCCTGTCTAAACCGCATTCTTTTGGTTCCTGCCTTCCAACCTCTAGTCATCCCAGCCTACTGTCCACTCCCATCAAGACCTCTCTAGACCCCTCCTCTCGTCACCCCAGACTACTTGGTCACTCCTAGAGGTCCCCCACAGTCTTTCTGTATATAAGATCAATCTCGCTTCCATGAAGGTGCACAGATTCAATCTGGCCTGCTTGCATTAGCAAGATAAATCCTCAGATTCCTTAAGATTCTATCCAATGCTGAGATTCCTTAACAGTCTGGCCAACATGGTGGATCTATAATAAATATTCCTTTTTCTTTGGCTGAAAGAAGACAGGTCAAATTCATACTGGTATGACTCACATGTTGCTATTTTGGGGTCCCAGAACCCCCAAAACTGCCACATTTCAGTTCTACTACTACTACTACAACTACTACTAGTACTACTACTACTACTACTACTACTGTTTTGTTATTATCATTGTAACTTGACAAAAGTTAGATGTTAGCATCTGAGCTAGGGCTAGAGAGATAACTTGGGAAATTTCTTTCAGTTCCCTCAGGACAGTTTTTCCAAATAATTATTCCATAATGGAGGGCATCTAGGTGGTGCAGGAGATAAAATACTGGGCTTGAAATCAAGGAGACTCATCTTTCTGAGTTCAAATCTAGCATCAGACACTTACTAGATGTGTGACCCTGGGGAAGTCACTTAACCCTGTGGGCCTCTGGTTCCTCATCTGTAAAATGAGCTGGAAAAAGAAATGGCAAACCACTCCAGTATCCTTAACAAGAAAATCTCAGAAGGAGTCATGAAAAATCAGACATGACTGAAAAATGACTGAAAAACAATTCTATAATGTCCATTTATTCTTTGGAAATCCTCCCATAAATGTTTAACATATAGTTGGAGCATTTTGGGGAAGAATGATGAAAATGTCCATACTTTTAATACAGTTATTTCTATAACACTTTAAGACTTTTCCTGACTTGCCCAGGGTCAATTGAAAATTTTCTTTATGCATTTTTCTTGCTTGCTCATAGCCTAGGATCAAAAGATTGTATGTAACAAGAAGGGATCTTAAAGGCTACCTGTGCCTGAAAGGAAGACAGCAATCATATATTTAAAAACTTTTTTTCATTGATAAGCTTTACTTTGACATTACCTACATTTCCTTCTGTCTCTCTCCTCCTACTCTTAAGCATACACTCTTATTAAAAGAAATCCTTGTTCAGGCCTTCCCCTCAACTTAAAGAAACAAACTCAGCAAATGAAAATTAAAAGGAATATTCACACCAAGGTAAAGAAGCATTGGAAAGGTCATCAGGATTCCACTGGTAACCAGCTTTTGTAGACCAGAGTAAGTATCTTCCATATAAGGGCAAAGGTATTTTGACTGGATCATGCAAGTATGAGGAGTCCAGATGAGTATAACTAGGCTGTGAAGGGGATAGAGGGTTGGACCTGGAGAAAGGAAGACACATCTTCCTGGGTTCAAATCTAGCCTCAGACACTTAACTATGTGGCCTTGGGCAAGACATTTAACCTAGTTTACCTCAGTTTCTTCATCTGTCAAATGAGTTAGAGTAGGAAATGGTAATCCACTTCAGCATCTTTGCCAAGAAAACCTCAGATAGGATCATGAAGAGTCTAACAGGATTGAACAGCAACAATTTGATTAGTTCTACCCTAGAGTCTCCCAAAGTATTTTGATTAGGTTAGGGAGCATGTGCCTCAGTTGCCTGCCACATATTCAAGAAAAAACAAGGTTTTTAAAATAGACTGTCTGGACTGAGACTGCCTTGTCTCAGAACACTGACTCCCACACCCTTCAAAAGGCCAAAGACAAAAAGAAAGTTTCCATAAAAATCAAAATATTGAAAGCAGCATTTCTTGTGTTGATGAAACACAAGAAACAAAGTATATGCCTATTGATCAGGGAATGGTGAAACAAAAAGCAGTGTATGAATTTAATAGAATTTGATGGAGCTGAATGAAAGTCATGAATGAAAGACAGTTGAACTGTCAGAAATGATAAATCTGATGAACACAGAGGATTGTGGGAAAACATGCTATCTTGCTTCAGTGATCTTCTTTCTCCACTCCTATGATCTCCTTCTTCAATTTGGTGAATTCCTCCAGAATCCTCTGCTTTGACAAAGGGCCCAAAAGAGGCATACTTTCTTCTTTGGATGTCACTACCATAACCCTCCTTGAGTATGTTCCCTTCTTGTCACCACTTTTCAGCTCACTTTTACACATTGTCTTTCCTCATAGGAATGAGAGCTTTTTGAGAGCACTCACTGTCTTTCTTTTTATTTGTAATTGTAGCTATTTCAAGTTCAGAGTGAATAAATGCATGTTGATAAGACTTTCCTGGTCTTCTACCACCATCCCTCCTTTCCCAGTGTCCTCACTTCAGATTGCCTTCAATCTACTCTTTCTGATTGTTTACATGATTTTCCCCATTAGAACATGAGTTCCTTAAGAGAAGGAATCATATATCCTCAGCTTTTAGCATAGTGCCTGGAACCTTAGTAAACACTTGTTGACTGACTATAAAAAGTGTGGAAAGCAGGACAAGGAAATTCCTAATGACTAAATGACTACCTAATGACTAAAAAAATGAGAATACAAATAACAACAAAACAAAATGATTGCTGTGAAATTGTAATGGTCAAGCTTGATCCCAAAGAGGATATGGGAGAAAATATCTTGCCCCACTTCTAAGCAGAGGTGATGGGTTATCAATGGGCAACACTATACAGAACATCAATTTTTTTTTCAATATGATTCTTAGCTTTGCTGAACTTTTTCTTTACTCCTTTTTTAAATTTGTTATCATAGGAGACAATAAGGTAAAGGATAGAGAAATAGCTTAGGAGCAGGAAGACCCAGGTGAAAGCTTCTCCTCTGACACACACTGGACCTATACCTTCATACAGGACAGGTCAAGAAAAGTCTTAATGTATTATAGACAAACATATTGCTGCTGCTATTGCTGCTACTACCACTACTGCTATTACTGCTACACCTACACCTACTCCTACAACTACTACTATTGTGTTATTATCACTATAATAATTTGACAAAGGTTATGTTGTTAGCATCCTAAGAGAAAAGTCTTAGAAGATGTTGACCTGCACTGGTAAAGGGAGTTCTCCCCTCCAGGACTTCACTATCTGACTGAAATCAAATGTTCAGTTCTTATTCATAAGGGATACTCTATAAGAGGGACTAGGAGGAGAGGGAGACAGAGGTAAAGTTAGGTGATATCAAAATAAAACTTCTCAATGAAAAAAAAGTTTTTAAATACACAATTTCAACCTCTCTTTTGGGCATGGATAGCCTGTAAGATCCTTTCTTGTCACATACAAATCTATGATCCTAGGATGTGAGCTAATAAGAAAAATCGATAAAGACCATTTCCAATTGAGTTTATTGAGCTAATAACAATAAGAACAGCTAGCATTTATATAATGCCTACTATGTGCCAGGATCCTCACAATAACCCTGGAAGTTAGGTGCTCTTATTATCCCATTTTACAGTTGAGGAAACTGAAGAAGATAGAGATTAAGTGACTTGCCCAGGGTCACACAGTTGGTAGGTGTCTGAGATTGTATTGAACTGAACCCCATTCAACAAATATTTATTAAACCAAACATTATGACCCCAGTTTACTGTTACCAATGAGATAAATGTTTCCACTAAATATTAAGAGTTAAGACAAAAAAAAAACAATAAGGCACTGTCTTCTGCCTCTTTTTTTGCATCCCCAGAGCTTAGTACAGTGCCTGGTACATAGTAGGCATTTAATAAATGTTAATTGATTGGTCAGTTGATGAAAGAAGAGGAAATAATCTGTTTCAACCCAGTCTTTTATTTCAGAGAATAGTGAAAGTATAACAGGACCAATGTTTCCCTCTTCTGGTCATTGACTCTTGAGTCAATTCTTCAACATACAAACCCCAGCGATCCCTTGATAGAGGAAATCTGCATCACTACTGTTCAATACTGTCCAGCCCCAAAGTTTTAACTTTTTTTCAAGTTTTTTGACCTCAGACAGTTTGTCTCTCCTTAGGTAGACAGGACAGTATTCAACTCCAGCCCATTCCCTTTCCCTCCCAAAGGCTCATCATTTTGGAGCTCAAGTTGGTTTGGTCATTCAAACTCCTCAACTCAATCCACTAGCCTCCATGTCCCCACCAACAGAGATGACAAGGTCTGGGCTAGTCATCAGAAGGCTAACTTAGGGGACCAGGGGACAGAGAGGCTCTGCCCTTCTGGGGATTTGGAGGTCTCTATGAATTCATGAAGTGGGTAGAAGTACAAAATTGCTCTCAGCTTCATGTGTCCCTCTTCCACCTCAACATATGTAAGGATTAAAATTGTTCAGTCTACAATAAAAGGGACAGGCAGACCTCTGAACCAATGGCACTTTATTAAAGGATCCATGGTCCCCTCTAATGAACTGGACATCATATTTTCCTCACAATCTGAGGTTTCCCCTTCTTCTGGGACCCTGGTTTTATACAGCTTGATACCAGATTTGTTACCTACACATTCTAAAGCAACTGTATAAAATACATAATTCCATTGATTGACATGGGATGCAGAAGCTAAAATAAGCAAAAAATGGTATGTCAGCAGGGTCACAAGTTGGGTGAAGCAAGGAATATCTCCACTGACTAGGTGGTTATAAGATGGTCATTTGCTCTTGGACAAGAGCGTGAGATCTGGAGGTACAAAAATAATTTAGAGGACTTTACACACCATTTACACACACACACACACACACACACACCATTACAAGAAAAAGCAAGAGTGGAGGTTCTCTAGTTAGTTTCTTTATGGAATCCTAATAAAGCTGCCCCCTGCCCAAACAATATAACTTCCTTATAAACCCCACTGAACAGAAAGCGTGTTCTGATTTAACCACATAACTTGGTTTTAACCATGCCTCAGGCACCCAGACTCAATACAGCCATGACCTCTAGATCCAATTCATATATTTGAACAAGACTGTTCTTTTATTCAACCACTGCTGAATATCTTCCATTTAGCCAACACAGGACCACAATACATAACTATCCATCTTGATCAGACAGAATCATATTAGCTAGCCAATCAGAAAGTAGCATGCCCAGGATGCTTGAGCACAGAACCATAGAAGGGACTTCTCACCCATTACCTAATCCCTTAACAAATCCCTCCTGTCTTTTTAATATTAAAAATTTCTACTGTGTAATCAGCATCATTACACTATAAATTTGCTTGTGTTGTCTTACTAAGTTGCTGATTCCTCTTGGAAACTAGTCCACTTCTGAGAGGAGTCAATCCTCAAAAAATGCCCATACTTGGATTAAAGGTGGTCTGACTCTGAATTCTTTGAGATGGGGCCACCACAATACACCATGAAATCACAACACCATATTAAACAAAGGAATTTACAACATGCAGCTCACAGCTCTAGACCCTAATATGGGAAACTTGTAATCATTCCCCCCATATAATCATATCAAATTGATTAAAATTGATTGGAATAGAGTAGGAATCCAAATGAATTATTTTTTACATTCTCCCACCTTGATCCCCAGGCTCTCTTTGGATTCTTACAATTTAGATAAATGGAGAGGAGTTTTACATGAGCAATGCAAACCCAGAAAGGAACAGTCCCCTTACTGATACCCAAAGGTGATATTAAGGAAGAGAGAAATGGGAACCACTTATAAGGTACTGATTATATTCTATTTCATTAAACACAAGCTCAAAAAATGTCTGAGGTGACTATCTCACTAACCAAAAACCACAAGGCACAGGTATCTCCCAATCAAACCTGCTTCCAGTGAATTTGCTTTCCCAGGTCAGCTTACTTGCAGAGATGCCCTTCTCTGCTAAACATCTCTGACAAAAGAAATCTTTATAAATCTAATTTGCTTATGACAATTACCAGGTCAGGTAGTGAGAGCAAGTTCAAACCTTAATACCCTAACATGAGCAACACCACACCAGGGAATTTTCATTTTTAGGTTGGCAAAGCCAGACATTGTGGTAAGCACTTCACAACTATGTCTTTCTCCCAACAACTCTGGGAGGTAGATTTCAATATTTATTATTCCCTTTGCACACATAAGGACTGATTAGATTCTCTAATTTACTGAAGTTACAATATTTTCTGCCCAATGAATTTGTATTTAGAATGACTCGTGGGCAGGGCCCACACAGTGCAGTCCAGAAAGAGTGGAGCACAGCCTGACGTGTCAAGGACAGGACCCTGAACAGACTTCAGGGAACCACTGGCAGCACAAGTTCAAGTCTGAGAACTGGTGTTGGGAACTCAACCCACAAATAGCTTTAAAGGTCAATGGGACAGTTCATTCATCCAGGAGAGGGGAGTGAGGTCTGGACCCCCAACAGCTGCAGCTTCTATTTTTGAAGTGCTCTGTCCAGAGCCCCTGGGGGAATTGAGCAGCTGATGTGAACCTCAGCCCTGAGCGGCAGCCCAGACAAAGAACTCAAAAGGCAAGTAACTAACTTGGAAAATGCCCAAAAGAGGGGAAAATAATAAGACAATAGAAGATTACTTTCTTGGTGAGCAAACGTTTTCTTCCATCCTTTCAGATGAGGAGGAATAACTTAAGTCTTCAATGGAAGGCCTAAAAGTCAAGGCTTCTGCAGGGAAAATCTCCAAAATAAATATGCAGTGGTGTCAAGCCATGGAAAAGCTCAAAAAGGATTTTGAAAATCAAGTAAGAGAGGTGGAAGAAAAACTGGGAAGAGAAATGAGAGTGATGAAAGAAAACAATGAAAAGCAAGTTAACAGCCTGCTAATGGAGACCCAAAAAAATGCTGAAGAAATTAACAACTTAAAAAATAGGGTAACTCACATGGCAAAAGAGACACTGAAAGCCAATGAGGAGAAGAATGCTTTAAAGAGCAGAATTAGCCAAATGGAAAAGGAGGTTCAAAAGCTCACTGAACAAAATAGTTCTTTAAAAATTAGAATGGAACAGGTGGAAGCTAATGACTTTATGAGATACCAAGAAATTACAAAACAAAACCAAAAGAATAAAAAAATAGAAGATAATGTGAAATACCTCACTAGAAAAACAACTGACATGGAAAATACATCCAGGAGAGACAATTTAAAAATTATGGCACTACTTGAAAGCCATGATCAAAAAAAGCACCTAGACATCATCTTTCATGAAATTATCAAGGAAAACTGCCCTGATATTCTAGAACTATAAGGCAAAATAAATATTGAAAGAGTTCACCAATCACCTCCTGAAGGAGATCTAAAAAACAGAAATTCCTAGGACTATTGTAGTCAAGTTCTGGAGTTCCAGGTCAAGGAGAAAATATTACAAGCAGCTAGAGAGAAACAATTCAAATATTGTGGAAATAAAATCAAGATGATGCAGGATCTGTCAGCTTCTAAATTAAGGGATCAAAGGGGTTAGAATATGATATTTCAGTAAAAGAAACTAGAATTTCAGTAAAAGAAACTAGAATTAAAACCAAGAATCACCTACCCA
The DNA here is from genome assembly GCA_028658325.1 of Potorous gilbertii. Classification (NCBI taxonomy): domain Eukaryota; kingdom Metazoa; phylum Chordata; class Mammalia; order Diprotodontia; family Potoroidae; genus Potorous; species Potorous gilbertii. The sequence goes on from CM053770.1 coordinate 262,802,420, forward strand.
GAAAAACTGAGTAAAATACTTCAGGGAAAAAGATGATCATTCAGTGATATAGAGGATTTTCACACATTCTTGATGAAAAGACCAGATCTGAAAAAGAAATTTGACTTTCATACACAAGAATTAAAAGAAACCTGAAAAGGTAAACAGGAAAAGAACTTTATAAAGTTGAATTGTTTACATTCCAACATGGAAAGACAATATTTGTAACTCTGGAGACTTTTCCCAGTATTTGGGTTGTTGGAGGGATAACACACACACACACACACACACACACACACACACGTATGTATGTAAGTGTGTGTATATATATAGAGAGAGAGACAGAGAGCACAGGTTGAGTTGATTAAGAAGGGATGATACCTAAAAAAAATAAAATTAAGGGGTGAGAGAGGAATATATTGGGAGGAGAAAGGCAGAAATGGAATGGGGCAAATTATCTCTCATAAAAGAGGCAAGAATAAGCTTATTCAATGAAGAAGAAAAGAGAGAAGGTGAGAGGGGAAAAGTGAAGCTTACTGTCTTCACATTTGGCTTAAGAAGGGAATAACATACTCAATTTAGTATGAAAATCTATATCATACTTCAGGAAAGTAGGGGAGGAGACAAGTGGAGTGAGGGGGATGATAGAAGAGGGGCAAATGGGAGAAGGAGGTAATTAGAAGTAAACACTTATGGAGAGGGACAAGGTCAAAAGAGAGAACAGAATAAATGGGGGGCAGGATAGGATAGAGGGAAATATAGTTAGTCTTACACAACATGACTATTATGGAAGTCTTTTGCAAAACTTCGCATATATAGCCTATATTGAATTGCTTCCTTTCTCAGTGGAGATGGGTGGGGAGGGAGGAAGGAAGAAAAGTTGGAGTTCAAAGTATTAGAAATGAATGTTGAGGAATGTTTTTGCATACAACTGGGAAATAAGAAATACAAGTAACGGGGTATAGAAATCTATCTTGCCCTACAAGGAAAGAGAGAAGATGTGGATAAGGGAAGGGAGGGGTGTGATAGAAGGGAGGGCAGATTGGGGGAAGGGGTAATCAGAATGCAAGATATTATGGAATGAGGGAGGGGAGAGATGAGGAGAAAATCTGGAACTAAAAATTTGGTGAAAATGCATGTTGAAAACTAAAAATTAATAAATAAACATTAAAAAAAGAATGGCAATAACTAACCTTAATTTTGCATATGGTTCCATTGTTTTTACTTATTATTTACTTGATTATTTTTTACTTATTTGACTTACTTTTGCTTATTTTGGTTTTTAAATTATTCATAAGTTCTCTTCCTTATCAAAATTTCAATATTTTATTCTTTTATGAGCCATATGCACATTTAATTTGATATTTTCTAATCTAAGCACTCTGTATTAGGTGAGCATTCACTTAATTTCTTCCTCTATCTCCCTTTTTACATTCTTTATTTATATTTTTATTTAATTCCATCTGCAGTGATTCTTTCCCTAACTTACTATAGCCTTATATACACAATTTGAACTTATTTTCACTAACCAATTGACTTCAACACAAGTTTGTCTGTTTTAATCTGTCTAAACAATTGACTTAAACTGTAACAGTATCATGAAACTTCACTTCCCTTTAGTGTTTTCTAATTTCAAAACAAGTTTTAACTTTTTCAGGGAGCACTTTGGGATTCATCTTTACTCTAGAGTCCTTCTCAGGACATGCTCCATCCCGGTAGCGTGGTGGTTTAAATACAGTAAGCACCATAACGGTAAATAAACTGCAATTCTACACACTTTCTTTCTTTTCTGAAGATGGGCCAAAATTCTCTCATTGTGCCTACTACTAATAAAAATTCCTTCCTGAAATAAACTTAGCCCAACACTAAGTACAGATTTTTACTGATGCCTTTATTCTACACTAAAATTTAAACCAACATCACAGATTGATACCCCAAAACTTCAGTCTTAGACATTGGCTAACTGAAATTTCTTCAGGCTTAGGAAATGGTTTTCCTCTTTAATTTTTGAGCCGCTAAATTATTTAAGTTTACAAGAATTTTTTTCTATTTCTCCTAGACTGTCGCCTACGCTTTTATTTCTTTAACACTTCCCTATTATGAATGACTTTGCAATTCTCATCAATAAAATGAATCAAAATAATTCCAAAGGACTTATAACGAAAAGTGCTTTCCATCTTCAGTGAAAGAACTGATGGAATGTTCAGAACAAAACATACTTTTTCCATTATTTTTCTTGGGGTTTTTTTGTCTTTTTTTCACAAAAATAGTAACAAAGAAAAATATGTCATGTCTGCACAAGGACAATCTATATCAAATTGCTTGCCTTTTCAAAAAGGTGGTAAGAGGGGAGGGAAGGAGAGAATTTGGAACTCCAAATTTTTAAAAATGAAGGTGAAAACTTGTTTTCACATGTAATTGGAAAAAATATTTTAAAAATATATAAATACTTAAAATAAATATCAAATGATATACTAAAATAAGTACATTAAAATATTTAAAATAAAAAGAAGAAACTCCTCCTACCCCCATGGTAGATCTTTAGAGATACATTATCTCTTTTTTTTCTTCTGAGATTGAATTGTTCAAGATCTCTATTTGGTCTTCTGGTAATTACAATATTTTATATTTCCACAGATAATTCTTTCTTTTTTGAATGCTTGGTTTCATTGCTATAGAATTGTACACAAATTGCTTCATTTTTGTTTTTGTTTTTAGGAGACCTATATTCCTCTGACTTGTCTATGGTTAATAAGCACAGAAGGCTGACTGAATCCAAGTCTTCTGGATTGACATGCCCAGGGAAGGTCTTAGCAAGCAGAGGGACTTTTCAAAGGGGAAAGGTGTGGGGGAGTGGGGAAAGGAGAGGGTCCCAAAAGCATTATTGTGGGGAGGAGATAATTGGGCCATTCCTCTTCCCTCTCATCTCTCTGCCTCTCAAACTCAATTCCTGCTTCTTACTCATCTCAGTTTCATTTTGTTTTTCAGGGTTGGGTTCTTCTCTTTGCCGGAACTGATGACGCTAGAAACTGAAAGGGCTGGGGAATTTGTCTACAGTAATTCACTGGGTGAGTCACCTCTCTTGCCTTTCTCTTTTCTTCCCTTGCCTCGCTCACTCGGAGCTTATGCCCCCGAGCCCTTCAGGCTGTGATTGAACCTTCCAAAGCCTTAGTAGCTGAGACCCGGACAGCATCCCCGAGCTCCTTCACCTTGGGCGCCCAGTGGTCCCTTCTCTTCTGGATCGAGGCTCAGTGGAGAAAGTATCAGGTCAGCAACCGATCAATCAATCAATTAATAACTATTCATTACGCCCAGACTGGGTGCCAGGCACTGTGCCAGGCGCCGGTAACGAATCCACCTTTGCTGAAAGCCTTCAGATGGAGGCTGGTTGACTTTTTGTTGTCGGGGAAGCTGTAGAGAAGTTCGTATCGGTTGCTTTCAAGGATCCTCCAGACTCGGGGATTTCCTACTCGTTCCAGGATTCCCTCCCCTTTCAGCGCCAGAATTCTGAGATTCTGTGAAGCAGGGAGGGAGATCTGACTGCTGCGACATCATAAGGATGCTAGGGTGGGGCAGGGAGGAGGATCTTCCAATCCACCTGTGACATTAACAGGCCACGTTAACAAGTTTAGCCTTCATTTCCACCGAGGCTTCTTTACTTTTCTGAGGAGTCATGGACCCCTTTGAGGGCATTCTGGTGAAACTCATGACCCTTCCCCAGAATCATGTGCTTCAAAGCACAAAGGAAAATACATAGCATTACAAGAGAAATAAGTTATATTTAAAGTTTTATACACATACACATACAAATAAATGTATGTCTGTATATTCCTTTTAAATATGTAATTTTTTACAAAGTCAGGGACCCCAGGTTAAGTACACCTGACTTGCAGGATCTGCAATGACCCTTCCTCTGGCCTAGGGAAAACCGAGAACAAGTGGATAGAATGACCTCTAAGTTTTCTTTCAGCTTTTCGGATATGATCCCATAACCCCTGGACAATCTGTAACCCAGTAATTTGCCTAGACTAGCTCCTCACCACCAATTAGGGGATGGAAAGGTCCCCTTGAAAGAGGGGCTTGTTTTGGCACTCACCCCAATGCTCAGTAATGCAGGTTTGGGGAGGAGAAACTGCCTAACCAGGATCAGTCATTATGTGATAATGCTAACATTGCAGAGTGAAGTGAGTTGGGGCCATGTTAACTAAAAAATGCCTGCACAACTTAAATTCTCTCAGAGCATAAAATTTAGAGCTGGAAAATGGGTCATGTGATCCAACAATGTCACTTTGCAATTAAAATCTGGTGCAGAGAGCAGCTGTCACTTGGCCCCGGCCACCCAGCTCATAAGCAACAGAGACAAAATTCAAACAATTCAAACTTCAAGTACCTCACTTCCTTTTCTTTCAGTTCCAATGGCTCTTACCTAGCAGGTACTGTGTCATATTGGCTAATCAGTTGATGATATGAGTGCTTATCTCCCTTTCTTTAGGTTCTTGTGAAAGGGACCCTGTTCTTGCCATTCATTTTGTTATTAACACAATCTTGAATTGAAAAGGAAACCCCATGGCATCTAAAGGAGATGAGAAGTTACCTCAGCCTATCTCAAATGGTGACCAGGAAATATCAATGTCTAAAAGGGTATGTATGTATGATATTAGCCTGTGTAGACCAGTTAACCAGCACTCAGATGATGAAGGTAAGGTGCTAGAAATGGAGACAGAAGATAGAATTAACCAGGATAGAAAACAAATGAAAAGCAGTTGCTGATTTTGGATGCCATAACACATCTGGAATATCACACCTTTGTCCTCCTCATGTTTTCTTTCTTATAAGCTGCTAAATTGAGGGCTTGGAGAATAGAATGTGCTGCAGTTGGGGGAAAATATCCTTTCAATATATCACTGCTCTCAATTATGTCACTGATTTTTTTGATAGGCATTCACCTGGTTACACCACTTTTCTGGTCAAAAATCTTTACTAATTCTTCATTGACCAGTAAATTTCAGTGACAAACAGGTACTAGCCTGCCTTCCCAATCTCCTTTTCCCATATGGTATGGTCTGATCAAAACTGACTACACTCTCTGCCATGAACGGGTGTGCACCCCTCTGTGTTTTACTTTAAGCTTTACTTTCCAAAGTCGTTCCTAAAGATTTCCCTCACCCTCCTGACCTGCTGAATCACCAATCAGCTTTGAAATTCCCATTCAAATTTTCCCTTCCTCAATAGGAAATTCCTTATTCCACTAGGAAATGACCTTTCCACTCAGATTTCACACAAGTCTGTTTTACAGCTCTCTGGTGGCCTTGTAATTATTTATATTAGAATCACCTAGCACACATCAGAACACTCCTCCTCTAAATCATCCTACATAAAGTCAGGACCTGAGTTTTACCAATTTTTTTTTATTTTCTTCAGCTCACACAATGAACACTTGACAATTTTGAATTGCATATCATTCAAGAAGAGGCTGTTTGGTGTCAGAAAGTGCTAGCTATGAGTTGGGAAGACCTGGTTTGAAAGGCTGCTTCTATGTGCACATTTTGGTAGGCAGATTGTTTAATCTCTCTCTGCCCCAAGGAGTTGTCTTAAAGTATAAATTAAACAGCAGTTGTTGATTTGTTTTTGGAGAGACTTCCCTCTCTGAGAGATCTTATGCAAATCCCCAGATCATGGTTTTATGCCTTGAATGATTCCTTGCTCTATCCCTTCATAATTTTTTTTTACTACCATTTACTTCTGTGAACCCAAATACATTTACTATGATGAAGACAAAACAGATCTTTGATTGCTATTGTCAGGATCTCAGTCTCACATCATCATTGTTTCTGTAACTTACATTTCTACATTTTACGAAGGGCTTTCCTTACAATGACCCTGTAAAGTGGAGAATTCCCGTCTTACTATTGCCATTTGACGGAAACCCGGAAAACCCAAGAGAAGTGAGGGGCCCAGAGAGGGGCCCAATCAGACAGCCACTGTGTGCCAAAGTAGGATGTTAATAATAACATTAATAGTCACAGTAAAAACAATGATTATCATTTAGATGGTACTTGAAGCTTTACAAATCATTTCACGAATATCTCATTTTATCTTTAAAACACCCCTGAGAGCTAAATGCTACTATTATACCCATTTCCGGATGAATGAATGAATGAATGAATTGTTGGTGTTTTAAGTGCTTTGTGCTCAGCACGGAGCTAATGCCTGGGACACAAACACAAAATCCAAGATAAAGCGTACTCTCAGGGAGCTCACACTGTAGTAGCAGGAGACTATATCTAGGAAGTGTTGGGTACAAGTCAGAAGGGAAGACCCTAGGGTCCTTAGGATGCAGCAGCAAAGTAGAAATCCTGTTCTTTAGTGTGAGTTCCATTCATCAAGCCACAGTGAGCTAACATTTTCCTCCCTGAGGTGCGGTGCTCTGTCCACTCAGCCTTTTCACTGCCCCTAATCGATGGTGCTTTCTGCTCCATTTCTCTCTCTCTTTTTTCTCTTTTAAAAGGTGAAGCAGGAGCATCCTCATCCCCAGCCACCTGGAAATGAGTGTCCTGCAAGCACCTTAATGCCAAGTGAGATTGGTAAATATTCTGAGCAGGTTGACATAGCACATCCTGCAGATGACACAGAAGTTGAACTTACCATTTCTATGACCAAATGGCAAAAGCATTCAGAAAGCAATTATAAGGTATATGGGAAACCTAATGACAGCGTGTATACCACTCTAATGAAGAATGAGGCTGTCCAGAATGAGCTGAAGAAACGACCAGAGAAGGAGATGAAAGTGTCCACAAGTCAAACTCCCAAAGTATATGTGAACTTAGGCATACCTCTGAAGTGTCTGAAGAGAGATACCAATCTTCATATTACCTTTATCAAAAGTGAAAAGTGTCAGAATAATGAACCACAATCCAATCAAAGTATTAACCAATACAAAAGTATTGACCAAGAATGTTTCATATTTTATATTTCTGCAGCAGGGAGAGAGAGAAAAACAATCATTAAACTCAATTATGGTGCCAAAAGCAATGACTATCTTTGTGTCTATGGCATTAAAGGAGAGACTATATATGATGCCCTGAGCAATGACAACAGATTTCTTTCCTGGGTGACACAAAATGACTGGACACTAGTTAAAGAGGGGATTGACTATGTGAGAAATACTCCAGTGGAAAAAGTAGCAAATCAAAAATTTGATGTGTTTGTTAAAAAAACAAAAATAGAAACATCTCAAAAGGGACACAAAGGGGGGGTTAAGAAAATGATCTTGCCACAAAATTCCAATTCAGAGGAACAGATAGAGGATCCTGGTACCACCCAGGAAGGTGCACAGTCGACCAGTGATGTTGTCAAGTTTTTGAAGCCAGAGATGGCAAAGGGAGCCAGAGAACCAATTCCTTCAGGATCTATACCAAAAGAAAGCAAGTCCCCTTTTCTTAAAGAGTATATCTTAAAAATATATCACATTTTCACAGAGGAAAATAACTTGATCAGAAATTTCTTTCAAACGGAACTAACAAATGCTGGGGGATGTGACAATAAGCTATTTGATCTGCATCTGGAAAAATATGGCAAAGTAACTGAGGATGCCATGACATCCAAAACCTTTAAAACACTGGCTACTCTAGCAGACTCCATAGGATATATACGTTTGACCATAAATGGATGGTCTTCCCATGGTACTTGCTTTGTCTTCTGGGATAGGTACATTCTTACTTGTCAACATGTAATAACTGAAATAATTGATATAGAGAATGAACCAGATTGTGCACAGAAAATTAGTGAAAATTCATTTGTTCTTTTCACTGATGAAAACCCTAAATATTTCTCCAAAAAATTTGGCATTGAACCCTGGCTTGAAGTTTCAAGTAAATCTCTTGATTATGCAGTCTTAAAACTGAAAGAAAATGAAATTCCAAAGGGTTTATTTAAGCAGAATAAGAACACTGAACTACCCAGGAATGGCACTGTTTTTATTATTGGACACCCAGAAGGAGAGGTGAAGAAGATTGACATCTGTACTGTGATCCCTCCAGCAGATCGGAAAAAGGAGCGTCAGGCAGTTCTCGAGGAGAGGCAGAAATCAAAATGCAGTCTCACAAACTGTCTTGTGAACAGCAATGATGATATATGTATCCACGCATTCTCTGCACAAAGTTTCCGTCAAATGGATCTGAAGGACCCTCAGGATACGGTCACCTATAACACCTCTTTCTTTGATGGATCTTCTGGCTCCCCAGTACTCGATGTGTCTGGTCGACTGGTTGCCATGCATGCTGCTGGCTACAAATATTACTATCAGAATCGAAAACAGAGTGTCATTGAGTATGGCTTTTCAATCAATTCTATTCTCAATGACATGAAGCAGAATCATGAAAGTTGGTATAATTCACTATTTCCAAACCAACAGGATGTAGAAATGGTGAATGTTAGTGATTCATCACCATGCCTCATCTTCGGGGAAAACGCCTCTGGGGCTTGCTGACATCTGCAGGGGAGAGGTCAATGGTTTTCCAAGACTGACTCCAGGAACTCTCAGCCTTAATGCTGGTTAGAGCTCTTCCATACCTTTTCATCCTCATGCCCACACATTTTTCGCATAAGTCCTGCACAGAGAATCAGTAACTGACATTTACACAGTGCCTTAACATTTGTAAAAACCCCTTACAAATATCCTCTCATCTGAGCCTCACAACCCTGTGATGTGGATATCTAAAACTCAAGCCTGGTAGATGCAGTATGCTTGCCAAGAATGGTGTGCATATCCAAGTTTTCCTGATTTCAAGTCAATTCCTGCCCCACTCCACCTCCCACTTCATACTACTTCTACAGTTCTGAGGCAGCAAGTGACAAAGTTAAGAGACTGTCATCCTAGGGATTACTCAGGTACCCTGGTGATGTTAAAAGCTTATGAATGTAGAAAGTCCATTAGATGGATTTGCTGTGGTGTCCATAGGATAATGGAGACCAGATGTATGAGGGATGAGTAGGGGTGGTTGGCTTATGATCTAGACCACTGGAGGGGAGTACCCTATTATCAAGTTCACAGATCCTCTGAAGATCTAAGTTATTGAAATATCTCTGACATACCCTTGTACCCTGTGGGCTTTCTCTTGTCCTTAGTTTTTACCTATTTCAATTACTTTTCCTGTAATTCTTTATCACTCCTAACCCGGGTAGTCATCTTTGTCAATAGATTATGAAACAATAAAAATCGTACCATTCAACATTCATTTGTTGAATGCTTCCTCCATACATGTAAGAAATCTTGTTTGAAACTGGAAATACAAAGATGGAAAATGGTTTAGTCTAGGTACTCCTGGAACTTAGATTCTGTCAGATGATAAAAGGAGAAGATACAGATTACTACATTACTACTACTACTATTTCTGCAGCTGCTACTACTACTACTAGTGCTACTACTACTATATTAATATAATAATATTAGTAACTAACATTTATATAGGAATTACTTTGTGCCAGGCATTTTGGTGAGTGCTTTAGAAATATCATCTCATTGGACCCTCACAACCACCACGGGAGGTTATTTCCATCATTAGCCCTATTTTACAGCTGAAAAGTCTCTGAGTCAGGATACCTCATTCCAGGCATTCTCTCCACTGTTTCACCTAGTCACCCAGTATTTCTAGATGCATATAATACAAGGTGGAATGTGAGGGAGGCAAAAACATTCTAGGAAAGTTTGAGGAGCCAGAAATATCAGGAAAGGCATCCCTGAAGAGGTAACTTCTGACAGGAGTCTTAAGGGCCAAGAAATCTTTTTCTGAAAGACATGCATGGAAAGGAGTTCATTCCAGGCATGGAGGGTAGCCTGCTTAGAGTATGAATCATGACTCTTTTGTGCATTAAAGTTTCAGGAATGTTTTGTTTTTCTTTTCTTTTGACACTGGAGCTCCTCTTATCCAGACTGGAGGTGGGGTAACCACTCTTTAGCAAGACTCCAATACTGCTTAGACCCAAAGCTTTAACTTTTTTTCATTTTATTAGCCTCAAATGGCTTATTCCTCCTTAGCCAGTCAGGCAGGTATCCCTCTCCAACCCATTCCCTTCCCCTCCCCAAGGCTCACCATGTTGGTGCTCAAGTTAATCTGGTCATTCAATTGGCAGCTTAGAGCTCCTAAACTCAACCCACTAGCCTCGATGTCTCCAGCAGCAGAAATGATATGGTCTGGGATAGTCATCAGAAGGCTAGCTTAGGGGCCCAGGGGACAGAGAGATTCAATGTCTTCTGGGGATCTGCAGGTGCTCAATTTATTTTTTGTCTCCATCAACTCATGAAATGAGCAGAAACAGAAAACTTCTCTCACATTGGTGTGTCCCCCTTCCTCCTCAATATGGATGGTAAAATGAGCAGATGAAAACAATTTGTTCCAATACCATGAAGGCAGCTGAAGAAGGTGTCATGGAGCACTTAGAGCTTGGTCAGACATTGAAGATTCCAAGTTCAACCACTGCATCCTGGGCCATCCAAAAGACATCTTGACATGTCTTTTTGCTGAACTTAAGTGATTCTGGAAGAGAGAGGAAGGTTGATGATTTTGTGCAACTCTACCTCACTTCAACCCAAATCACAGGAGTCAATATATATCATTGATCCTCTTAGAAAAGGAAGGACAAACAACAAGAACCTTAAAGAACAGTGGTAGCCAGACTCACTCTTGGGAGCACTTGAGAACAGAGAATTGCTGCAAAAATAGAAAAGAAAAGAGTTCCTGTCCTCAAAAATCCTAAATTGTAGATAGGGGAATGAATACAAAGGGTGACATCTTCCCTTTTATTTCCCTCGAACACCTGAGAAGCAAGGAAAAGAAATATGTGTCAGGGATGGGAGCCTTTTGATATAAAAGTTGAGAGTTAAGAATCTTTTTTAAAGCTATTACCACATGCCCACTGCATTAAATTAATACAGATTTGATCATTTGTATTTTACCCTTCCCCTTCTGCAGCCCTTTCCAAACCTAAGTGGGCTATAAATTCATCTCATTTGGATTTGTTCATTCTGTAGTTTTTCCTTTCCTCATGTTGACGAGGATTTACTCCATAAGCATTCAATTGAAGAAGCATTTACCACCAAATATAGGGATTAAAATGAGCAGGAGAAATTAGTCAGTTCTTTTGATTTAAAAAAAATAGCAAAGGCCTAGAGAAAAAGCACCAGTTCAGTACTCTATCACACATTCTGTGGGGGCTGTTACATTGTGATGTAATAGAGAGACTGCTGGACTTGGAATCAAGAAGAGCCAAGTTTGAATTCTGCCTCAGACACTTACCAGCTGTGGGAGCTTGGATAATTGCCCATCACTGAATCATTTGGATGTTCTTTCCATTAGGCACCTCCCCTAGTTTCTGTAACTGACATCAGTGGCTAGTGTCAAATCATGCGAATTGTTGAGGTTCAGAGATGACTTTAGAAGTTCCTGGAGATATTGAGACTTACCCAGGATCACATATCTAGTAAGTGTCAGAGGAAGGTTTTACCCCCAGGTCAACCTGATTCCAAGTCAAGTACTCTTTCTATCAGCTCACAATGACTTTTAGAATAAAGGGCCCCTGTAACCTAAGGGAGGAAGCCTGGGATGGATTGGGGGAGGGGAGAAGTAGAATGGGGTAATAAGAAGTTAAGATGAGACTGGAAAGGGAATTCAGAACTATATCATAAACCTTCTCAGTTATAGGTCAGACAGGCTGCTACAGTACTTGAGCATAGGATCAAAATAAACTGACACCCTCATAGACCATCTAAAGGTTAACAAAAGAAACAGATATTGCTATATCACGTGGAAAGTTATTCAAGTAAGGATACAGCATGAATTTGGATGTGCAGTTTCCCTACCTCTCTATTCCCCATGGCACTGTACCAGTCAGAAGCCATATTAGCAGCTTCCATCTGGTTTCTGTCCTGAAGTCACTTGTTCCCAGCCTTAGTCCTTGAGCCAATCAAGCCTCAAGGATGGTTTCAGTCCTCTTTAAGTGAAAAGGGGGTCCTTTAGACTACTCATGAGACCTCTTTATAATGACTCTATTTCATTACCCAAAAATTTCTAATAAGCTGAAATTTACCTCAACCACTAAGAGGCCAGAGACCTATTAGAGATAGATATAGAAGCCAAGCTGATTAAAAAGCCCAAACTCTACCTGAATTTTAGGAGTTTTCCAAACTTGGGATTTGGAGCAATTGGGAATGATATTTAACTGTCTGTCCAAAATAAGCTCCCTAATGCCAAAGATGGACCTTAAAGACCATTGTTACGGTCCTTAGTGTGGACCCAACATTAAGGACCATTAATAGGGTCCTCTAATTTTCAGTTGACTTAATTATTATAACCAAGTATCACATAACAAAGAAACAGAATAGCTAACCTAACCCAGGCAGGGGAAGTTCTGCCTAAGAGGCAGGGCTCAGTCTATGTGATATGGACCCCAGTAGCTATTGCTCTACCACATTCTAGAGTGTCAGACTAAGATCAGCTAGGGGTTAGAATGTCAAGGCTCCCCTCAGTTGGGCCAGATCCAGTATGATAACATGAGCAAAGAATCACTAGAATAGATTAATTCAGTGTGTTCCAGACCAGGCTGGCCATGCCTCTCCTACGATGAGATACCTAGTTAGCCAATCAGCTTTCCAATTAGACTATATCTCTGTTTCTCTTGGTGGACTGCAGAACCATCCTTGCTCAGAATCTCTTCTGGCCTTTTCTCATTGGTGACCCAGGAAAGCTGTGGGGGTGGTGGACTGGGCTGGTGAGTCTCAAAGAAAAGGTATAAAGGTTTGGAGTGGGGCCAAGGGGCACAGAAAGGGCAGGGATGGGGACGAGAGAGAGACAGAGACAGACAGAGAGAGAGAGAGAGAGAGAGAGAGAGAGAGAGAGAGAGAAGGAGGAGGGGATAGGTGAAAAGAAGAGAAGAAAAAGAAAGGGCATGAACTATCCAGATCAGGAAGGGACTTCACAGGTGGGATCACATCCGATGCAGAACTGGAGATTGAGGTTCAGAGAATCTAAGTCTTTTGTCCATCCTCCACTTCTGGCCCTTGACCCATTTGATAGTTGAAGAAATCTAGACTCAGGGAGAATAAACTACTCGCCCAGGGTTACATAGCTAATCCATGACTGAGCTGGGATTAGCACTTGTATACTTGGACTTTAGCTCTTTTCCTCTGAAGCTTTCCACCTGTCTGTGATGGGAGGAGGGAAGGAGGGAAGAGAAGAGAAAGAAGTGGGCCATGCAACCCATCATCCATCCATTCTCGGACTTTTTGCTTTTCCTGTCCTGCAGGCTACTCAGAAGATACAGCAGCTGAACTGGGAGGTAGGACTCCTAGATTCATGTATTCTCTCTCTCTCTGTCTCTGTCTCTCTGTCTCTGTCTCTCTCTCTCTCTCTCTCTCTCTCTCTCTCTGTCTCTGTCACTCTCTGTCTCTCTGTCTCTCTCTCTGTCTCTCTCTCTTCCCCCTTACTTTTCCCCACTTTCTCTTTTTCACTTCCTCTTTTCCTCCCTCTTCCTCCTTTTCTTTCTCTCCCACTTCGTCCTCTCCTCCCACCCTCCTTCTCTTCATCCCCCTCTTCATCTTCCTTCTCACCTGGTACCTGAGAATAAGAATTATTTGGGGGTTTTAAGCTTCACCCCAATCTTATGAGATTAATGCCATGCTTATTCCCATTTTACAAAGGAGAATAATATGTCCCCGAGAAGTTAGGTGACTTCATGGGGGTCAGATTGCTGCTGTCTGCTATTTGAACTCCAGTCTGATGCTCTCTGAAGCTACTGTTGTAGACATTACTTGGCCCAGCCTTCCCCAGTGCCCCACCCATTCTTCTTCCCTTCCCGCCTTCATCCTCTTCCTCTTTCTCCATTCCCCACCAGGCAAATCTCCTAAGGAAGGAATTGAAAGTTCACAGAATCAAAGAACACCTGACCACTAAGCCCTGAAACAGGCCTTAATAATAAGAGCAGAGACTGATTAATAGTAATAGCTAGCATTTATACAGCATTTAATTACTATTTGTCTGGCACTGTGCTAAGCGCTTTGCAAAACTTTCTGTTGAACTTCAGGACAACTCTGCAAGTTAGGTGCTATGCCCATTTTACTGTTAGAAAAACTGAGGTCGGCAGAAATAGCTTGGTCAGGATCCCATAGTTGCTAAGTTTCTAAACTCTGTAAGTCTTATTCACTCCCAGAGGCCATCTCCAATGTTCTTAATTGATATCTTGCCACTGGGCCCAGATGGCTCAGGAGGAGACTGAGGCTGGTGACTGCACAGCCCTGCCTCACTTAAATCCAAATCACTTGCATGTCATGGCACCACCTCCCTGATGTCATGGGTCTTCTTAAGAATGGACAAAAAAAATAATGCGTATGTGTGAATGCTGCCATCCTGTGGCCATTATACAAATTTCAAGAGACATTTTTAAAAAATATTTCTTTTTTTGAACTGCTCAGAAAGTAAACAATATCAACTTTATTATGTAATCATGAAGCTTTGGGGCTGCTTTCTCAGATACAATGATAGGAAAGCAACTTTTTTGTTCCTTCTCCCTCCCCCCACCCCAACAACCGAAGTTTTATCTAAAAACGGGTTTATGTGGAAATCTGTCTTACCCAGAGTCCTCCAATATGTCATCCTCAAGTCTTATGATGCCTCCTTATGCCTGTTTTTTTCAGACCATTCATAGCATAGTACAAGATGTGAGAGTTGTCTTTCACATGAAGTCACAGGGCTTGGCTCTGCCTTGTGACTTTGGACTAGTCACTTCCCCTATCCTTCATTAATAAACTGATGAAGTTGGAGTAATTGCTGTGTAATAGAGTTAAAGTCATATGATTACATTATGTTCCAAATAAACACACAAAATGCAAGTTATTACCAATCAATGATCAAGTCCACCAACAGGTTTTGACAAGCAAGTGTTGGCAGACAAGCAACTCAACTCATTGTTGAGAAGTACAGTATTCATTAGCTGAAATATATGTGAGTAATGACTTGTTTAACAAGACACCATACTACATCATCAAAATTCCAGTTCAGGGGAAAAAAACATAAATTTACAAGAAATTATTAAATTTAAGATGTCTTTTTTAAAAAAAAATCTCTATTTTTTGAATGATGCAAATTTCAAAAAAATTTGTTAAAGGGTTAAAGAAAGTAGATTTCCAGGATAGCACTGAATAATTGTTGTTTTAAAAGGAGAAATAGGCCAAAAAAGTTTGGGAACTTCTGCATTAGATGATCTTCAAGGGCCTTTTTTTTTCTCTAAGTCTATAGTCTTACTAGTCCGAAAAGGTTTCAAGGTTTCCTTATATATTCAAGACATGTAATGAACTTGTGGCCCAGAAGGTTAAAGGTCAAAGAACATGAACAGTTTTCAAAGGGAAAAACTCAAGGTGTAGGTCATATGAATAAAAAATGCTTCAAATTTTTAATTATTAGAGAAATGCTCATTAAAACAACTCTGAAGCTCCTCATAACATGCAGCAGATTGTCAAAGATGACAAAAAGGGAAACTGACAAATTTTGGATGGGCTATAGGAAGCCTGGCCAACTCTGGCTCTGCTGGTAGAGCTGCAAGTTGGTCTAGTCATTCTGTAAAGGACTCTAAACTATGCCTTTAAGGTCAATAACCTGTACATACCTTTTGACCCAGAGAAACCACTACTAGACCCATGTCCCAAAGAGATTAAAGAATGAGCAAAAGGACTCATGTACAGAAATACTTATAGGAGTGCTTTTTTGCTATAATAAAAAGCTGGGGATCATCCATTGGGGAATGACTGAACAAATTGTAGCATATGAATTGTAATGGAATTCTACTATGCCACAAGAAATTATGAAAGGGGCAGGTTCAAAGAAACCTACGAAGACTTGTATGAACTGATACAGAGTAAAGTGAGCGGATTTGTATCTCAGAATGGACCAGTCTGGCTAAGGTAACAAATTCCAGAGAGGTTCATGCAACCAGCTTGGCCACAGGATGATAAAATGCATAGCCACAGCAGTTCTAAAAACTCATCTAAGAAGATAGAAATGGATTTCAATCTCTGTGGCCAGTGAAGAGATTAGATTCCTCAACATTGGAATACATTTTTCTCAACAAAAACAATTGTTTTGAAAAACAAACAAGCAAACTGGTGGTTTATTTTATTTTACAATTGCTTTGTCTGATAGCAGTATGACATGGGCATGGAATAGACTCGTCAGATCATTGAAGGCAGGGAATGGTTTTCACCTTTGTCCATATTTTCAGTGCCTTCATAACGGCTGACCATTTGTTTGGAGTTGGCAAATGTGGACCCCTAACTTTGTAACCTCTGCAAGCCTTGACTTTTTCTTTTACAACATGTGGATCATCATGGCTTTATTGCCTCCTTCACAGGGGGTTGGGGGAAAGACACAGTGTCCGGGGAACTAGCAAAAAGCAATTGGTAGAGATAACTGAAACCCAGATTCAAAGAAGGGGTGAGACCCATCATAGCTGCCTGCTGGTTCACCCATTGCTCACTGTCCTGTAGGATTTGTCCTGTGAGACTTGAAATTCCTACCTTTCCACCTGCCCATCTGAAGCCTTCCTTGACCTTAAATGCATTTCAGAGAGCCATCTGGGTCCTGAATCTCTTACAAGTCATGGTATCACCTTCCTGATGGACCATGAGGTCCTCTTTTAGAGAATGAAGGCCAAACAAAAACAACTTCAGGGGAGGATATGATGCACTCACATATCTCTTCTTGCCTGAGGCCTTACCCTAGCAAGTGAAAATGATTGTTCCTCAGACAGCCCTCACTCACTCAAATCAAACTGCAAGTCATGTCATCATTTTCTTGATGTCATGGTCCTCTTTGAAAATGAAGGACAAACACAACCAGCCCTGCATTTTACTTTGATCTTTTGTATTATTGTGATTTGTGTACAGGTCTTGAGGTCAGAGGTTGTTTGCCTGTCATCTAACTGATCTTGGGCAGGTGACAACTTCTGTTGGGATTCACTCGTCCTTGGCAAAATGAGATAGCTAGACAAGAGAGCAGGGATTCTTAATCTGGAGTTCGTATACTAGCAATGATCCATGAATTTGGATGGGGAAAAACTACCATTTTTCAATTAACTTCTCACTGAAAGTAGCATGTCTTTATTTAAAAACATGACTGAGCAGGGGGAGGAGGTCTTTAAGACTTTTCCAATCTGACTGCCCAAAGGGTCCAAGACACACAAAAAGTGAATAACTCCTGAATTGGATGGTCTGTGAAGTGTCTTTCCTCTGTTCCTTCTGGGATCTCTTATAGTATCTGTCCCATAGCAGTATTGTGCTGGAAACAACTTCTCAATATCCATAAGTGGAAACTGTTTTCATGGCTTTCACTTTGTGGAAGCCACTTTGAGGACCATGACATCAAGAAAATGATGACATGACTTGCAGACATACTGGGCTCCAGGGATGCAGAATTTCAGACTTGGAAGCTATCTCCAAGGTCACTTAATCCAACCTATACCTAGACAAGAATCCTCCCTACAATGTAGTCAGTGAGTCTTTTCTAGCCTCTGCTTTAAGACCTTCCAGGAAGGGTAAGCCACTCTCTTCCCAGATAGCACCATCTACCTTTGATGAGTAGAGTCATATGGATAGTTTGGCATCCCCTTTCCAGGAGCAGTGATAGAAGTCTATGTGATGATGGCTCCAGAATTGGTTGGAAGTTGGAGAGTGATGAAGAGAGTGGGGTTGGGGGGAAATTAAGAGGTGCCAAATAAATAAAACTTGCAGCCCTAAAGTCCAGGACAATGCTTTCTATAAAAAGAAAGTCATGACAATAGTCCCCACTTGTGGATATTATGAAAGTACTCCCACCACAATACTGCTATAGGCGAGACATTGCAAGATATCCCAGAAGGAGAAGCAGCAAGGCAACTCATAGGCCATCAGGTTCAGGAGTTATTAACTTTTAGTGTGTCCTGGACTCCTTGGGCAGTCAGTTTGGTAAAATCTCTTCTCCCCCTGCTCAGAATCATGTTTTTAAGTAATTGAAAGAAATGCTACCTTTCCGTGGGAGGTTAGTAGACAGGTATGGTGGGGGAGTGTTGTTCCCACTTAGATATGTGGTACATTCTATTCTGAGTGACCTCTTTTGGGAAGGACAATCCAAGTATCCAGAGAAGCATAAACAATATGGTAAAGGGTCGTGATTGAGCCCCTGAAGTGTGAAGTGTAGTTGAAGGGACCAGGAGTATTGAGCCCAGAGAAGAGAAGATATGAGCCACACATGATACTGGTCTTCAGTTATTCAAAGGACTGCCATTTTTATTTGTTCTATGTGGCCCCAGAGGCCAGAAGTAGGAACACTGCGTAGAAGAAGTCAATTTAGGCTTGCTTCCTGATGATTAAAGCCATGCCAGCATAGAAAGACCCACCCTTGGCTACAAATGTTTCCTCCTCACTGAAGGTCTGCCAGCCACACTTGTGGGACCACTTGTAGAAAGGATTGATGTTCAGGATGGGCTGGAGGAGAGGGTCACTGAATTCCCTTCCCATGCGGACGTTCTGTGGGAACTTCACAGCAGTGGCCGTAGTGTTTGTATCTGTGTGAGCCTCACAGAAGGGGCTGTGCTGTTTTGAGGGTAGTAAAGAAACCTTGGCTGGAGTTGAGCTAAGGTGTGAACTGTAGCATTGGAGTAATGAGCTTGCCTTATTCTGCCTCCTTCTTTCTGTCATACCTCCACCGAGATGTCTGCCACTTTTCTTTGCCTCCTTCTTCCTGTCTCCTTTTCTTCCCCAGAAGACCTTTTCAATAACAATGAACTGTTTTTCAATGATAGGAACAGATCATCAATTATTTCTTAAATAACAATCACTGATTGAGGTTTTCAAAACACTTTAACATACATGGGATCTCACATGATCTACCCAATAACTTTATGAAGTACTAGATGAGTTATTTCTCATCTTTTCTTGGGTGAAAAAAGAAAGGCTCAGGAAAGTTGAGTGACTTGCCTGGTGAACAGACAGTCAGAGGCAGAATTGGAACCCAACTATTCCTGACTCCAAATCCAGTAGGCCAAGTTGTCTCTGATCCCCAGAATATCTACTTCCAGGTTTACAAGGAAATGTAAGATATGTTTCCTGAATTCAAAAAGCTTACTTTCCCTAAAGATAAGAGGACAGACATTGAAGGGAATTGAGTTAAACTCAAACAGGGCAAGTTGGTGGTATAGTCGATAGAATACCAGGCTCGGAGTCAAGAAGACTCATCTTTCTGAGTTCAAATTCAGCTTTAGATACTTACTAGCTGTGTGACCCTGAACAAGTCACTGAATCCTGTTTGCCTCAGTTTCCTCATCTGTAAAAGGAGCAGGAGAAGGACATGGCAAACCATTCCAATATCTTTGCCAAGGAAACTCCAAATGGGGTCACAGACAATCAGACAGGACTAAAATGAGTGAAAAACAATGAGGTAGCCAGTCAACAAGCATTTATTACACACATGTTGTGTTGAAAGCTGCCAAAATAATCTCTTTAAAGTTCAGGTTGACCATGTCATCTCTTCGATCAGAAATATCCAGTGGTTTTCCATTCCCTTTTGGATGGGGGTTCTTGAGATGTTTTATATCCTTGATCCCATTGGCAGTAGTCCGATGAAGTCTATAAACCTCTTCTAAGAGTCATATTTTTAAATAAATAAGATACATGATTAATAAGGAAATCAATTACATTGATTTGTTTTAAAACCAACAAATTAATAGACCATAGTTTATCAATTCCTGTTCTAGGCTGCTGCTATCTTTTGCAGACCACTCTGTTCTTTGTCTTTTCAACATCCTTTCCTTTCATGAGTTCAGTATCATATTTCAGCTCATGTCTTTCTAATAATATTTTATTCCCCCTTCAATTACATGTAAAAACAAATTTTAACATTCATTGTTTATTTTTCAAGTTTTGAATTCCAAATTATATCCTTTCCTCCCTCTCCTCCCACATACCTGAGACGGTAAGCAATCTGATACGTTATACATGTGCAAACATGTAAAACATTTTCCTATTAATCATTTTGTGAAAGAAGACTTAAGGAAGAAGACGAAAAGAAGGAAGGAAGGAAGGAAGAAAAACATAACGGGCTTCAGACTGTATTCAGACATCAGTTCTTTCTCTGGAAGCAGATAACATTTTTCATCATGAGTTCTTTAGGGTTGTCTTGAATCATTGTATTTCTGAAAAAACTAAGTCATTCATGGTTCTTCATAGTAAAATATTACTGCTACTGTATACAGTGTACCCTGGTTCTGCTTACTTCACTTTGTATAAGTTCATGGAAGTCTTAACAGCTTTTTTCTGAAATCATCCCACTGATTGTCATTTCTTATAGCACAATAATATTCAATTACATTTATATAATATAACTTATTCAGTCATTCCCTATTGATGGGCATCCCCTCAATTTCTAATTCTAATGCTAGCACTAAAAGAGCTGCTTTGTATATCTTTGTACAAATAGATTATTTCTTCCTTTTAAAAAAAAAATCTCTTTGAGATATAGACCTAACAGTGGAATTGCTGGATTAAAGGGTACACAGTTTTGCTGATCAGAATGTTTGAATTACACAACTCCACCAGCAATGTATTAGTGTCTTAGATTTCCCACATCCCCTTCAATATTTATCATTTTCTATTTTGTCAGATTAACCAATATGATAGGTGTGATTGATGTAATTCCCCTGCTCCTAAATTTTTTCTGAGGAGTTTTTAAGATTGTTTGGAGAGGAATTTGGGAGGGTGCTAGAGAGTTCTTCTTTATGCCATCATCTTGGCAGCATAAATACTATCTTTTGAAAAATATGTATTTATTTAATTTTTTAGTATTTTTCCTCAATTATATGTAAAAACAATTTTAACCTTTTTTTTATTTTGAGCTCCAAATTCTCTCCCTTCTTCCCTTCCTCACCCTCATTGAGAAGACAAACAATTTGATAAAAGTTATGTATGTGCAGCCATGCAAAACATTTCCATATTTGTCATTGTTAAAGAAAACACAGGCAAGAGAAAGAAAAATAACACAAGAGAAAGAAAAATAACGCAAAATAAAAGTATACTTCAATCTGCATTCAGACTTCAATAGTTCTTTCTCTGGGAATGGACAGTATTTTCCATAATAGATCCTCCAGAATTGTCTTGGATTATTGCATTGCTGAGAATAGCTAAGTTATTGACAATTGGTCATCATACAATATTGCTGTTACTATACACAATATTTGCCTGATTTTACTCATTTCACTTTTCAACAGTTCATGTAAGTCTTTCCAGGTTTTTCTGAGAACATCTTACTTGTTATTTCTTATAGCACAATAGTATTCCATCACTATCATATCACAACTTGCTTAGCCATTTCCCAGTTGATTGGGCATCCCCTCAATTTCCAATTCTTTGCCACTATTAAAAGAGCTGCTATAAATATTTTTTTTACAAATATGTCCTTTTTCTTCTATTATATTCCTTTAGGATATAGACCTAATAGTGGTGTTGCTTAGTCAAAGAATATGTGTGGTTTTATAGCCCTTTGGGCATAGTTCCAGATTACTCTACAGAATGGTTGAATCAATATACAACTCCACCAATAGCATGTAAGTGACTCAATTTTCCTACATTCCCTTCAACATTTGTCATTTTCCTTTTCTGTCATATTAGTCAATCTGATAGTTGTGTGTGTATGAAGGGGGTACTTCAAGGTTGTTTTAATTTCCATTTTTCTTATCAATATTAATATGGAGCATTTTTATGATTGCATAGCTTTGATTGTTTTGTCTGAAAATTGCCTGATCATGGACTTTAACCATTTATCATTTGAAGAATGATTCTTAGTTTTTATAAATTTAACTCAGTCTTTTATATATTTGAGAAATGAGGTTTTTATCAAAGAAACTTGTTGAAAGAATTTTTTCATAGCTTTGATGACTAATTGCATTTCCCTCCATCCTATTTCCTCATTTATCCTACTCTGTCTTTTCACTCTATCCATCCTCAAGTGTTTTGCTTCTGACCACCACTTTCCCCCAATCTGTCCTGTCTTCTATCAGTGCCTCCCTTCTCTTATCACCTTTCCTTTCTACTTTCTTGTAGAGTAAGATAGATTTCTATACCCAACTGAGTGTGTATGTTATCCCTCTTTGAGTCAATTTCACTAAGAATAAGGTTTAAGGGCTCCCTTCTGAATTCTCCTATCTTCCCCTTCACCGTAAAAGCTCTTTTGCAACTTTCATCTTAAAGGCAGGTGGAGAGGTGGCACAATGGATAGTACACTGGACCTTGAGTCAGGAAGACGTGTTCAAATCCAGCCTCACACACTTCCAGGCTGTGACCTTGGCAAGTCACTTTACCTTGTCAACTTTCTCAACTGTAAAATGAGGATACTCTGGTAGGGTGGTTGGGACAATCCAATCAGACAATATTTCCAAAGCACTTAGCACAGTGCCTGGCACATAGTAGGCTCTTAATAAATATTTGTTCCCTCCATTCAATCTTAAATGGGAAATAATAAATGTTGATCTAGCACTTTAATATTTGCAAAGTACTCATTTGATCCTCCCAACAGTCCTGTAATGTTGATAGTATGGATATTGTACAATGATCAATAGTGAATAACTTAGGTATTCTGAAGGATCTATTACGGAAAATACTATCCATTCCCAAAGAAAGAGGGGAGCATCAGGACCCTGAACCACAGATAATCTTATGACCTACAGGACTCACAACATCGACAACCAGACCATGGGACATCGGGATTAGCGTTTTGGGTGATCTGCCCATCTTTATTCTGATGGCTCTGACCTCCAGAAAGTACACATTGACCACTGAAAAAAATAACAGAAAAAGGCATGAATTTTCCATTTCAATAAGTAAATGCTCCCCACATGGGCAGAAGATGGCCTGGGGTTTGCTAATCTTGCAATAGCTATGTGAGCACCTCTCTAGAGCAGTATTTCCTCCGCCGGTTGTTCTAATTGATGAAGTTGGGCTGATTAAATATAAGAGAATCCTGGTGTCCTTCTCAAGCCTCTCTTAATGGTCAGGTCTGAGCAACTTCTGGCCAAAGGCCAGGCATTGGGATCCCAGCACTGTTCAAATCAGAACAACATTAGGAAGGGCTCTCCCTCAACTCCAAAACATGCTAATCAACTAAAGTAGTAGAGTGTAGCAGTTTTCAAACTTTTTAGTCACAGGGCCCCTATATACTCTTAAAAATTATTGAATACCTCAAAAAGGTTTTGTTTATGTGGGTTATATCTATCGATGCTTGCCATATTAGACATAAAAACTGATAAATTTTTAAAAAATATTCATTCATTTTAAAATAACTATAACAAACCCATTACATGTTAACATAAATAATATTTTTAATGAAAATGAATATTTTCTGAAACAAAAAAAGAGTAAGGAGAATGGTAGTATTTTACATATTTTTATTAATGTCTCATTTTTTGCTCAAGACAAATGGATTCTGCTGTCTGTTTCTATATTTGATCTATGCTTTTCATTGAAGTATGCAAAGAAATTCCAATCTTACACAGATATGTAGTTGGAAAAGGGAGGAGTTTTTGAATAGGAAAGTAACATCTGAATAGTATTATAAAAATAGTTTTGACCTTATGGACCACTTGAAAGAATCTAGGAAACCCCAGAGGTCCACCTTTGTTGATTCTCCTTTGAGAATCAATGGGGTAAAGGGTAGCATGTTGTACTTAGTTAAGAACTTGACTTTGGATCACACATCTGATGCATACTTGGCATTTGGCCCTGAACAAGTCACTTCTCTGTATCTCAAATTCTCCCGTCAGTAAAATGGAGACAATATATTCCATTCCTACCTCACAATGAAAAGACAGACAGAACAAGTGAATGGCTTTAAGCTCTTTAGAAAGGAAATCTTGAAAAGGCCTAACATATTGTAATAGCAAAATTGAGAGGAAGTACGGAAGACCTAGATTCATGTTCTCCTCCATGATACATACTGGCTTTGCAAATCATTGACCCTCTCATTGCCCCAGGCCATTGGAAGGTGGTAAGTTCTAGAGAAGTTGTTGATCTTTATCAGTTGCCTTCCCCTCAAAAAAGTATTGTAAGTATTTTTATAATGCATTTAGGGCTTGTTAATAAGCTATGGTGTTACTATCATCTTATTAAAGTATATTTTAAGAATAAAATTTTACCTAGAAGAAACAATCTGTGGTGAGGCAATAAACTAGGGGTGCACTTATAGATGTAGTTAATGTGCTTTTGGTATTGCCTGACTAGGGAAATCTGAGTTCAAATCCTACCTCAAATATTCACCAGCTGTGTGATGCTGGACAAATAATTTAAACTTTCTGTGCCTCAGTTCTATCATTTGTAATATGAGGGAGTTGGACTCTGTCCTCTAAGGTCCCTTCTAGCCCTATGCCTGTGATCTGATAATTCTGCTGCTTCTATGCAGAAATAAACAAAAAGAAAAGAACATCAACCAAACATTTTAAAAATACATAAAAGAAAGCAGAAGGCTGTGCGGTAAAGGTCAAAGACAGGAAGGGCAATTCTAGTATTAAGGCATTAAATTAAAATAGATACTTTTACAAAGTAAGATGTTCACAGCTTCATACACAGTCCTGTTTTCTGTTCTTTTATATGGAAATGTTCACATTTGCTGCTATTTAGATTCACAATGAAAAAGAGAATTCAAAGGAATCTAGAATGATAAAAATTGATCACCTTCCTCTTGTATTAAAAGGAATTTTGTCATCTTGGGCCTATGAGGTAGACAAGTCAAGGTGCATTATCCCCATTTGACAAATGGGGAAACTGAGGCTTTTGCAGATGCAGTGACATGGTCACTCAGCTAGTCTAGATGTGAATGTAGGTCTTCTGATTCCAAGTCCTTGCCTTACTGTGTTAGAAGAAGAACCTGAGGGGCCTGGAACTTTTCTAAAACATAAAAATAGTAGCCTGGAAAGAATTTCAGAATTTTTCATTTTTAATACATTTCCTTGTCCCAGAATAGAGAGGAAAAAATCATAATATGCGTAAATTTTAGGATAACCAAATTGGTTTAAAAAAAATGATGTAATTTGAATCTCAAGTCAGGCTCCCTTTCGGGTTTGATGACTGGTCTTTTCAAAACTAATCCTGAAATTTCCCAAAGTAAACTTACTAACTAGTCAAGAAACCAAGCAAAAGTCCAGCATTGCACTAATAATTTGACATCTTTTTAATTCATCCATTTAGGTTGACAAAAAGATGCTAATTTCCCCTGCCTCTTCTCAAAGGATTCCCTGTTTTAGTTGGGACACTTCCAGGAACTGAAGGAGGTCACTGACAGTCAGCTTGGAGGAAATACCTCACCCGATGGGCATGCCCCTGCAGTGAGTGCCCAAGGACTCACTCTGAAAGTGAGGGTCACAAGAAAGATGGCAGTGAGAACCTGAGGCAATATGACCACAAAGGTGGAGAGTGCATCAAAATCTATGTTTTTACCATTAGAAAGACAAGTGTGAAGTGTCCTAAACTTCCCAAAGAAGGGTATAAATAAACTGTTTATACCTTCAAAGTAGAAACCATCATGAATGCCTTGGACAAAGAAGGAAGATTTCTTACTTTCCCAGGAAAGTGGAATCTGATAGAAAAGGTGGATGATGTTTTAGAAAACACCCTTGCAGTTGATGACTTAGATGACAGATGTTTTCAGGTAGAGGTACATAGAAGGGCATCAGCCAGGAAAGCATCTTCTCAGAGCTCCAAGCAAACACAGAGAAAGTTTTGTGTTAGAAAGACAAATTTTGGATCTGTATCCCAGTTTGAGAAAAGAAGGTAATCAGAAAAAACTTAAAAGGAAAAGGAGAGAAAAAGGAAATCAGTACCCTACTCAATATGCATAGGAAGGACTTTGAAAAACTAACCCCAATTAAAGCACATAAATTACTAGGTTGTCTGGGTAACTCTGTAGGATATATATATTCTAGAAAAGCAACAGAATCTCTCAGGGAGACTGGTGCTTTGTGTCAAGGGATCATTTACATTCTCACTTGTTTCCATACAGTGAACTTAATAGTGGGGGTAGGGGTGGAGTCAAATAAGTGGACAGAAATGATCAGTAACTGTGCACAGGTGACCTTTGCTGATGAAAACACTGACTGAGATTCAGATGAGAAGTGATCCATTGCATCTTGGTTTGAAGTGTTTGTAAAATTCTGGATTATGTGGTACTGAAACTAAAGGAAAGTGACATTCCTGTTCCCACTTTTTTCCACCATTAAATGGCCCCCTGCATATCATTGGTCACTAGATAAACAGAGTGATCCTTGTAAGTGATCCTTGTTATATGATCCCCCAACCACATCAGGAACAGAAGAGTCAAGACCACATCCAAGCTGGAGGAGAGGAAGGTTTTTCTATTGACGCTTATAAAATAAACTACATTCACATGTTTACATCAAGAAGTTTCCAGGAAGTAGTTAGCAATGACACCATTTTCTTCTCTGGATATTCTGGCTCCCCTATCTTCAATACAGATTTAAAGCTAGTTGCCATAGCTACTGTTGGCTTTCCATATGCCTCCAAGGAAAATTGTATAGCATCATTGAGTTTGGGTCTTCTATGGAGGCCATTCTTAGCAACATAAGACTGGTATAGCTCATTAACTTTAGGTCAAGAGAATGTTGAAATGGCACATGAAGAGTGCTACCATCTTCAAAGAAATTATTCTCTGTGGCTAAATTGACAGTGACCAAATGATCTGCCAGTCTGCAAAAGTGACCCATGGATATCATGAAATGAAAAAGTCCTTGGAGCAGTTTCATGTAATTTTTGTTGCTGTTGCTTAGTTGTTTCAGTCATGTCAGACCCTCAGTAACCCCATTTGGCATTTTCTTGGCAAAAAATATTAGATGGCTTGCGATTTCTTTCACCAGATCATTTGACAGATAGGGAAACCGAGGCAAACAGGGTTAAGAGACTTTCACAGGATCACAGTAAGTGTCTGAAGCCAGATTTGAACTCAGGAAGATGAGTCTTCCAGACTTCAGAATCAGTGTTCTATCTGCTTCATCCCCTAGCTGCTTTCATGTAATTAAAAGCACTTAAAAACTGTAAAAGGTAAAGGAAGCTTTTATTCATTCATTTGTCGAGCAATTATTAAGCATCCACTACATGCAAAGTTGTGAGGATAAAAGGCTCAATTCACAGCCACTGGGTACAACTATCTTAGTAATAGCCAAGGCACAACAGCAACAAAAATAAATGACTGGATGGATAGACATGTGACACAACAGAATTCTAAAAGAACAAAAAAATGAAGATGCCCTTTATAATTTGCAGAATATGCTGTTTCATTATTTGGCACTCCTCTGGCTAATGATCTCTCTAGAGCAGAGACATTTCTTCCCATCACCCTTGGGAAATCCTCAGACTGCTTTCTTCATTTTTGTGAGTTCCAGTTGATCTGGGGAAGTGAAACTTGCTGAGGATTTAAAAGTGTCCCATCTCCATCCTGTCAACTCCAGGAGAGTTGACAATGATTTGAAAAAAAGGGAAAGGGGAAGGAAGGGAAGGAGAGGAGAGGAGAGGAAAGGAAAGGAAAGGAAAGGAGAGGAGGAGAGGAGGGGAGGGGAAAGGAGAGGAGAGGAGAGGAGAGGAGAGGAGAGGAGAGGAGAGAAGAGGAGAGGAGAGGAGAGGAGGGGAGGGGAGGGGAGGGGAGGGGAGAGGAGAGGAGAGGAGAGGAGAGGAGAGGAGAGGAGAAGAAGAAAGGAAAGGAAAGGAAAGGAAAGGAAAGGAAAGGAAAGGAAAGGAAAGGAAAGGAAAGGAAAGAATGGAAAGGAAAGGAGAAAGGAAAGGAAAGAAAGGAAAGGAAAGGAAAATGAAAAGAAAACAAAAGGAGCAACCAACCAAAGGAAAGGAAAGGAAAGGAAAGGAAAGGAAAGGAAAGGAAAGAACGGAAAGGAAAGGAGAAAGGAAAGGAAAGGAAAATGAAAAGAAAACAAAAGGAGCAACCAACCAAAAAGCACTTATCAAGTGCCATCATTTGTCAGGCAATGTGCTAGGTGGTGGGGACACACATACAAATCATCTTTAACCCCAAAGGAGTCTCTATTCTAATGGCAGACACAGCAAATACACCCATATCTGCATACATATACACGTATGCATACATATATTGTTTATATATGTACATATTGTTAAGAATTATTAAGGGATCCCTGAACTTGCATTTTTGCATGGCCATATTTTCTAGAAACTCTGGACCCAGGGTATGCAGGAGGCCCTGAATGTGTCAAGGGCAAAACCTCCCCTTTCCCCACCAAACTGACATAATTTATTGTTTGCCAACTGGATTCCTTGTGTGTCCCTGAGAGCCAAAACAGCTATCAGACAGTCTATACTAGGTTGAGGAATTGTTTATGGAACCCTTGTAGGTAAGCAGACCGTCCTATCTTCATGGTCTGGTGGTTCCCAATGGGGGAAAAATGTGACTTTTGTCTTGGCCTTGCTTCTCCCCTTCAGGAGGGATTTTGTACTCTTCCCACCTTTACTGCACCTTTCCACCTCCCATGCCATGCCCCTTTAGGTGGTGATTTGTGTTTCTCCCCTTCCCTTTGTCCTGAGATCATAAATATGCAAACTTCTGTATGAATTGTAAACTCTTTCGGTTCCACATGTGTGTTCATTTCTCTCATTATAAACCTAATTCTCAGGGAAGTTTCATGAAATTGTGATTACCTGTTGACTATATATATATATATATATATATATATATATATATATATGTATGTATGTATGTATGTATGTATGTATGTATGCATAACATAAGCATATAATATATGTTAGTTGACTGATTGTTGTGCTTCATTCTTGAAGAGGACCAAAATGACATCACCATGATAAAGTCAAGTTTCAGTGTGTCTGACTGTGCTATGAGCTCGAAATGCTCTACCACAGATGAGGCACAGATAGTCCATGTGAACATTTGGAATAGATACTCCAAATTTGTGGATCTTACGTTTACTTTGTGTTGTCTCAATTCTGCTTTGTTCATAGAGCACAGCACCCTTTCTGATATGGGCATGCCATGCTGAGAGGTCCTGTGCCAGTGTCTCCCATGTTGCACAATCAATTCCGAAGTTCCTGAGAGAGACCTTGACCATGTCCTTGTATGGCTTCTTCTGACCACCATGTGATTGCTTGCTATATGTATAAGCTAAGTTAATACAAGGTAGTTTGGGTCTGAGGCAAGCATTTATTAATCACTTACTATGTGCCAATCATTGTTTTAAATGCTTTACAAATATCTCAACTGTCTTATAGTGTAGATATTATTATTTTCTTTTTACAAATGAGGAATATGAAGCAGAGGTTAAATGACTTGCCCAGGATCACATAGCTATTAGGTGTCTGAGGCAGGATTTTAACTCAGGCCTTCCTGATCCCAAATCTAACTTTCCACTATATAGCTGCTGGGATAACAGGCAATCCCTATTTATACAGCACTTTGTCTCACACATGAAGCCCCCAGCAAATTTACCCCAAGTTCAAGGTACTCTGTAGGTTTGTATCCATTCAAAAATTATAACTCACGAACTCTTATTTGTAATGTTTACTTTTTCCTCTAGTTAATTTGAATACTACTTCAAAGTACAGGCACTGAGTTAATAGTACAGTTAGAAAAATGGGAAAGGGATCCTAGATCTAGAGTCAGAAGGGCCTTCATAGGAAATCTTGTCCAACCCTCATTTGTTTATTTGTTTTTTCACCAATAAAAATATTGAAACAGATGAGGGGGAACCAGTTTTGTTGTTTTCTTTTTTTTTTAACCATGCATGGTTAAAGCAGAAGACAAAGGTGTAAGACAACCATCCATGAGGTGATTTTATGTTTACAAAAGATCCAAAGAGACATTTAAATGACTTTTCAAGACTCTGAATCAGGGAAACAGCAGTGTTGTCCTATGCTGCCAGAAATAAAAAAGCATTCTCCCTGGTTTAAGTCCTCGCATGTGCCTAAGTAAGATGGCTTTCTTCAAGTACCATCTGTTTCTTTCTCACAAAGAACAAATTCTTTCTGGGTTATCCCAAGATTGATGGAAGGTATCCAGAGAACAAAGTGGTAACCTCACTGGTTTGCAATCCACAGCATCTCCAACTTGCTCTTTTGGGGAAACAGCAGACAGATCTGGAGATAAATCAATGCCTTCTGGTTGACTGTTGTGCTTCGTTCTCAAAGAAGGCCAAAGTGACATCAGTATAATAAAGTCAAGTTTCAGTGTGTCTGACTGTGGCTGATCAGATCAATACAAACTCAGAATGCTGTACCACAGATCAGGCACAAATAGTCCATGTGAACATTTGGGGTGGCTACTCTAAACTTGTGCCTCCTATGTTTCTTTTGAACTATTTCAATTCTGTTTGCTCATAGAGCACAATGTCTTCTCTGACATGGGCACATCATGCTGAGCGGTCCTGTGCCAGTGTCTCCCATGTCATACAATAATTTTCAAAGTTCTTGAGAGAGACCTTGAGAGTGTCCTTGTATCATTTCTTCCAACCACCATGTGATCGCTCACCCTGTGTGAATTCTCCATAAAACAGTCTTTTTGGCAAGTGAATGTTTTGCATTCGAACAACATGGCCAAACCATTGGAGTTGCACTCTCTAAAGCAGAGTTTTAATGTTTGGAAGTTTAGTTTAAGTAAAGACTTCACTGTCATCAGAAGGTGACCTTAACCTGCCAGGAGATCTTTAGTTTCCTGGTATGTTGCTGATAAACTGCTCCACTGATGCCTGCAGTATAAATTCTATAAGGCATATGCAAAGAGATGCTTCCATTAACAATATTCATTCAGTATTCTGGGTTTCTCAAGACATAATTAATTTAATAGTAATGACAGAGACAATAATTAATTGTTGTTCAGTCATGCCTATTTGGGATTTCCTCAGCAAAGATTTGCCATTTTCTTCTACAGCTCATTTTAAAGAGGAGGAAACTGAGGCAAATGACTTGCCCAGGATCACACAGATAATAAGTATCTGGGCCTTGGTTTGTGTGTTTTCTGTCTGAAACAGATTCTGGCTTCAACTTGAATTGAGAGGCTACCTCTTTCACATAAGAGATAGAATACCCTCTTTTCACTTAGATTCTAATGGCTTAAATTCAGTTTTAGGGGAAGGTACATCCTTTACACACACACACACAAATTAGACTTAGGAAAGCCCTTAGTTGCTTTTCTTCCCACCATGAGAATGTTATGGTACATGTGACTTTTGCTCTCTAGAAGGAGAGTCTTTACCTCCAGAATTCATATTCTTTTGAAACAGAGCAGCAAGTCCCATCAGTAATTTAATCTGTCTCAACTCCTTTCTCTTGCTCACTAGGGACTATCAAATTAATAAGCATTCATTAATTCATTATTTATTAATAAGATTATACTATGTACTAGGCACAGTAAGTCCTGGACTTACTGTCCCTGCCTTCCAGGACTTTACGTTCTATCACAGGGTCTCTGACCTGGCCTTCTACCTGAATTTGTTAGAAAAATCCTCTTAATTCTTGCTTAATTTCTCATGGCTAAACTACAATCCCTCTGAATCATTGTAGGGGCTATATTTTTAACCAACTACCAAGGACTGGCTGTACGACCATCCCCTTCCCACCTTATCTTCTCAATTGTGGGATCTTTTGGTTTCATCTGCAAATGAAAAAGAAGTGAGAAAGACAAAAATCAAAATACTCCTTCCAAAACAGCTCTGCATGGAGACTTGGTCTTCCACTTCAATCCCTTCCTCCTCATCACTGGGTTTGCTAGGGATGCAACATGCTACCCCACGTAAGGTTGGCAAAGGGTTTTCCATAGGGCAACCCAATGATGTGGGTAGTGTGATATTCCCATTTATAAATGAGGAAATTGAGGCTCTAAAGAGGTTATGACTTGTGTGCAATTATGGGAACTCAGGGCAAATGACTGCAGCACCAACACACTATCCATTATACCACCTCAGACCCAGGGATCAAAGGTTTTTGGTACTGAATCATCCGGGTGGCGATGATAACAATGTCATGTGGCACCTCCAAGTTCACAAATCACTTTCTTGACATCCACCTTATAAATTAGGCAACATAAATATTCTTATCCCTGTTTTACATAGGAGGAAACTGAGGCTCAGTCCATTTATGTGACTTCTGGCTAGGAAGCCCCTTGGCCAGGATTCAAGTCTGCAGCTGCTCCTCCTACACCACACTTTGTCAGGACAAGTGAAAAGTGGCACCATGAACATTCTGAGAATTGGGAGGTTGAGTGAAAGGGAGGAGACACGCCGGCCCTCTCTGTATGATTATGGAGGCTTCTGAGAAGTGTTAAATAATTTCTCCCTTGGACTTGCTTGGGGAATGTCTTGACGATGAAAAAGTAGAACATGTTGTCCTAGGTTCTGGAAGACTAGTAGGTTCAAACTGATAAGCAGTGGTGCATCTAGCCACAATGCTCCAAAAAGGTCAACTCTCTTTCTAGGATCATATAACCCTATCTAGTCACAGGAATGTGGATTTTTAAAAGAGAGAAGGGACCTTAAAAATCATAGTCAAACCTCCTCATTTCACAAATGAGCAAACAGATTTTGAGAGATCGAGTGACTTGCCTAACAATAATAGTATAGTGCATTTGTATAATGCTTCACCAATATAAACTCATCTTATCCTCACAATAACCCTGGGAAGTAAGTGCCACTATATCCCCATTTCAGAAGGCAGAGTGACTTGTCCCAGGGGTTAGTAAGTAACTGAGCCTGGATTTGAACTGAGGTCTTTGTGACTCTAGGTCGAGAATTCTGTTCACATGGCTTTGTCTAAGATCCTACAGGTGGTTAGTTTCCAAAACCGTAATCCATTCCCAGAATTCATTTGTTTCCTTGACCCCAAACCCAATATTCTTTCTACTGCCTTCCCGCTGTCCTATATAGTCCTTATTTAAGCTAGTGAGTTATAGTGCTTAGCGTTGAAAGGGGAGTCACAAAGGTGAGTTCAAATCCCGTTGCTACTTGTTTGACAGTTGGCTTTACTTCTCTGCCAAATGGGGAAGTTGGACCAGATGAGTCTTAAAGTCCCTTCTATCTTGAAATCAATGATTTAATTACTCATTGTGAGAGGATAGCAAGGGTACTGGCTTTGGAATCTGCGAACCTGGGTTCAAATTCTCATTCTGCTTAATTTGCATTTCTAGTGTGGCTTCTGTCATGCGTTGTACTCATATGACCAGAGTTAAGTGCTTGACAAACTTGTTGATTGAATGTGGCCCAATTTTGACTTGTCTCCTCAGTCGTAAAGTAGGGGATTAAAGCAGATGACTCCTAAGTTTCCTTTGTGAGCTAGAGAGTTTACCAAAGTTTGGGAATTTGGAGAAGACATGCAGTGTTCAGGGATCACCAAATGGACCAGTCTGGTCAGACCTCAAAAGTGATGTGAAATTAGCCTGTAAAGGCAGTGAGGGACTTCAAGTATCAGGTTGAAAAACTTATATCTTATCCTGGATGCAGTAGTGAGACATGGGAGGTTCTTGAGCATGGCAATTAGATGATCAAAGTGTTGGTCTCATTTTATTGTAGTTTTAACCATTACTATACAGTAAATTTGTTGGGCAAAGTCTCTGACTTATGTGACCATTGTCTACTGACTTGTAACCCATACCAGTGAGCAACAAGAAGTTAGATTTTGTTCTCCAGGGTGCCCAGACATCATGGACAAGACATTCCCCCTCACTGAACTTCAATTTCCCTATCTGAAAAATGATTAGTTTACAGTAGATCATCTCTAGGGTCCCTTCTAAGCTGAATTCTTATGAACCATTGGCATACCAAATCTGCATTTTATTTTATATCCTAAAGAAAGGACAGGAAGCTAGATGGTACAGTGGATAGACAGAGCACTGGCCTAGGGTCAGGGAGACTCAATTTCCAGGGTTCAAATCTAGCCTCAGACACTTCGTAGTTGTATGACCCTGGGCAAGTCACTTAACCCTGCTTGTTCAGTTTTCTCATCTATAAAATGAGCTGAAGAAAGAAATAGCAAATTCACTCCATTATTTCTACCAAGAAAACACCACATGGGGTCATGGAGAATTGGACAACTGAAATGACAACAAAGAAAGAGCAGTATATGCTTGTATTTGTGTCCATGGTGCTTGGTATACTGTCTGGAACATAGTAAGTGCTTAGTAAACGCTTGTTGCCTTGCTTTATGGTGATTTTGGAATCCGAAGATCTAGATTTAAGACCCAGCTATGTGAAACAGAAAGCAAAGTAGAATTTTTTGCTCTTTTTCTGGATTGAGTTTTAGCCAACCAAGTGCTTATGATTGAATCAAGAGTCTTTGATTGGAAACAGTATTTATATTGCATTGCTTGGGAGGAGAGGAGAGAAAGAGAGAAGCAAAGCTGAGAAAAAAGTGTAAGAATGTTTGTGATGTCAGCACTCCTGTTGATCTATGTTGATTTCTCAGACAGAAGCCCTGTCTGTTGGTCTGTGATAATTTCTCAGACAGAAGTCCTGTGTGTTGGACTGTGTTGATTTCTCAGACAGAAGCCCTATCCGTTGATCTGTGTTAATTTCTCAGACAAAAGCCCTGTCTTGATGTCGCTGGTAATGTATATAAATATTAATATAATCCTGTTAAGCTTTGTTTTCCTAGAGACAGAAGCTGCAGGTGGGAGCCCCTGGAGACTGCTTCAAGCAGGAGCAGGAAGGGTTTGGAGTGGAAGAGTCCATATGAACTGAGACAAGGGGCAGGAGCAGAGAGCTGCCTGTGTGTGAACTCAGGCAAGAGCTGGGAGTGGTCAACCCATGGAGGAGGAGCTCTGAGGTTTGGAAATCAGCCTGGAGTCAAGATGAGAGAGGATTTTACTTGGACACTATGTATTTATTAAGAAGATTGTTCTTAC
>CM053770.1:262837435-262857350 GCA_028658325.1 Potorous gilbertii
CTTAAAATTATTTTATTTTATTTTATTTTATTTTTTTTATTTTATTTTATTTATTTATAAATGTTCTACAATCACTTCCTTAAAATTAAGATTTTATACCCCCACACCTTCCCCCCCTACCCCGCTCCCTCCCCATGACAGCATACAATTCTGTATAGGTTCGACATATACTTTCCTATTGAGCATATTTTCACTATAGTGATGTTATGTAGTCACACTGACATAAGTGGAAGACTACTAGGACTGTATCCTCAAGAGATTATAAAAATGGGAAAGGGACCCACATGTACAAAAATATTTATAGCGGCACTCTTTGTGGTAGCCAAGAACTGGAAACCCAGGAGATGCCCATCAATTGGGGAATGGCTTAATAAATTATGGTATATGAATGTAATGGAGTACTATTGCGCCATAAGAAATGATGAACAAGAAGACTTCAGGGAGGCCTGGAAAGACTTATATGATCTGATGCTGAGCGAAAGGAGCAGAACCAGGAACACTTTGTGCAGACCCTTAAAATTATTCACAGCAGCAGTGCTTATGTGTGCTATGGTTGACTTTACACTGTGCCACTTACCAGATGTGTTGAAATGACTTCTCTTCTCTGGCCTCTGTTTCCCCATGCATTAAATGAGGAAACTAGATACAACCGAATTAAATTCGACCAATATTTATGCTACAATCTGCACACTTAAAGACAATATATCCTGGTAAATAGAATTGGAATCAGGAAGGCCTGGGTTTAAAACTTGCCTTTGATACACACTAGGTCTGTGATCAAGACCTAACCCCCTGGGTGATCCAAACAACTGTCGAAGACTAAGTGGGGGAGTGGAGTAAAGCACATGGATATCCAGAAGTTACTCCTCTTTCAAGCCAGCTGATCAGGGCCGAAAGACCAAAGATTTTACTAGAGTCTGCCCCAAGGAGTTTGAGTGCTCCCTGGAGACGTAGAGCATGTACACTGGCGACAGGAAGGGTGCTGTTATTGAAAGAGGGAATGCCCCTGTACTCCTCCCATCTCAGGGACTCTGCTTTTAAGACCCTTGTAGCCTTTTTATTTTCCACTCTGGCCTGACCCCCTTCAGAATTCAAGAGCTGCCTCTTGCCCTCTCCCTTAGTGTCTATACACTTCCTTTTGCGCAATAGCTAGTGTTATGGATTCCATTAGAAAGAATTAGGCTCATTGCTCCTAGGGATTGTTTCATTCATTATACCTGTATCCACAGGGTCTGGCACATAGAAGGAGTTTAATAATACTTGATGGACACCAGTGCAGGTTAGCACCTTCCGAACAGCTGAAAATCTAAGAGCGCACAGAGGGGTCGCAATGGCTCGTCCAGTCACACAGCCATGATTGTCAGAGGCCAGAAGGGGATGGTAACATCCAGAGGGATAAAGAAGAAGCCATTCCTGGGATTAGGGGTACCATCCATCCCTGGCATGCTAGAACTCAGCAGGAGCACAGGCCAGGTGTGGACACTCACGCCGAAGGGGCACCAGGGGCGGCCCTCGCTGGCTAGCTCCCGTGGGGGCCAGCAGGTGGCGATTGGGCTCCGGGGAACCACGCGAGTTGTGGGAGCCCGGGGAGGGAGGCGTGGCCTCGGAGGTCTTGACAGACAGGCTCCCAGACTAGGGCCGGGCATGAGGTAATAAGGGAAGGATGGAGGGGGCGTGCGCGCTTGTGCCTGTGTCGGGGAGCGCGCTGGCGAGGCCGAGCCCCTGCACTCCCCTGAGCCCGTGCAGCTGACACTGTCAGTGCATTTGTTTGTCAATGTATTTTTTTAAATGAAAAAATATTTTTTAAAAGCAAGGAAATGAAAGAAAGCAAAGGGTGTATTACGTGTGTGTGAAGGGGGTGCGCTTTCCTGGGGCGGGGGGGATGCCAAGTGGAGGAGAGGGCGGCCATCTCGGGGTGGGGTGGGGGCCCCTGTATGTGTCCCTGACTTTGGACCGGAGCCCGAGGAGGGGGACTCTAGCGCAGGCCCTGGGGAGGGGGCGGAACCGCGACTGCGGCTGGGGGAAGGGAGGGGAAAAGGGAGGGGGCCGAGGGAGAGAAACGACAGGGAGGGGGAGGGAAAAGGAGGCGACTAGGGGAGGGGGCCGGGGGGAGGGCGAGGACCCGAGCGGGGAGGGCGGGCAGAAGGAGGGGACCCAGGGGGAGGGGTGGCCAGCCCCCACCCCGCCCCGGCCGCCGGAGCATGCACTTGGGAGCAGGCCGGCTCCGCGAGATCCCCGGCGGCCGGGCATCCGCAGAGGAGGCGCAACTGGTGCCCGGGCCCCGGCGCGGCGGCCGCAGCGCCCGCACGAGCCGGCTCAGATCCGCGGGCCGGACAGCGGCCGGAGCTCCCCCGCCCGATCCGGCCTCGGCCAGCCGGCCCTGCGGCCGCGGCGCCCGGGTGACGGGGTCAGGCAGGGCCCGCGGCGCCGAGCTCCTGTTCTCTGCATGAAGCCTCCGGCCCCCTCGGGGCGGCGGGGCTCGGCGGCGGGCGGCGACACCCCGGGTGGATGCGGGACGCGCCCGGGGCCCATGGCGAGGAGCTGAGGCGGGCGGCCCAGCCCAGGCGCTCCCGGGGGGCTGCGCGGAGGCGGAGGCGGCCAAGGGCCCTAGATCGCCAGCCATGCTGCTGGCCTCGGCCGTGGTGGTCTGGGAATGGCTGAACGAGCACGGCCGCTGGCGACCCTACAGCCCGGCCGTGAGCCACCACATCGAAGCGGTGATCCGGGCCGGGGGACCCCGCGCGGGCAGCGGCAGCGTGGTGCTGGGCCAGGTGGACAGCCGCCTGTCGCCCTACATCATCGACCTACAGTCCATGCACCAGTTCCGGCAGGACACGGGTGAGCCCCCTCCTTCCCTTGTCAGCCCTCCGCTCCGCTCCTGCCCCCCAGCTGGCGGTGCCCCTCTCCTCTTGCCCCCCCAGCTGGCGGTGCCCCTCCCCTCCTGCCCCCCCAGCTGGCGGTGCCCCTCTCCTCCTGCCCCCCCAGCTGGTGCTGCCCCTCTCCTCCTGCTCCCCCAGCTGGCGGTGCCCCTCCCCTCCTGCCCCCCCAGCTGGTGCTGCCCCTCTCCTCCTGCCCCCCCAGCTGGCGGTGCCCCTCTCCTCCTGCCCCCCCAGCTGGTGCTGCCCCTCTCCTCCTGCCCCCCAGCTGGTGGTGCCCTTCCTACCCCCCTACTGCTGCTGTCCCTCCCCTCTCTTGCCCCTCCGACCTCCCCCCAGCTGGCGGTGCCCCTCTCCTCCTGCCCCCCCAGCTGGTGCTGCCCCTCCCCTCCTGCCCCCCCCAGCTGGCGGTGCCCCTCTCCTCCTGCCCCCCAGCTGGTGGTGCCCTTCCTACCCCACAACTGCTGCTGTCCCTCCCCTCTCTTGCCCCCTCCGACCTCCCCCCAGCTGGCACACCACTTCGTGCGCCGTGACAGCCCCGGCCCCCTAGCCTGCCCCCTCTCTGGGCTCCACCAGCCCTCTCTGCTGGCAGCTCTCGGGTCTGGGACAAACTTAGGGGAAGATGGAATTCCTCGGAGCTTCAGGTTCTTCCCCCGGGGCATCTCGGGCAGAAGGGGGCCTGGCTCGAGGAGGCCCGACGGAATACCCGGCAAGCCTCGGGATTCCTCGCCCAGGGACTGGGGGTCAGCACCGGAGAATGCCAAAGCTCAGCCCAGAGCAGGTGGGGGAAGAGGTTGGGCGAGGGGGGAGGGCGCAGAGGAGAAAGGAGAAAGAGGAAGGCCGAGGAGGAATGCCAGGCTAGTGAAGCTTATTCACCCTGCCAACTGGGAATTGGCAGCAGCATCAGGGGGCACATTCTTTCAGAGAAAGATCCTGGGTATCGCCCTTTCTCCACTCCCCCAGGAATACGACCCTTGACCTCTCAGGTCTGACTCTCCCTCTTTTAGTAGAGAAAATGGGTTTGTTTTCAGGGAATGAATATCCTTCAGATGACAAATTCACTTGAGGAAAAGTCTCTGGATGAGGGAAAGTAGAGAGGAAACCTTCAGCCTGGGGAAGGGGTGGGGAGTGGGACTTGAGGGTCTGTCAGCTTGGAGACTCTGTGGCAAATCCCTGGCAGAATCCCAGACTGAGCAGAACCCGGAGCTATCCTATCGGTCAGGAGGAAGCTGCGTTGCTGGACATGGGGACTAACAGGACTGAGGAGCTCTGCCCAAGCCTGGCTCTTTGGGGCTCTGCATCATTCACAAGATTTAGCTGATTAATTAGAGGACTAGGGGCCTAATCCTCCCTTAGCCCCTTCTGTGGGAGAATTCTGCCTGAGGTTGCAGCCCAGTGCAGTTCAGGAGACTGGGGAGCCCAGCTGCTGGAGGGAGGAAGGGAGGGCTGGTGCTGTGGAGAGAATGATTAGGAGGGTCCCAGAGGGCCAAGGAACAGCTGTCTGCTCACGGCATGCTTGTACTCATTGGAAAGACCCCAAATTCTGTGTGCTAATTAGGATTGTCATGGGAAGGGAATTTTCTTCCTCATTTTGTTTTTCTAGTTGGCAAGCACCTTGCAGACAGGACACACACTAGATGGATTTTAGGTTTCTGGGGTAGATTCCAAAATTACTAGCATCCTGACCCCCTTTCCCTTAGGGGATAGACTGTGTGTGCGTGTGTGTCTGCGTGTCTGTGACGTGGGAGAAGGAGGCTCTTGGGACAGGGAGGGAAACTAGTGGTGGGGAGGGGATAAGGAGCAGGGATGTGGAAGGAGCAAGCCAGAGGGATTAAGAAGGGCCCACAGCCCTAGCAATTTGGACAGAGTTTGCTGTGGGGGGCGGGGAGGCAAAAGATTGTGTATGTCTGGTTTGGGGTGTGTGTGCCTCTCTCTCTCTCTCTCTTTCTCTCTCTCTCTCTCTCTCTCTCTCTCTCTCTCTCTCTCTCTCTCTCTCTCTCTCTCTCTTTCTGTGTGTGTGTGTTTAGAGAAGCAGAAACTGGAAGGAATCTGGGGAGGGGGGGTGTCAGGCCTAGGAGAGGCAGATGGGGAGACATTTAACAGGGAATTCCAGTTCAGCTCAAAATAAACTTGGAGGTGTAGGATTTTTATATCAAAATAACACCCGCCTCTTCAGCCCATGTAGCTCCATTGGGCGGTGAGGCTCACTACTCCCAGCCATAACTCCTGGAATTTTACTCTGCAGAATTCTGGTGAATTAGGGTGTAGCACTTTTCAATAGGTGCTTCATTTTGTCCTCTTTGGAGGAACCCTAGCTCCCTCAAGGGACAGTGGAAGAAGACAAAGGAGGAAGGAGATTGAGAAATTCTCAGGTCTTTGGATTGGACCTTTGCTCCAGAGCTAAGCAACATTCTCCCCTCCCTCCACCAGGGAGCAAAGCATGATGGGCAGGCAACAGGTTCAAAAGAGCCCACTTTCTAACCTTAACTCTGGCTCTGTCAGGGGACTGATGTGTTGTTGAAGACAAGTGATTTCTCCTTCCTAAACCTCAAATTTTTTCTGTTGGATAATAAGGTTGAACCAGCTGTCTTTTAAGATCCCTTAGAGATCTGCATTACCTTGCATCTTTTGGCATGTGATCCAATTCAATTCAAGCAGTATTAAGTGCCTACATTGTGCAAGGAGAGGTCATGCAGATAAGGGAGTTGCTCTTGGGGCCTGGAAAACCTGGGTTCCGAAGCTTGGCACTCTTCTCAATAACCTAGGCAACTTTCTCAGACTGAGTTCCAGAGCAAGTGTTGACTTGCTTTGATAGAGAGAGCTTGCCCATCCTGAACTCCCCCTGCCAATGAAATCAGAGGGTCTGAGTCCCTATCCCTGTGTAAGGTGCTTTGCGTGGACCTGAGTGCATCCAGACAAAAAATGGTACCCTCAGAGAACCTATATCACCCAGGAGGTCTATACCACATACTCAGGCATTCTGTGTTCTAAGGTCCCTTCTAGTACCGACATTCAGTATCTTATTAAGCAAGCATTTTTTGGATGTTTTCTATGTGCCAGGCACTGCTGAGTTTAGGATCAACAACCCAAAATGAACTGGTCCCTACTCTCAAGGAACTTACATTCTACTGCAGCATCAATGTTCACGAAATATACCTAGGGTCTCAGGTTATGAAGGGCTCTGAATGCCAGATAGTAGGATTTTATATTTAATCCAGGAAGTGATAGGAATCACTGGTCTTTATTTACAAAGGATGATATGGTCAGAATTGACCATTAGGAAGATGACTTTGATGGATGTGAAGCAGACAAAGCTATCTGCAGTCTATTTCAATAATCCAGGTGTAAAGTGTTAAGGGTCTGCACCAGGGAGACGACATTGTCAAGAGGAAGAAAGGGGACATATAGGATATTAGAGGGTAATGTGACAGGTCTTGACAACAGATCAAATGATGTGGAGAGAGAGACAGAGACAGAGAGAGAGAGTTAAAGATGACACCTAGGTTGTGAGCCTGGGGGACTGAGGATGACTAATAAGGAAGTTAGGAAGAGGGGACGGTTTGGGAGGGAAATATAATTTTATTTGTGGACAAGTTGAATTTAAGTATTTACAGGACAGGCAATTGGAGATTCAAGATTGGAAATCAACCTAGAGATTAGTTAGGACTAGATCAGTTGATTTGAGGATCATCAGCATAGAGGTGATAATTGAATCTGTAGAAACTGATGAGACCCCCAAGTGAGGCTGTATAGAGGGAGAAGAGAAGGGACAAAGCTGAGGGACCACCTAGAGTTAACAACTAGGTAGATTAGGACAGATCAGCCTACGCTGTTAGAGGGAACTCCTGACTGGGGACACGGGATAGATCATACTTGAGTTGAACCTAGAAGGAAGATGGAGATTTTGAGAGCCAGGGGTGAAGATGGAGCATATGCCAGTCATGGGGAGCAGTTTATATATGTCGGCACAGACAGGGAATATACATGCATATGTACACATATGTGTTATGGATATGGATGCATATACATGTGTGTATGTGTACATATATACATGTGTGTATATTGCATTATATCAATGTATATGCCTTGCATACATATGTAGGCACGTGTGTATACATATGTCTGTATGTGTATATTTTTTTTATATATGCACCCTGTATAGAAGAAGCAACAAGGAAGACCAAACTGAGAGCAGCACATGCTCTTTGGGACTCTATAAGAAGAATCCAAATCCAATTTTCATTTGAAGGTTTAAATATCACCTGCCTGAGATTCATATCCCACACTGCAGTAAGTTTGGGATAATGCTCCCATCCAAGGGTGTGATGGAAGAGAAAGGAAGCCAAATTGCCAATGTAACTAAAAGTAACACCTTACTTTAGTCAATTTCAAAGTGTTTTCAATATCCATTATCTCATGTGATTCTCATAATAACCCTATGAGATGAGATATAGTAGAGAAAATGCTTTGTTTTTTAAACATCATTTGACAGATGAAGAAATTGAGTCTAGGAGTGGTTCAGCAGTCAATTTGGAGTTTGAGGATGTGGGTCTGAATATTTATTGTCTCTTTGACATTATGCTTCCAGGCATGTAGCTTCCCTGGGCCTTGGTTTTCTGATCTGAAAATTAAGGGGGTTCAACTAAATGATTTAGAAGGCACTGCAGCACTGAGCTCCCAAGCTCAGGAGATCCATCCACCAGCTTCAGCCTCCCCAGGAGCAGGATTTACAACAGTGCATCAGACTAGAACACCTTGTATTAGAGTCATATAGGATCGTAGGATTTAGACTTGAATGGACCCTTTAGAGTTTATCTAGTCAAATCCCCTCATTTTACAGATAAGTGAATTGAGGCTCAAAAAAAGTAAGTAAGGTGGCCAAGGTCACACAGATAATACTTTCCAGAGGCAGGATTCTAATGCAGGTCTTTCTGACACTAAATCTACATTTTTCCTTCTGTACCAGAGCTTGACAAAGCCATGACTCTCAATGATAGATATACCAGGTCCTGGGCCATATACTCTGGCAGCTTTATAAGGACATATTACCTTCCCATACACCAGCTAGACTTTCAAGCTTGAAACAAAACTGTCCAAACAATAGAGAACTGGCAGCAACTTGCCCAGAGTTGTCTCTGCCTCCCTTCCCTTCCTTCCCTAACTATCCCTTCCCCATTTTTCTTCCTCTTTTGATTGCTTCATTGCCTCTCCAGGGGTTTTCCTGTGTTGGAGAGCTTAGAAGTTGCCCCTCCCTACCTCCTGTGCCTTCCAGTCCCTCTACTTGGAATTTCATTGCTGCCAGTCACTGGGGAGAGCCCGGCTGAGGGTGCCCTGGCCCCTCTGGACTCCTCAGTTCATCCTCAGTCTCCAAGATCATTTCAGATTCTAAACCCA
Organism: Potorous gilbertii; assembly: GCA_028658325.1. Lineage (NCBI taxonomy): Eukaryota > Metazoa > Chordata > Mammalia > Diprotodontia > Potoroidae > Potorous > Potorous gilbertii. Next base: position 262,845,706 of record CM053770.1, read on the forward strand.
TTCCCTCCTGGCATTTTGGGCCAGAGAATCAGAAAGACTTGGAATGAAGGGAGGCACAGGTGGGCAAAGAAGTGAGACAGGATTCTCTTTTTGCCACCAGCCTTGGTAATCCTAGATTTACTTTCTCTGGATCAATGTTTTCTGCTCTTCAGGCAGAAAGGCAGCCAGGGTTTGGTGGAAGAAGTGGCAGACCTGAAGTTGGAACACACTAGGATCTGAGTCTTGGTTCTAACAATCTACCAGCCTCGGTTTACTCATCTATAAAATGGGGATGATAATTCATTTTTGTTGCTCAGTCATGACTGACTCTTCATGACCCCATTTGAGGTTTTCTTGACAAAAATACTGGAATAGTTTGCCATTTCCTTCTCCAACTCATTTTCCAGATAAGGAAACTGAGGCACGGATTAAGTGACTTGCCCAGGATCACACAGATAGTGTGTGAAGCCAGATAGAACTCAGGAAGATGAGTCACCCTATCCACCTAGCTTCCTGAATGATAATTCATATACCACTGACTTCATGAGTGGCTGAATCACGGTGTACAACTTTTCAAGTAGCAAATACTTACTTTTTGTTGGTTTAAATTGAATTCCTTTCCCCTTCTCCGTGCTGAACAGGGATAATGGAACTCAATAGAATAAGAACAGGAGAGATACTCAAGTCAGTGAAAGCAAAGGAGGAAGCCTGACTTTGCTCCAGACCTAAATTACATTTTTTTCCGGAATAGGAAATGTAATATTAGAGGAAACTAATGGTTGGGGCAGGGGGGGGCGTGGTGGGAAAGGCAGAGAGAGAGAGATTGGGAATAAGTATTTTCTTGTGGCTTTTAGTTAGGATTATCTTTATGCATCTTATTATGAATTGATTATGAAGAGACAGCATGGGGCAGGAGATAGAGTAGACAGAGGTCTGAGTTGGAATCATGAAGATTCAGGTACATGTCCAGCCTCTGACACTAACTGTCCTTGTAAAGAAGACTTCACCTTTGAGCTTTGGTTTCTTCATCCCTACATTCCTTCAAAACTTACCTTGTACCACCTACTTCACACATAAGTCCTTTTCTAATTGTCCCTACTTGGTTTTGTTCCTTATCCAAATTACTTTATATTTGTTTTGTGTGAAAAACTAGCATGATGTAGTGCATAGGGAAATAACTTTGGAATCATGGAGAGCCACATTTGAATCCTACTTCTGACACATACTGACTGTGTGACCCAGGTCTAGTCCCCTAATCTGAGTGATTTCTCTAAGACTGTCAGATGCCTAAGAGGAAGAGATCAGCATTGGTGCAGGGAATACTGTCATTGAGAATTCCCTGTCCCAGTGAAATAATAGGCCAGTCCAAAAGAAGTAAACTATTTTACATACACATTTATATATGAAAAGTAGTATAACCTAATGCAGAAGGAAAGCTGGTCTCAGAAGTAGGAAGACCTGGGTTCAGATCCCACTTCTGACATTTGCTGTTGACTGTTTAACTCTCAGGAAGTACCTAAGCTTCTGTAGTCTAAGCCCAGTGATGTCAAACTCCAAGGGCTGTTATTGACTTAGAAAACCATAAATGAACATTATCTGTGTTTTGTTGTGTTAGTCTGCTAAGTATTCCCCAATTACATTTTAATCTGGTTGAGCCCGCTTGGTTTACATGTTCCGCATCTCTGTTCTGCTCCATCACACAGACTATAGATGTGTCCATCTACATTGGTAGCAGGAGTTTCCTCAATGGAATCACAGGTCATATAATGCTATAAAGAACCTCAGAGGTCATTTGGTCCATCCCCCTCATTTTACAGATGAGAAAACTGAGGCCTACTGAGTTGATTTGCCTAAGGTCAATGAGGAAGTAAAGAGTAGAGTACGGATCTTAACCCAGATTTGATACATGCTTCTTGACCTATCTGTAAAGTGGGTATAATTACACTTACTTTCAGTAATGGGGATGATAATTCTTCTTTGTTTTTCAGTCATGTCTGTATGGGTGAAATGAGTCAATGTACCTCAAATCCTCTGCAAAACTTAAAGGTGTTACATAAATGTCAAACCAATTGACCATTTATTAAGCACCTACTGTATGCCAGACACATGGGGGCTCCAAAGAAAGGCAAAAATAGTCCCTGCTCTTGAGGGGCTAATAGTCTAATGGGAGAGAAAGCAATTATGTACACATAAGATATATATGTACAGTAAATTGGATATAATTTCAGGGAAATATAATAATAATACCTAGAATGTACATAGGAATTTAAAATTTGCTAAACACTTTGCAAATTTTGTCTCATTTGATCTTTACAACAACAAGCTTAGGAATTAGATAATAATATTATTGTCATTTTATGGATGAGATAACAGAGGCAAGCAGAGGTTAAGTGACTTGCCCAGGGTCACACAACTAGTAAGTATCTACAGCTGGATTTTAAACTCAAATCTTACTGATTCCCACTCTGGTGCTCTATCCACTACCTCACCAACTGGCCTCCTTACTATTAGTAATAGCTTGCTCTTACCAGCATAACCATGGTCACAATGTAAGAATAAAAGAGCCCCTAGAAGTCCTTGGTTCAAATTCCAGCTCTACCACTTGATATCTGTGAGAAACAATGTGGTATGATAGAAAGAACCTTGTTCCTGAGATCAGAAGGCCTGGATTCAAATGTGGGATCTCTCACTGTGTGACTTTGGGAAATGCATTCATTTCTTCTCCGTTGGAGACCATTTTTGCTCTTAAAATGAGTGTTCAATTAGATAGTCTCTAAATCCGCCCCTCTCCCAGCTCTAGAAACCTACAGCATTTCTCTTCCTTGGGCTTCAGATGCCTCCTTTATAGGATGGAATGCTTGGAAAGGAGAATGATGTCCAAAAATCTCTTCTAAGCTATGACTGGGTAACTTATCTGTGTTCAATTTTTCTCCCAGAAAGCCAATTCAGTTCTGGCTCCTGTGTCTTCATGTAGCCATAAGGGGAGTCATGCGAAGGCAGGAGCCCATCTGGGGGCATGGTATATTAGAAGCAAATATAGTCTTTGCCTCAGAAAACTTCAAGCCATGAAGTATATTGCTGTGTGTGCTGGTGGCAGGGATGAGTGAGACCAGGGATGCCCAGAGAGAGTTGAAGTATCTGAAGAGCCTGTGGGTCACAGGAAAAAATGAAGTTGAAAGCTTTTTGGAACCCAGGTTCAAACTGGACAGAAATTTCCTGCACTATAACCTGAAACCAAAAGAGGACAGTATGTATGTGTACCCTTTATCTCATCTGAATTTCACAACAACCATGTAAGTTAGGCGATACAGATATCTCCATTTGATAGATGAGGTAACTGAGGCCCATAGAGCTTCATATGTATAGAAAATTAGGAATTAAAGTGATAATAGACCTCAGAGGTCATCTAATTTAATTCTTTCATTTTTTCAGGTGCAGAAACTGAGCACAGAGAAATGAGTTGTTTATGGATAGAGAAGATGAACATTTATGTAATACCTACTATATATCAGACTACTATATAAGACTATGCTAAACATTTTTTACAAATATTATCTCATTTGAGCCTGACAAGAATCCTGTGAGGTAGGCACTGATATCCCTATACTATATTTGAGAAAAACTGAGACAGAGGTTAAGTGACTTTCCTAGGATCATAGTTACTTAATATCTGAGAATGAATTTGAAGTCAAGGCTTCCTGACTTCAGGCCCAGTGCTCTGTTCCCTGTACTACCAGTTGCCTCATGATCATCAAATAAACAGCAGCTTAGGCAGGTTTTGAACCCAGGCCTTCTGATTTAATTCAATTCAAACAACATTTATGAGGCACCTACCCAGGCACTTGATCTTGACATTTGGGTCAAACACCAGGAGGGGTGGCAGAGCAGACCTGGCCCCTTCCTTCATAGTGAAAACAGATGATCAGAAGGGTTCCCGGAGGCTTATGGGGCAAGTACCAGGCTCTGGAGTTGCTGTATTTTAGAAGAATACTTTCTAAACCACCAATTGTCCAATAAGTACCCAGCGAATGAGATATAACCCTCTCCACAGGCATCATTTGCCAGTCTCTCTGGTTCAGAAGTAGTTCCTGCCATCTAAACAACTGAAGGATTTGGGTCAGGCAACAAGACCACTTATCCCACCAGAAAATTTTTTCCTGAAGGAAAGCCCAATGACCTTGGGCTTAAGACCAAGGAAGGTTCAAAGGGGGTATAAAGTAGGCCCTGCCTTCAGCATGATTATAGTCACTCAAATGGTTTTAGGGTCATCCAGTCTTACCATGGGGCAGCAAGGTGAGACAGTAGATAGAGCACTGGGCCGGAATCAAGAGGATCTGAGCTGAAATATGGCCTCAGATAATTTTTAGCTGTGTGGCCCTAGGCAAGTCATTTAACCCTGTTTGCCTCAGCATCCTCATCTGTAAAATGAGAAGGAAATGGCTCAACCACTCCAGTATCCTTGCCAAGAAAATCCCAAATGGGGTCAGAAAGAGTTGAACATGACTGACTACCAACAAAGTCTAACTTCACTCATTTTACAGAAGAGCAAATTGACAATTGTTTATTAAGTGCCTGCTATTTGCCAGATTCTTTGCTAAGTGCTAGGGAGACAGAGACAAAATTTTAAAAGTCTCTATCCACTTATTCAATGCTATCCCAATTAAATTACCAAAAAAACTATTTTATCGAGCTAGAAAACATAAAATTCATTTGGAAGAAAAAAGGTCAAGAATAGAAGAGAAATTAATGAAAAAAAGTAAAGGAAGGAAATTTAACAATAGCAGATCTTAAAATATATTAAAAAGCAGTAATTATCAAAACAATCTGGTATTGTTTAAGAAACAGAAAGGTAAATCAGTGGAACAAAGGAAATATACAAAACACAGTAGTAAATGATTATAATAAATTTGTGTTTGACAAAAGTAAAGATTTAAGCTTTTTGAATAAGAATATACAATTTCTTTTTAAAAAATGGGGGGAAACTGGAAAGCAGCCTGGCAGAAACTGGGTATAGACCAATATCTTACATCATTTACCAAGAAAAGGCCAAAATGGATATACATCTAGATATAAATGGAGGGATAAGAAAACTATGAAACTTATGGATAGGAGAAGAATTTATAAATAAGCAAGAGACAGAGAGCATTATGAGTGTAAAATGGGTAATTTTAATTCCAAAAAATTAAAATTTGTACCACTAAAACCAATGTAGCCAAGATTCGAAGGAAAGCAGAAAATTGGGGAGGGAGGTGGATTTTAGACAGTTTCTTGGATAAAGGTCTTGTATCTCAAATATTTAGAGAAGTTTGTCAGTTTTGTAAGAATATGAGTCATTCTTCAATGGAAAAAAAATGGTCAAAGGATATGAAGAGCAGTTTTTTGATGAAGAAATCAAAATTATATATATGGTCATATGAAAAAGTATTATAAATCATTTTATTGATTAGAGAAGCACAAATTAAAACAGCTTTGAGATATCATTTTACACTTATCAGATTGACTAAAATGATAGGAGAATGACAAATATTGGAGGGGATATGAAAAAACTGGGACATTAATACACGGTTGGTGGAACTGTGAACTATTTCAACCATTTTGGAGAGTAATTCAGAATTATGCCCAGAGTTATTAAACTGCCTATGTGCTTTGATCCAGCAATATCACTATTAGGTCTGTTTCCCAAGGTAATCAGGGAAGAAGGAAAAGAACCTATATGTTTTAAAAATACTTACAGCAGCTTTCTTTGTAGCAGCAAAGAACTGGGAATTGAGGAAATCTCCATCAATTAGAGAATGGTTCAAAAAGTTGTGATATGTGATCGTGATATAATACTACTGTGCTGTAAGAAATGATGAGCTTGTTGATCTTAGAAAAACATGAAAAGACTTGTGTGAAACAATGAAAAGTGAAATAAGCAGAACCAAGAGAATATTGTATACAACAACAGTAATATTGTTCAAAGAGTAATTGTGAACAACTAAGCGATTCAGAGTACTATAAATACTCAGATCAACTATAAAGGACCCGTGAAGGAAGATGCTATCCACTTTCACAGAAAGAACTGATAAATAGAATCATGTATATTATAGTTTTACATATCTTTATATAGCTATGTCAAATAGTGGCCTTCTCTAGGACAGGAAGTTGAGGGGGAGAGGGAGGGAGGGAGGGAGAGAGACATTTCAGAACTTAAAATGTAACAAAAGAAAGAAAAAAAGCAAAACCCAACAGTACAAAAGTAAGCAAATAAATAAACGTCTTTGCCCTCAGAGAGCTGACATTTTAACAGAGCCAGCTTGGAATGGGAGAACTCAAGAAATATTGGGGAACAGTGGCCAAGATAGGGAATTTCTGTCTAGATCGTCACAATGCCTTTGAATGGAGCCTTAGGATGATAGGTTATCACATCCTTTAATTCAAATTTCTACCCAGAAAATGTCCTGAAAGTCAGTGCAGGTTTAAGCTTTGGTGATTTAACTTTTAATGCTTTTTAAAAATTATTTATTTAGCATTTTTCCCCAATTACATGTAAAAACAATTTTTAACATTAATTTTCAACATTTTTGGTTCTGGATTCTCTCCCTCCCCATATCCCTCATTGAGAAGGCAAGCAGTTGGGGCCCTCTGCATCCACATCTGGTCCTCTTTCAGAGTCCAGGGCATCAGTGGGAGATGGGATGGATAATATCACTGAAGCTTGCTTATAGAGAGAATAGAGCACCCCAAAACTCTCTGGGATGGATAATATCACTGAAGCTTGCTTATAGAGAGAATAGAGCACCCCAAAACTCTCTAGGATGGAGAGTTGTACTCCCTCCCCCATCCTCTTTCCTTATAGTCACCAATTCTCCTTAGACCCTAATAAATGATAAATAGGAGGAAAGCACTATACATACATATCATGGGACCGAGTAGCAACCAGCAACTTCTTCTGGAAATTGTGAGGGATAATATATACATGTGTAGTCATGAAAAATATATTTCCATATTAGTCGTGTTGCAAAAGAAAACATAGACCAAAAAAAACCCCAAGAAAAATAAAAACACTAAAAAAATATGCTTCAATCTGCATTCAGACTCCATCAGTTCTTTCTTTGGGGATGGATAGCATTTATAATTGTAAGTTCTTCAGAACTGTTTTGGATCACAGTATTGGTGAGAATAACTCATTCACAGTTGATCCTCTCATAATATTGTTATCACAGCGTAAAGTGTTCTCCTGGTTCTGTTCATTTCACTTTGCACCACTTCATATAATTCTTTCCAGATTTTTCTGAGATCATCCTGTTCATCATTTCTTATAGCACAATAGTATTCCATCACAATCATATACCCCAGCTTGTTCAACCATTCCCCGTTTGATGGGCATTCCCTCAATTTTCAATTCATTGCCATCAGAAAAGAGCTGCTATAAGTATTTTTATACGTATTAAGTCCTTTTCCTTTTTGTTTTTCCACTCTTTTGGAATACAGACCTAGTAGTGGTATTGCTAGCTCAAAGGGTATGCATGGTTTTATAAGCCTTTGGGCATAGTGCCAAATTGGTATATATAATTATTGAATTGGTTTACAACTCCACCAATACATTAGTGTCTCAATTTTCCCACATCCCCTCCAATATTTGTCATTAACTATTCACATCTTTTGCCATTTATTAATTGGGGAATGGTTGTTATTTTTCTAAATTTGACTCAGTTCTCTCAATATTTGAGAAATGAGGCCTTTATCACAGAAAGTTGCTTCAGTTTTTTTCACAGTTATGATTGTTAACTGTAGCTTAAACTTTTAACATCTTAAACCTATATAGGAACTTTTGGAAGATCCTACGTATGTTGCAACCTGTCCAGTTTACAATACATTTCCTTTACTGTGAGGTAGTTAGGCAGACAGCTATGATTCCTATTTCTCAGATGAGGAAATGGAGGTTCAGAGAGCCTGCTTGGTACAGTGGAAAGAACACAGACTCTGACATTAGAGGGTCAGGGTTCAAATTCTACCCAAAATACTTATTTTTCAACACCGCGCCCCCCCACCCCGGGCCTTAGTTTCTTCATCTGTAAAATGAGGGAGTTGAATCAGATGACCTTTGAGGTTCCTTCCAACCTTAGAGCTTTTTCTCTTATGATCCAGGGTAGGTCAAGTGTCTTACCATTCCTCCGTTGTCTTGCCATTGTCTTACCATTTAACAGCCATTAAATATTAAAGTTGGGGCCCTCCTGGGATGGGGAGCTGCACTCCCTCCCCCATCCTAGCCCTCTCCTTATGGTCATCCAATTCTCCTTAGACCTTAATAAATACTAATAGGGGGAAAGGCCCCATGAATAACATGGTTCTGAGTAGCAGCCAGGGTCTTCATCTGGACTCTTTAGAAAGGAAATTGTGAGGGATAATTGTTTCCCTCCCCCCACCCTTCTTCATCCATTCTTTCTTCTTCCCTCCTCCAGGGGTCTTACTACTCAATGAGGAATTGTTCTGTGTCTCCCAGTGGCTCTGAATGTTGTCGTTTGGGGTCATTAAGAGGCTCTGAGATGTGGGGCCTGGGGGGTGGGGTATGACCCTGGCAGGGGCCTGAATAGTCATTGTTCCTTTTCTTCCCCTCTTGAATGAAGGCTGGCCCCAGTCATAGTGGTCATGGTGTCTCCCCTCTTTGGGGAGGGCTTGAGGCCTGGGGAGGGAGTCTTTACCATCAGATTGATGGGTGGTGATAAAGCTGACAGATGCTAAGATTCCTGCATTCTTGAGGCCCTCCCTCTTCCCAGACCCCTTCCTCTGTGCTTTGTTTTTGGTGCTCCCTTGTGGAATGGTCCCTGATTGGGGAAGGGACTTGACTAAGTTGGAAGTCATGGAAGCAGAACTAGAACAGAGTAGGAACCTGGCAAGACTGGGCTCCCTGGGCTCTGTGAGGAATATTGACTGAGAGGCAGCATTGCTAGCTATGTGATCTTGCCTAGCTCAGTGTAAGATCCTAGGATCATAATCATAGAGCTGAAGTGGGTTTAAGTATATCAGCCACATCTGTAAAATGGAGATCGTAGTTCTTTCACCACCCATCCAACACAGAGATAGAAGACAAAATTCTTTAACTGTAACAATGGAGTCTTGTTACTGATAGACAATAAAACCTGAAGGCAATCACTCTCTTGCCCTCCCCACCCCTTAACTTCTTCTCATGAAGAATACCCTGTAGTAATCTCTGTCTTCTCCCTTTCTCCCTCTGTTCTAGCAAGGCTAAATGTTGCAGGGATAGCATCTACAGTGTGCTTAGAGCTCCTTGGAGGGAATGCACTAGACCTGAGTTTAAAACCTGCCTCCGTCCCTTACTAAACCATTTTTCTGTGTCTCAATTTCCTTCTCTGTAAAATGGGGTTAATCATAGTGCCTACTTCATAGGTTATGAGGATCAAGTAAGGTAATGTATATAAAGTATATATAAGTGTATATGAAACCCGACATTAAATTTAGATATTATTATTTTTGAGAGACAGCTAGGTGGCACAGTAGTTGTAGTACCAGACCTGAGTCAGGAAGATCTAAGTTCACATCCAGCCTCAAACACTTCCTGTGTGACCCTGGGCAAGTCATTTAACCTCTGTCTGCCTTGGTTTCTTCAAGTGCAAAATGGATCAAGGGGTATAATTTTTGTAAAACACAGTTCCTGACACATAATAGGTGCTATATACATGTTATTGATGGTGATGACAATGAAACTGAGGGCCTGAGCAATGAAAGGAGTTACCCAGTGCCACCTACTGGAAAAATCACTTAAGTACCCCATACTGGAAGAAGGGGATATTTCCAGAATGGGTGTCTAACACTCCCTTCTCTATTCTCTGGCAGGGACTCTCCGTCCTGTCCGTCGAAGCTACTATGACCCAGCCTCAGCACCTGGGAAAGGTGTGGTCTGGGAGTGGGAGAATGACAATGGCTCTTGGACCCCTTACGACATGGAGGTGGGCATCACCATCCAGCATGCCTATGAGAAACAGCATCCCTGGATCGACCTCACCTCCATTGGCTTCTGCTACGTCATTGACTTTGGCACAATGAGTCAGATCAACAGGCAGACTCAGCGTAAACGTCATATCCGACATCGTCTTGACCTCATCTATCCCATGGTCACAGGCACGTTACCTAAGTCTCAGTCCTGGCCAGTCAGCCCGGGTATGGCCAGCTCCCCCCCAGGCCCTCCATGTTCCTGCCCACAGTGCCTCTTGGTGATGAGCGTCAAGGCAGCAGCTGGGGCTAATGGTGGCATGGGGCTGCTACCACCCATGCCCACTCGGAAAAATATGCCTGCCCTTAGTGGGACCAAGTTGCCCCCACCTCCAGGTGCTGGGCCCAAGCCTCTGGATGGAATGGGCACAATTCGGGGTCCAGGGAAGACAATGACCTCACAGGTGAACCGGAGGCAGGCAACTAGCACACCGGCTCTGACCTCCTCAACCTCCCCAGCTAGCCCCCCAGGGGCCACCAGCAAGAATGGGCGGGTAGCCCTGGCTACCCTGAACCGCACCAATTTGCAGCGTCTTGCCATCGCCCAGTCCAGAGTACTGATTGCTTCTGGGTAGGTGTCTCCATTTCTTCCATGCTGAGGGAACCCAGCTGAAAGCTTAAGGGAGTCCCTGAAGGACTTTAGAGCTCTCTCCGCCCCATCTTCCCTCATCCTGTAGAATGCTGGGGTGGGACCATGGCAGGTTGAGATAATAGTGGCCTAGTCAGCAACTGACACAGCACACACTGAGAGGGAGAGGTAGATGGATCCCTCCTGAGTCCAGACTTTTCTTCTTAGTAGTTTTCACTGGTGTAGAAATTAACTTGAAGGGGAATTGAGTTGAGGTCCTGTTCTATGTCTCTCAAGTAGTTTGGTGAGAGGAACTTTGGATTTGTCAAAGGACCTGGGCTCCCATTGTAATTCACAATAGCACTTTGGACAAGTCAAACTCTCTTGGTGAAGGAGCACAGGATAGTGAATACGGTACTACACTTAGAATCAGGAGGATCTGAGTTCAAATCCTGCCTTGTTGAACACTTACATCTGCATGACTCTAGGGCCTCATTTTCTTCATCTTTAAGGGATTGGACTAGGTGATGGTCACCCTTCCTTGAAGCTCTGAATCCTAGAAAGTTATTTCTTCTTGACTTGGTGACCATAAATTTAAATGTATAGATAAGGTAGTTTTACTCAAGGGTGTTTTCTGGTGGGGGTGGATAATCTGCTTTTGACTCCTTGCTCCCCATTCTTTGACTCATCTCTCCATTGTATCCCTTCAGCTTCAGTTCAGGTCTGTGACCTCTCCAACCTCTTCTTTCCTTTTGGGGACCTCCAGATCTGTCTCTGGTCTTTGGTAAACCCAAATGATTAGGGTGACTTTGGGTCCCTGAGTACCTGTTACCAATACTAGACTCAATTTCCTCCCTTCCTACTGTATTCCAAACCCTAGGGAACCAAAGCTAAAAATGAAATCATCCCTGCCCTCCAGGAGAAACCTGAGGATGAAATTGCCCTCAGCTAGATTTCTGCACCTGGGAACATGGCACTACCTAAAGTGGTATCATGGAATCTTTAACTATGAGAACTGGAGAACTTCTTCATAAAGATGGGCAGCCTCTGAGCTGGCCAAGCTCCTTAAGGAGGTAAATACCTAGGGAGACAGAAGGCCTGAGTA
>CM053770.1:262857450-263025711 GCA_028658325.1 Potorous gilbertii
CTCCTCTTCTTTAGAAGAATTGGAGGCAGGGAGTAGGGGTGGGTGGGGTGGGCCATGGTGAATCAAAAGGACTATAGAAAGTAATTTCTTTTCCCCTTTATACTGTTGCCTTGACAAGAGAGGCCTCTCTCTACCCTTCCATATCTCCTAACCCTTTCCTTTTTCATTCTTCCTCCAATCTGCCCCCCACCCCCAAACTCATCTTCTCTCAACCCTTTCTTGGCCACTTAATTAGCGTGTTATCCCCTTTTGTCTGGTCTTACCATCGGCCTTCTGTCAGAGCTCACCCCTTTTCTCCCTCCCCTTTGCCCATGACCTCTTCAAGCAGCTTTCCCACGGAAAAAAGAGGGGATGGGCAGGAGGAATGGGATGTAGAAGGTTTGGGGGGGATGGGGGGCACAAAAGACCCTGTGAATTATTCAGTGAGACAAGCAAGGGGGTTTCTAAAGAGTAGAAGGGGGAGTGGTATGTATGCAGGAGGGCGGGAACTGTCCCTCTGTGTGTCTCTCCTAGATTAGTGATTTCTCTATCTCCAGCTAGGCCTCAGTTACCGTAGTGACAGACCATTGTCCAGCTCTAGGGATTCCTGGGCTGGTGTGTTTATCTCCATGAAAACCCCTGCTTCTCACTATGGTTTCTACAGAGATATCTCCCCGCCCCCGCCCCATCCCAGTCTTTTCATTTTCTCAGTCATATAGATCAACAACTTTGAGTATATGAGACACCCTCCCCCAATTTAGAGAAAGCCAAACAGCTAAGGAGTGTTTTGATTGGCTGACATGAAGGGGCAGGCTGGCCTAAGTGAGGTTGCCTGGCGGCTGTGATGGATTATGGCGCCTTCATAGCAACACCCTGCCTGCTTCTGCCTCTGCTCAAAGGGATGGACTTAATGTGAACAGCTTGGGCCCAGTAGAAGGTGTGGCCAGTGTGGACTTTGGCACAAATTGGATCTCTTAGGGAGCTCAGGATTTCACATTTTGGTTTGGTGTAAGTTGAGGGCTTGATAAGAGAGATACAGGTCCTGTATACAGTATACAGAAACTGGCTCAGGGTGGGGTAACCACACCCCAGCATAGGACCTTTGTCCTGAGGAGAACTGACAGTTATAATTACCACCATGGCTTCCACCAGGGCTTAACTTTCTCATATCAGTCTCTGTCTCTAGGTTTTCCTAATTCTTTAGTCTTAGATGAACAACGGTTGTAGACAGCTTTGGGGGGCCTTCTGTTCCATTCTTGAGGAGAGGATTGTTGAGTCCTTGAAGTTTGAGGGAATGCTGAGTGTTTATCAGTGTGCTGCCATAGAGTTCTTGAGCTGGAGAGAATCTTAGAACATAGAACATGGGACATTAGCAGTGAACAGAACTTAAAGCACAGAACAAAGAATGTCAGAGTGGGCATGGAACCCGGAACATCGAATAACAGCACTTGAAGGGATTTAAAGTCAGCTTCCAGCAGACATTTATTAAGTGCTCAAATGCTTGAAAAGGACAGGACCTCAGGTTAAGTGACTTAGAACAGAAAATGTCAGAACTGGGAGAGAACTTAAGAAATTATATAGTCTAATCTCATTTTTCATATGGGTAAATGAAGACCAACCCAGCAAGGGGAAATTACTTTTCCAAGATCACTGTTAGATGCTGGAGAAGTTAACCCCTATTTCCCTCCCAACCCCCACTATTGGTCTAGTCCTCTTTTTTCCATGAAGCCACCTCCAGCCTTCGTTGTACGTGTACCCATAAGATACATCTGGCATGTATAAGTGAGTGCACATGCATGTTCTCTGGCTCTCCTCCTCTTGTGGGCCTGCTATATGTCTGTATTTTCCTAGTGTTTCCTGTTTGCCTGGATCAAGTAGGGAAACCTGCCAGTCCAGTTTGTGGGAACAAAGGTAGCTTTTGTCACCCAAATCACTGCAACCTATCAGCTGAGTTGGGGGCTTTCATTTGGAGGGGCTTGGGAGAACACAGGTGCAGTGCTATCTTCCCCTGATGGTGAGCCCTGAGAACATTATCGTGGAACATACTTAAGAAGCATGGGGGAGGGGATGAACAGGCGCTATCTTCAAAATCCCTGTCCCCTTGTTGGGAAAACAGTTTTTTAAGAGTCTAAAATCTCTGATTCTAAGTGAAGAGAAAATTCTCAGAGTAATATAGTAACAGAAGTGAGCCAGTAGATTTTTTAAATAGGATTTAGAGTTAAAAGGGATTGTAAAAAATGATCTAACCAATCTTGGCATTTTGCATATGGGTAAAGTGGAGCCCAAAGAAGAAATGCCCAATCAGGTTCACTCAGGCCATGGAGAGTGTCAATCCTCACTCCTTCCCTACCTTTGTGTATATGGGAGCCCTTCTCCTTGCTCTGATCTCACCCCAAGCTGGGTCTCCTCTTTCCCATAATCACATGAGCCAGATATCACCTCTGTCAGACCTTGCATGGTCTTCTTCTCTGGCCACCTTCTCTGGCTCCCTTTTAAGATCAGTTGCCCTAATCAACTGTGACTAGGGGATGATTCTTGCTCCTGGTTTCTCTTTTCCTTCATGATCTCCTGACTCTAGAGCAAACTTTGCCTCTTTTCATTATACTCTCATCCATTTTCTCTCTTCTTTGGGCTCCTAAATTTAGAACTAGAAGGTACCCTAGTAGCTATTAAAGCCAACCCCCTTATTTTAAGGATGAGGAAGGTGAGGCAAGAGGAGGTGATTGGTGATTGTCCTCGAAGAGGACCGAAATGACATCGCTATGTTGGGGTCAATGTATAGTGTGTCCAACAGCCTGATCAGTCCAATATGAGCTCAGAAGGCTCTATCACAGGTTGGGCACAAATTGTCCATTTGAACATGTGGAGTGGAGATGTCTTTAAACTTGCAAACTCACCTTTTCTTTGACTTCACACAGAAGTGAAGAGTCTAAGGCAGAATTTGAACCCAGTTTCAAAACTCTAAATTCAGTGCCATGCCTACCACACCAGAGACAATTGTTCAAAAGCCCCAGGTCTGGGCTTCTGGGTAACTGCAGTTAGGAGGATATCCCTCCCCTGGCCCCACTATCTGCTACCACCCATAATAAGCACCTGTCCCCTCAGTGCCCCAGGGGATGGGTGGGGCAGGTGGTTGGACTGCTCACTTTTCCTGTTTGCCTCTTTTATCTGGGGAAAGAAGATAAATCTGTTAGGATGGGCTCTGGCCTTGTTACACAAAACCAGTTAGAATCTAGGAGGTTCTTTTTAGAGTCAACCTGTGATTTCATTGGCGTAGGGAATTCCCAAAGAGCCCCGCACACTTCAGATAAGCTGCAGTTTTTCTGTCACTGACAAGTTACAATATGATGCAGCCTAGTATATGTTTGAAGAGGGCTTAAACCCTAGTCAGAGATATTCCTGATTTTGAGTTTTTCTGAGTGTTAAGATGGTTCATTTTTTCCCAACAAGCATTTATGAAGCCAGACATCATGGTAAGCAGTTGGGAATACAAGAGTCAAAAGGAAAGGAGTCCCTAGTCCCTTAGCTACCCTGTTCTACAGAGCTCAGTCCTGAGAGCTAAGAATGGTTTTTACATTTGACATTTCCTTTCTTAGTTCCTGGGGCCATACCAAAACTGGCAGCAGGCTGAATTTGGCCCAAGGGATCTAGTCCAGTGCCATCCACAGATGAAGAAATAGAGAGCCAGACAAAGGAAGTAACTTCCCTAAGGTCACACAAGTCTTAAATGAAAAATCTGGGATGCCAACGAAGAGAAGGGAGGACTCCTCTTGGGCTGAAGATTCAAGATCTTAAGGGAGAAACACATACAACAGATAATAGCATATTTGTTTCTTCCTTACACAGTGTCCCCACTGTCCCGGTGAAGAATCTCAATGGGTCCAGTCCTGTGAATCCTGCCTTAGCAGGTAAGAGGAGCCTCTTGGCTTTGCCCCCAGTAACAGCAGCTGCCTGGTACACAGATAACAGGAGGGAAGTAGGTAACAAATGGGATACTTTTCTACTCCTGCTTTTTTCCTTCTTTTTACTTAAAAGTTTAACCATTGTCTTTGGGTTTTATACCACAGACATTTCCATATTTAACTCTCCCTCCTACCCCATCAGCAACACACACACAACTCACACATACACACACAAAACATGAGCTTTCTCTTTTAACAAAGAAAGATAGTTAAACCAAACCAATACAGGAGCCATATATGATAGGGTGTGCAACATTACTCAGCCATAGGTCCCCCACTCTCCTTTATCCTCCAAGGCCAAGATTGACTGCTGTAGTAACACTGTATCATTTTCCTTTTGTCATTTGTTTTTTTTTTGTTTGTTTCTTCCTGTTTGTCATTGTATCATTGTGTAATTCTTCTACTGATTCTGCTTCCTTTCCTCCATCCTCCATTATAACCATATTTCCATATGTCTCTGCTTTCTGCCTATTCAGCATTTCTTGGGACCCAATAACAAAGTTATTCACAGTTCATTCCATGAGTCGATGAGTACACATTGTTTCTGGTTATTTGTTCCCACAAAAGTTGCAACTCCAATTATTGTGGCCTCAATGGGACCTTTCTGACTTTGACCTTCTTGGGTTATATAATACCCATGATTTTATAGATGCACATTTTCTTAATGGCCTCTCCATGGTCTGTTGTAATTTGTTTTGTGATCATTCAAGGCCCATGTGTTGGAAGGCTTAAAGCCTCCACTGAACAATGATGTGGGAGAGATACAAATGTCTTTTCTTCTGGCTCTGTTTGAGCGTGGCAGGTGGGACTTGGAGCAAAGAAAATAAAGGGAAAGATTTCTTTTGTCCGAGAGAAAGGATTTGAATGTCCTTGGGAAACAAAAGGGGGATTTGAGTGGGGATGGGCAAGGTGATGCTTGAGAAAATCCAGAAAAAGAGGAGTAGAGGTTGGGGTCAAGGGTGAGTCATTGAATGTTAGGAGGCTGGGAGGGAAGGGAATGGGGCATCCTCATGAATTCCTCATCTGTTTTTTTTTCCTGCTCCCCTTTTAGGAATCACAGGAATCCTCATGAGTGCTGCAGGATTGCCCGTGTGCCTCACCAGGCCACCTAAGCTGGTCCTGCATCCTCCTCCTGTCAGCAAGAGCGAAATCAAGTCTATCCCAGGGGTCTCCAACACAAGCCGCAAGACCACCAAAAAACAAGCCAAGAAAGGTATCCCTCTCTCAGTTTCACTGAGGAGTAGGAGGTCAGAAGAGTTCTGCCATTAACTAACTGTGTATCCTTAGGCAAGTCACTTCCACTTTCTGGGTGTCAGGTTCCGTATCTGAAAAGCACAGGATTAGACCAGATGACCTGGTCCATTTCCCAGTTGCTGGTATCTTATGTTCTAAGGGTCTGTTCAAATCTTTCATTTTCTCTTGTAAGGTCTCTCCTGTCTCTGACCTGCCTTCCAGGTCAGAAATGGCCCTCCTGCATCTGATGTTTCATTTTCTAAAGGGCCTCCCAGGTCCAACATTCCATGTTCTAAGTTCCTTTCCAACTCTCATATTCTGTGTTCTAAGGAACCTCACACCCTGACATACTGTGTTGTAAGGGCCCTCCCAGCTCTGACATTCCATATTCTAAGGCTTCCCACTCTGGCATTCTATATTCTAAGGTTACTCTATATCTAATATTTACTGATCCCATGACTTCCCTTCTTTGGACTTTAGCTTCCACTTCTATCAACTGCTACTTGTCCGCCCTACCTTGTGGGTATATTGTGTGTGTCAAATGGAAGAAATATAAATGGAAGCACTTTGAAACCTAGAAAGCACAAGACAGCTAGGAGAGATTCTCCCTCTTCTTGTTACCCAGGTGTGACCAGGAGAGGGCTACGTCTCCACCCCAGCCCTTTGGCTGATGTTTCCTCAGACTCCTGCCCCATTGTCCAACTCTTCAGATGGGACCCCTCCTTCCAGAATGATGATCTTTCTCTGACAGATTGTGGTGTCCTAGAAGGAAGCCTTGGAGCCCCAGGCCTAGTCCCCCAGTTCTTTCACCTAATATACTGCATGATCTTGTATAAATCATGAACCTCCCTTCACTTCCCCCTTCTGTAAAATGAAGGCTTTAGATGAGGTGACTTCTCAGGTTTCTGCCATTCCTGACATCTAGTAGTTCCATAAAGAAACCTTCTTCCTCCATTCCCTTTTCTCTCAGTGCTCCCTTCTTTGATCCAACCCTTCTCAGACTCTCTCCTACTACAGGACCACTCTTAGCTTCTAAGACAGGACTCAATGGCCTCTAAGCTTTTTTCCAGCTCTTATCAAGATAATAGCTGTGTGTGTGTGTGTGTGTGTGTGTGTGTGTGTGTGTACACGTCTGTAGATTTTATCGCCTCACTAGACTGTGAGGTCTATGAGACCTGGGACTCGGTTTGCCTGAACTTTATTCCTCCCCAGTACTCTGGACTCAGAGGAGTAGATACCTCATAAATGTTGGACATGTTTGTCATTGTCATCATTTTCCCTTCCATGACCCCCTATCATATCCTTATGCCTACAGGAAAGACTCCAGAAGAAGTACTGAAAAAGTACCTGCAGAAAGTGCGACATCCCCCAGATGAGGTGAGTCACCAGAGGGAGGCTACAGACTGGGAAGGCCAGTTTAGACTTCAGATATTTATCACTATCTCCTGCACTGTTAAATGGTTCAGTGGTCACCTCCTCAATGGTTGACCTGATTCCACATCTGCCAAATAGTCTCCTTCAGGCATAGGTCTGACCATGTTACACCTCCTCTCAAAGACCTTCAATAGCCCCCTCTTGTCTCTAGTGTATGTTAGAAAACCCATTAGAAGGTCATAGGTTCTTTGCCTTTTTTTGTATCATGAACCTCTTTCACTTTCTAAGTGAAATCTATGAAGCCTTTCTGAGAAAAATGTTTTTAGATGCATAAAATAAAATACATAAAATTACATTGAAATATAGTTTTCAAAATATAGACATTCATGTATATGTGTATATTAATATATATGCAGGCATACATAAACATATATATATATATATATATATATATATATATATATATACTCATCCATGCGTACATACACATATGCATAATCGTGCAAGGTCACAGACCCCAGGTTAAGACCCCCCTGCCCTAATTTGTCATTTAAGGCCCTTCTGAAATCTGGATCTAGTCTCAGCCCTTCTACTTTCTGTCTATCTTTCCTTCAGAGGGAGTGCTAGTTCCCTGACTTCCTTAGGCTTAAAATTTCCCACTGTATAAAGTGGGAGATGGGAGTCAGGGTTGATCTGGATGACCTTTAAGGTCCCTTCCAACTCTAAATCTTATGAAATTTGAGTTAGAGTCCAAGCCCTGGTACTGAGGAGCAGTGTGACCTTGGGTAAATCTCTTCCCTGTTATGGGTTTCCATTTTCCCCTCTGTGATGCTTATGATCTGAGGAACCTTTTCCTTCATGTGCCCTCCCCCCGCCCCCTCAAGGATTGTACCATCTGCATGGAACGCCTTGCGGCACCATCAGGTTATAAGGGCCCCCAGCCAACAGTCAAGCCAGACCTGGTGGGGAAGCTGTCCAAGTGTGGTCACATCTATCACCTGCATTGCCTGGTTGCCATGTACAATAATGGAAACAAGGTATGTGTTGGGGTCGTGGGCTCTCAGCATGTCTGGGACCCCTAGGAAGAAGATGAGGTTTGTTGGCAGCTTGGGTGCCACCTTGGTCAGATCTGAGACTTTCTACATTGGTCATTTCTGGGTAACAGCTTTTGAAAAGGGCATTTAAAAATGGGGCATATCCAGAGGTGGTTAATCAGGATGATGAGGGCTTCAGTTCCATGTCCTATTCAGATCCACTGAAGAGTATTTAGCCTGGAGAGAAAGAAATCTCAGAGTAATGTTGTGATGATAGCTAGCTGTGTCCAAGTGTTTAAAGAGCTGTCATGCAAAGGAGGTATAAGACACTCTCTACACAGCCCCAGAGGCAGAAGTAGGAGCCATGAATGGAAGTGGAAAGAAACAAACTTGGATTCAAGTTCAGGAAGAACCTTCCAACAATAAGAGTGATCCTAAAGTGAAATGGGAGCCCTGAGGAGGGAGGGAATTTCCCCTCACTGGAGAGTTTTGGTCAAAGTTGATGACTCTTCTTTGAGTATTTTATAGAGCAGTATTTCTGGTTGGGTGCAGGCTAGACACGATGGCAGCTGAGGTTCATTAGAACCTGGAGATTCTGGGATTCCCTGGGGTCTGAAAAGGAAAAATCAGTATGGGTCAAAGGAATTTCTAGGGGCTTCCAGGTAGAGGTGGGTCTTAAGCTGATTCTGTGGCCAAGAATCTGTGACCTCCAGTGCAAGGCCTTCTTGGAATTGTCAGAATTGTTAAGCTAGCCAACTTTGGCATTAGTGGCATCATCTTTGGGCTTTTGGACTCTGTTGTGCTAGCTTGTTCCTTAAAAAATGTCACTTGTGTAGCTCCCAACAGCTAGCGCAGCCCTAGTCTCATAATCAAGATTTAAACAGCATGGTAAGAGTCCATATCATCCTAGTAGTTTATACCCCTTTAAGAGCTTTGTTGAGGCAGATCAACTCATGTTGCAGGGGAGAAAAGCAGGTGCAGAAGGAACTGAGTCTCTTCATGGGCACATAGAAATTGGCAGGGCAAGAGAACTTGAACTTTTTTTTATGAACTCAGAATTGGTTGGAACCTTAGGACAAAGAATGTCAGATCTGGGAAGAATCTTAGAGTACAGAGTGTCCGAACTGGGGGAGGCCTTAGAACTTAGAATTTTAGAACTGGGAGGGCCCTTAAAACATAAAATGTCAGATTTGGGAGGAACCTTAGAGTATAGAATGTCAGACCTTCAAGGGATCTTAAAACATAGAGCATAGAATGTCAAAACTGAGCAAAACTTGAGAACCTAGAACTCACATAATTTGAGTCACCTCAGCAGCCCTAGTCTAATCCATGTAAAAAACACTAATGTACTCAGTAGGCAGCATCTGTTTGTCAGAGCTGGAAAGGACCTTAGAACATAGAACATAGAATATTAGAGCTGGTAACAACTTCTGCACACAAAATCTTAGAACTATATATAATATAAATACAATATCAGAGCTCAGAGGGACCTTAAAAGTAATGGAGTCCAACACTGTTATTTTGTAGTTGAGGATGCTGAATCTCCAAAAGGAGAAATGACCTGTCCTGGGTCACATGGCTGGTGCCCACTAAAACCCTGTTGTTTCCTGACTGCTTTCTATGGTTCTTCCCACTGTATTATACCACTTATTCAGGAAAAATGCAAGCGGGTGAGGGGTAAGAGGTCCGTTCTGAGCTTGAGCTGCTTTCATATTTTCCTCTGCCTGAAGATTTTATCCAAGTCCGTCTCCTCATTTCAGCTGTTTCTGTCCCTTGCCTCCTTTTTAGGATGGAAGTTTGCAATGTCCAACCTGTAAAACCATTTATGGTGTTAAGACAGGCACCCAGCCTCCTGGGAAGATGGAGTATCACCTCATCCCCCACTCCCTGCCTGGGCACCCAGACTGTAAAACCATCAGGATAATCTACAATATCCCCCCAGGGATTCAGGTGAGAATAGGTGTACCCATGCCCTGCCCCAAGTGGATCCTTTATCTTCAGGAAGCCTTTAGTTTGAAAAGTACTCAGGTACTAATGGGAAGCCTTTCTCTGACAATAATACATGACAGCAACAGAAACATATTTCTCCAGTGCTTCCTTTTCATTCATAAAAAGGATTTTCCTTACAACAACCCTAGAAGGTAGGGAGTCCCAAAGCTCTTAGTGCCATTTTACAGATAAGGGAGCCATGACTTGGAGAAGGGAGATCTCCCTATCCATCCAGTTTTACACAACTAGCAAGAGTCAGACCTGGCATTTGAGTGTTTACCAGCTGTCACTCATGCTTATCAGTCTCACAAGACTTTTTTTTGGGTTCCAAGAACCGTAGCAGATGCATTGATGGTCCTTTAAAAATTGGGTACATAGTCATTGGCAGGGTTGGAGAACTTGAGCTGTGATCTCTTTAATGTCAGAGAATGTCAGGGTTTAGCATATGGAATGTCAGAGCTGGGTGGAACTTTCGAACATAGAATGTCAGAGCTGGGAAGGGGGTTAGAACATGGAATGTCAGAGCTGGGTGGAACCTTAGAACATAGAATGTCAGATCTGGCAGGGGGCATAGAACATAAAATGTAAGAACTGGCAGGAATAGATGCGGGTAGCCTGTGTCCACACCTGCCCCTCCTTCTTGTACTGATGAATATTGATTGGTTGAGGTGAATTGAAAACAACAGAACTTGGGTGTTCTTTCCAAGTCAAATGCTTTGAAAAACACTTTTTGTGTTTGCTTTATTTCCTCAGGGACCAGAACACCCAAATCCTGGGAAGAGCTTCACTGCGCGGGGCTTCCCTCGACATTGTTACCTCCCAGATAGTGAGAAAGGGAGGAAGGTGAGAATTTTTTTCCTAATTTATTTCTAACTTGAAATCTTAGCTTTTCTTCTTACCAATTACAGAATAAAGAGACCTGGGGTTATCCAGGTCTCTGGATCTATTCCTATCCCTGGTCTATTTTCTCTGGTCAGGAGGTGACACTGACCTGGAAGCAGTAGCCAGAGTAGTCCTTTGGCCAGAGAGAATGTGTTCCTCCCTCTACAATCTGGATCTTGATAGGAATTGGACTCCTCCTCTCCTCTGGGGCTCCCCAGGCTATGTCTTGCTCTATGGGGGCATTTTGCTTCTCTTCCCTCTGGCTGACATATGCTTAGTCTCAACTGACTGTGATGTAGTTAGTCTTAAATTCTTAACCTGGGATCTGTAACTGGGAACTCTTTTTAAAAATTTTAAATTTTTTACTGTTTTAATAACTGTATTTCAAGACTATATTTCCTTTGAAATCTCATGTATTTTAAAAACATGATTCTGAAAACAGGCTTCCCTAGACTATTAGAAGGGTCCAGAATATTAAAAAAATAAAGAACCCTTACTCTAAAGAGAGAAGATTTAGTTGATGTGTAGGAGAAGGGCAGTCTGGCCAGGAGTCCCAAGACCTGGAGTTTAGCCAAGTCCGTTTCCCCAACCCAGGACAAATCCATTCACCTTCCTAAAAGGCCTCAGATTCTCATATCAAATAAGGAAAATAATACCTATTCTCTTTATCTCACTAGCTTGTTGTGAGGATGAAGTAGAATAATTAATGTGGGAATGATTTGAAAACCATAGCACATTACACACGGGAGCTATCATTAACTACATGAAAAGTCGTAGGTCTGGTTGGGTTGTGGCTAAGTTAATTATGAGGCTTATCTCTCCACATGTGCATGGCTACACCTCTCAGGATACCCTTAAATTATAGGCCTATTAAGGGCTCTGGCCATGTCTCATCTTTGACAATAATAGCAACATTTATGGAACATTTTACAAAGAACTTTTCGTACCCATTATCTCATTTAATTTTCACACAACCCTGCAAGGTAGGTAGCATGTGTTTCATGATTCCTGTTTTCTAGACAAAGGAAAGGGCTTCCATATTTTGAAAGAGGAGGAAACTGAGGCTTGAGAAGTGAGGGTGGCAGTCATGACTCCAATCTGGGCCTTTCTGACTCTTCAAGCAGGAACTGTATGAGGGCCAGGCCATCAGATCTCACTGCTACTTCACTCATCTTCCTGGCCCTAGGACCATTCTTGACCCAGATACATGATATGACCTTGTTGTTGGACCCTTTTGTGAAGCCAGAAATGCCTCTAGAAGAGGCAAATAAATAAAAAAGTATTTATAAAACATTTAATATATGCCAGACTCAAGGTAACAAACAAACAAAGAAAGTATTCTACCCTCAAGGAATTTGAATTCTATACCTTGTGGAGGAGAATGGTACCCAGGGAAGGGAGTTGTGTTCTAAGAAATTATAGGGATACCAAGTAGAGCCAGAAGACAATTAATGGCATTACCCTTTCCTGATGCAAAGCGGGGAAGGGGCAAGATGGCCTAGGGGGAACAGAGAGCATTATTTCTTGAATTGAGGTCTAGGCCTATATGGCCTGAAAATGCTGCTTCCATTTCAGAATGTCAGAGTAGAACTGGGGTTTCAGGCCAGGTCTCCAGGACAAATTTGCTTTCCACAGTTCATTCATTTCCCTCCCTAAGTCTCAATTTTCTCATCTCTAAAATGGAAGGGCTAGATTTAATGATGTGTCATGCCATTCCCAGCTCAGACTTTCTGTGTTATGAAGTCCCTTCTGGCTTTGAAACCACAGAAGCTACATTCCAACACTGTTCTTGAGTCTCTCCTCCCACTTCTGACATCCCATGTTCTAAAGTCCAATCTGGCTCTCGTTTCCTGTGGTATCTGTTCAGAGGCAGCTACGTGGTGTAGCAGGTAGAGTGCTGGTCCTGGAATCAAGAAGATCAGCTCCAGCCTCAGGCACTTCTTAGCTCTGTAACCCTGATCAGATCACTTCATCTCTCTCTGCTTCAGTTTCATCAGCTGTAAAATGGGGATGATAATGACATCTACCTCTCAAGGTTGTGAGCATCAAAGGAGAAGATATTATCAAATGTTTATTCCCTTTCCTAAGATTCTTGTCATTTCTGATTGTGTGTCTACAAAGGTGATGCTCTGAAACCCTTGAGTGGGGGAAAATAGAAATGACACTGGTGACAAGGTAGGAGGAAATAGGGGAAGGTTTCTTGATCAAGAAAGATGTGGTTCAAAGCTGAAGGGTGGGCTTAGAAGGTTAAATAGTGATGACTGGATGCTGAGTAGGAACAATTTAGAGCCTTGAGTCTGCGTCTGGATGTCTGTCTGACTTTGTACCCAGGCCTTTTCTTTCCTCTGTCATCCTTTCCAGGTGCTGAAGTTGTTGCTGGTAGCCTGGGATCGGAGACTGATCTTTGCTGTGGGCACCTCCAGCACCACAGGCGAGTCTGACACAGTTATCTGGAATGAAGTCCACCATAAGACGGAGTTTGGCTCCAACCTCACTGGCCATGGCTACCCAGATGCCAATTACCTGGACAACGTGCTAGCTGAGCTAGCTGCCCAGGGCATCGCAGAGGACAGCGCTGCCTTGGAGAAGGACTGATACCTGAAGGAAACATGATAGGGGGAGGGCTGAACACCATGGGGCCGGAAGTTGAGTGAGGGTCCCTTCCCCTTTGCTTTGCTTTTTGCCCTTATGGGTGACAGCCCAATTTATAGGCTATGTCATTCATAAACCTCATCAGATACAAGAGGGAACATGGGACAGAAAATCCCACTCACCATGTTCTCCATGAGACTGGAGAACAAGGAATCCCCTTAGTGGGGAGCTTGGCCAGCGCACTGGCTAAATGAGGTGTGGTGATCACTCCACACCCTGGGCCTTGTGAATTTGGAGACTCCATCCTCTTGGAATCTCTTCTTGGTGTTTACACTCTGCTTCAAGAGCAGAGTTTTAGCTCCCTCTTCTCTTAAGGGAAGGGAGCAGGGCCCTCACTGTGCTGGGTGGGTGGGAGGGAGGGGGTGGAACCGGTTAAATCGCTGTGACATTGAATGCCTTGACCAATGTGGAGTCAGAATGATTGTTCTTGATGAGGAGAGAGGCTTTTGCAAAAGCCTCTGGGAGCAACATCACCAAAACCTGCTCCCTCCAACTTCTCAAATGTGGCTGTTGGTTCTCTATGACTGATGGCTCCTGGGGTTTCTTCTCTGGGATGGTCACTTCAGCCTCTGCTTCATCAACTGGAATTGAGCCTAAGTCTGCTCTGGCCAGAGTTGTTGTTCAGGCTTCCACCCAAGACCCTCCATTCTCTTGCCCCCTTCCAGGTCCGTCCTAGCCAGCATCTGAACTGTGCTCAGGGAAAGAAGGCCTTTCCAACCTTTTTCCCTCCTGACTTGTGTCAGCCCAGCCAAATAGAGACCTGGTTCCCTTAAGTTCATGTGTTCACTGTGAGTTGAGTCCATACCAGACTCTGTCCCATCTGTGTACCTGCCATGGGAAACATTTCTTATCTCCATGAAGCACCTATTCGCTCCTCTCCCCTATCCCTTTTTTGAGCTGGTATCAGCCCCAGTCCCAGTTTTTCCATGTATACCTAGCCTATTTGAACTGGGATCCAAAAAGAACCAACTCACATGCCCATCATTTCCCCTCAGCTCTTAAGCATCCCACCATGAAACTGGAATGTGATTTGTTACAGCCTGTGAAAGGACCAAGTAGAAAGAGGGAGGTTAGGGAAGAAAAATGGGAATGCCTAGATCATCATCTCTTTAACAATGACCAGATAGGATTAGAACCATGGATAAGTATTCATCCACTCACTCTAGGCCTCCTTCAGTCTGTCCCTTCCTACAGAGAAGAGATTTAGAGGTGGAAGAGGCTATTGAGGCCATCTATTCTATTCTATTCCTCTCTTTTACAGATGAGGAAACTGAGACCCAGAAAAGTGAAAAGATTTGCTTAATGTCCCACAGATAGTAATTAGAACTGAGAATTGAACCCGTCTTCTGACTTCAAATGCTGTGTTCTTTCTACACACCAGGTTGCCTCTATTAAATTTTTTACCTGGCAGTGGAAAAGGAGAGATCCCCATGTTCTGGATCTATTTCAGCCTAGATTAAAACTTAGTTGAGTTCTTAATTTATTCTGAAGTGGCATACAATCCCACCCCACCCACATCTGGTCTAGGCTATGTCTGAACTTTGTCCCTTAACCCATACTTCTCTTTTTCTATCAGCTCCCAGTGGAGGAGGAGTTAGGGTTCAGAGAGGAGAGAAGGGGAAACTCTATTTCCCTTTTAAAGAAGGTGGGTTCTTTGAACTGTGTGTATGGGGGAGATTTCCCCTGGATATGGATTTAAATTTATATGCCTCATGTTTTGGGGGCCTGACGTATATATGTACATATATTTCATAAAGTTTGGAAGGTTTTTGATGGTAAGGACTGGAGGCCAGTCCCATGGGCTGCTTGTGGAAAATCCATTTTGAAATGATAGTGGCCAGGGGCTCCATGACCCAATTTCCACCCAATGGAAAAAGAAAATGCTGATGCAGAGATCTAGAACCCATTTCAAATTGCTGCTGGCAGTGGAAGGTAGTTGGGAAACCACCATTGACTTCCTCTAGAGGGAACACTGATAGGAATTTCTGGTCCCTTCATGGAATGACCCACCTATTTTACTTTTAGTTTTTTTCTGCTCCTCCCATGAAAGACTTGTCATTTTCTCTTACTAGTGACTGGAGATCAGACAATTACACTCACTGTAGACCTTGAAATTTCTCCCACCTTCCCAATTTATCTCCTCAAGGTGACAGCCATGAAAACAGTAACCTTTCATATGGATCATCTAACACTATTCCCCATTCCCTCCACAGTGCTACAAAAGGAAGAGCTAGGAGTGCCTTTCCTTTGGAGATTCAGGCCCTGTGTTTTAGTGGTTCTTGGTTAAGCCAAACTTATTTTTTCAACCACAAATTGAAACACATGATGTGTCAGAGGATACTACTCAGAAATTGACTTTCACTTGCCTGACACAGAGTTGTGTTGCTGCCACACACCTGGTGCAAGGTACTCTTGTTTGTTACCCTTGTAAATTCTCTGGGCTTGTCAATACTGGAGAGGCTGGGGAACCAGCAAAGTTGGAATGGATGAAGGGATTGAAAGGAGTAGAAGTTAAAGGGGGGAAATAAGGGTTGTTGGCCAGTGAGAAATGGGTGTGAAAGAATAATGAAGTGAGTGGTTTGACTGAGGACCAGGCCAGGTACTAAGAAGATTAGGATGGGGGTAGTAGGAGCATGAGCCCCAAGAGAATGAGAGCCCAGGGAATTCATCAAGGTTGGTCAGCTTACCACTTGGCTTGTCTTGAGCAGTTAGAATTCATCAGCTTCCTTTTCCATAAGATGTCTAAGCTGTGTTCATGTTCCATTTTCTCTGCCTCTTTAAGGATATTAATGGAGGGGGAGGGGTACTTCATCTATCCTAGTACAACTCCTTCAAATTAAAGCATTCAGTGTTCATTGGGTCCTAAAGGTTCACAGGAGCATAGATTCTGAACTGGAAGAGACTTTGGAGATCACTGAGTCCAACTGTCTCATTTTATAGATTAGGAGATTAACATCTAGAAGGGTGAGAGTATTTCCCCAATAACATAAATATTAAGTGGCAGAATCCACACCCAGAGCCCTGTCCCTAGCACCTACACTGCAAAATTTTCCCTTCTTTACTATGCCAGCCGAGGGTGGGAGCATTTTTCAGCTCCTTTCCCTTTGCCAAGCAAGAAAGGTATTGGTTCTTAAAAGTGTACCCTGTGGCCTATAATCCAAATGTGTTGTCAGTGGGCATATCCCCACCCACTGGCAAAGGGAAGTCTTTAAAGGTCCTCTCCTTTAACCTAGTCATGTGGCTCAGGAGCCTCCTGACTATTCTCTTCAAAAGCTAAGGAGAGAGCTCCAAGAACTCTGGTCCCATGAGGCCTTTGGCAAATGCCTGGCCTGCCCATGGGTTTGGTTCCAGGTGGAGCAGACTTCCCTGGAGTCCCTGCTGCATATCCATTGCTTGCCCGGGAGAGAGCTCTCGTCCTGCCCCTCACCATCCCAGCACCAGCAATGATCTGGGCCCTGCCTTCAATCCGAGACCTCCTCTACGCATGGTGAATGGGGTTGGAGGAACAGGGGCAGTCCCTGCAAACCCCATCCCGTGTATATGTAGGAGGTGTGTGAGTGTGTGTGTGCGCACGCGCGCATGTGTATGTGGCTTTTCTTTTTCTTCTTTGTATAATTTGGAGCTGTCTGTGTTTTTATACTTGGTCAGGAACCTGTGGCATCCTGAGGTCCCACTGACGTGATGAGCATGAGGGGAAGCAAGGTGGATGGGCCATTGGGACAGAGAAGGTCCCTGCCTTCCACCTGTCTGTTGTTGTTGGAATTGATTTGGGGCTTTGGGGGGAGGTGGGAGGGAGTGGGCGAACGTCCTGGTGTATTATTGATTTGTTTGTTTAAAAAAAAAAGTGGTTGGTTTTTTGTTTGTCTTTTTTGGCTGTCTGTGCTGTATTGCTCTGAGAGAGGACAGCGACACCTCGTGCCGATGGGGATTGTGTGCAGAAAAAATAAAAGGAGAATTCTCAGTGTCCCCGTAGTCTTCTTGATGTCAGTCTGCACATCTGTGTTGGTCCCTGTGTGGTGTTGGGGCTTCCTTCTAGGAACCGCTAGGACAGTTAGGGGGAATCCCTTACTTAGCTGACTTATTTTCCCTACCACAATTAATGAACTGGCAGCCGAAAACAAGGAAATTCATTGATTCTTGGGGCTTTTCTCCCCTTCCCCTCCCAATTTGCTTTCTACTCAGGGATTCCTTGATTACCTACTTACTCCCTCCCTCCAGACTTTTTTCATTCAAGAATTATCCATTAAGAATTCTAGTACAAAAGTGGTCTGAAATAAATACAAAATTGTATGGACAAAAAAATTCAACTCCCCTTTTCTCTTATGTACTAATAACAGCTAGTGTTTATACAGGTCTTTCAGGTTTGAAAAGTGTTTTTCAAGGCAGCTGGGCAGTACAGTTCATTGAGCACTGGTCTTGAAGACACAAAGACTCATCTCTATGAGTTCAAATCTGGCTTCAAATACATGTGTGATTTCATTTGGTCTTCTCAATAGTTCTATGAGATATTATTCCCATTTTGCAGATGAGGAAGCTGAGGCTGAGAGACTAAGTAATTTGCCCAAGGCCATATAGTTATAAATTTCTGAGTCAGACATTGAACCTTCTTGATTCTCAAACTAATTGACTATATCATTTAGATAAAAGGAACTTCTCAGTTCTTTTTCATTTCATTGCAAACAGTTTTCAGTCAGATTTCCTACTAGTATATTTAGTGTACTAATATGCCTGGCACCATACTAAGTGCTTTATAAACAGTAGGTGTCACTGGAGGGAGGGACCAGGATGGCAGGTACCTCAGTGGCACAGATTAGACATGCAGGAATCTCCTCTGGAGGACCCACCTTTTATCTTCTTCCATACTGCATTGAAGCTTCTTTCTCTCTCTGGTCCTTTAGATGAGGGTCACTTTCTGCCCAGCTGAAGACCTGTAATCAGAATTCAGGACACCCCCTAGAAGCTATTAGCAGGACCTTAGTTGAGATACTAGTAAGGATGGATGCTGCCTCCAGATTTAAACTACACAAAATGACTGTATGTGTATGATCAGTCCTCCATGGACTGAATGCATTCACATCATTCAGAAACAATATGCAATAGCCTGCCTTAAACTTGTCTTAATGCCTTTACCTGTAGAATTCTATTAGCTGGAATAATTTCCCCACCTCCTCCTTCTATCCATAGATCTTTATTTAAAAAAAAAACTTTTTGTCTCCTGGATATATTAAAATCAGGCAGAAAGTCTTTGATTGCAGGGTTTTTTTAAAATTCATCTCTAAGTTATTCTCAGTTTTACCTTGTGAAGAGCCTAAGATCACCCCCAGTATAATTGACCTTTTAGGGATGGCATGGGAAGGATTCAGTTTCAACAGACATTAAGAATCTAAGTGAATGGACCTATGCTCAGAGGATATGTGGGCAGGCTGTGGAATGACAGTGCCTATCCTCAAGGAATTAGTTTGCTGAAAAGTTAGGGGATATACACAGCAAACATAATACAAGGTAAGGAATGATAGGAGCAAAGGGGAGAACCATTCAAATTACACCAGGAAAATGAGGTAGGAATTACCTGAAAAGGCTTCAGAGAAGAGGGTGTGAGCTACACTCTGAAGAAAGAGAATTTCAACAGGAAGAGATGAGGAGGGAAAGGATTCATTGGTAAACTACTACCCTGCTTGTGCTAGCCAGAGAAATTGGAGAGTTGAAACTTAGCTCTACTGGTAACTGTGTGACCTTGTGTGAGTCACATCATCTGTCTAGAACCTGATTTGGAGGAGGTGCGGAAGATGATGGTGCAGAGGATGATGATGATAAACAACTTTCATTTATATAGCTCATTCTGGATTGAAAAGTTCCTTCTTTACAATAACCCTTTCCCACTGTTCTCAAGATATCCTTGGAGCAGAAACATTTGACTAGCTGCACAACAAAATGTCTCTGAGAATTTTATGACCCTCTTGGAAGGACCACCATTGGTCTGAACCATGTATAATGCTGAATGAGAAGTTTTTAAAGAAAGTAGAGTTGGAATGGATTGGAGGAGGAAGAAAGGATATTCCATGATAGCCCAAGACTTTGTTAATAGGACCTGTGCTGTCCCAATGAAGTGAGTCCCCAAAATGTGAAATTGAGGGTGTGAATATTTTCAATTCCATTTTAAAGAGAAGACTTGGAGACTCAGAAAGGGAACGCTATTTGTCAAAGGTCACACAGCTAATGATTTGTCTGAGTGAGGTCTGGAACCCAAGTGTTCAAGACTGTTACACTATACTACTATACTCTCTGCTCCCTTCCAACCTCAGTCAGGAATACTTTGAGTTCCTCAGGAACAGAAAAAAAAGGTTTCCTGTAAACTCAGAGATTAGCTCAACTCTCAGTTATACAATCTAGAAAGCAACAGAAGCATATATAATCTCACTCAACAGAAACTAAAAAATACGTGTGGTGAGAAATCATATGATTAAGGGTAGTAGATGGGGAAGAAAGGAAGCTGAAAATTCTTCTGAATTTGGAGGGGAGGGCAAAGTCCAAATGGGATCCCATTCCCCAGGTTACGGGAACTGACTAGATCTATAATTTCATTGGTTTAGGGAATTTCCAGATGAGGAAATTTCCCTCTGCCAATGCAGGTCAGTATCTCCTCAGAAAGTTGAGTCTTAGAAAGTTGCCTGAGGCACTAAGAGGTTAAATGACTTACCTGGGATCATTGAACAGTGTTTGTCACAGTTGGGACTTGAACTTCTTGAATTTCATCTTCATATTTCAGAAGGCAGCTTTCTATCCACTATGCACTCAACATTCATAAAACATACAAACAAAACTTCAGATTAGAAGAACTTCAAGGCTTGCCAAGAACTTTCCTCTAGGAAATACACTCAATTGAAATCAAGTGGCCCTATGGGGAAATAGGCTACAGGCAAATGCGTGAAATGCTCTCAGAGAAAATGTCAGAGATAAGGGTACTTTCTTTTCATGTCTATAAATTGTAGAGAAGGTGCTGAGCTACACTGGTTAAGGAAATTCCTCTTTTAGGAGTTTACTACACTAAATTACATGGTCAGGGTCCTTTTAACGATAATGTTGAATATTTCTTACCATTCCATTAAAAAATAAAATGAGTTATGATTATTTAATTCACTTTATGCTTGAGGATTATGGAGTAATGGTGACCAATCAATCAAAAATTATTTATTAAGTGCTTACTGTGTGCAAGGCACTGGGTTAAATGTAGCAGATAAAAAGCGAGATTAAAGCAGTGCCTCCCCTCAAATGGCTGTCTTTCTATTGTGACAGACAACATGCCATAACTAAGGACATGCTAGATACCAAAGAGATGGGAAATAACCTGAGAAGGGAAGGCAGTGGGGTGAGAGGCAGAAAGGTGTTCTTCCAAAGGGGTGATTTAGGCTGAGACTTGAAGAAAGTCCAGGAAACTACGAGACAAAATAGAGGAGGAGAGACAGTCAGTGCAAAGGCATGGAGAGGGAAGAGGGATGTTCTAGCAGGCTTTCTCAGTACTTTCTATTCGGATAGAGAGTGGAACCTATTCTTCCATCTATCCCACTCCTGCCAGCTAGGTGTCTCCCCTCCCAGCCAAATTGTATTCAATGAATGGCAGATTTCCTGCCTCCATAAAGGAGCCCAAGGTAAAATAGATTTGGGGACAGTGGTGTGTGAGCCTTGAGAGATAAATATCCTATTGACGTGTCCCGTTGAGAAGAAGTTTGAATAGAAACTGAATGGTTTTCATGAGTGATGGATTGAAATTCCTATTTCCCCTAGGGCAGCAGCTTCTTTCCAATCAATCTATCCTCTTTCCTTTCCCACTGTTCTCAACATATTCTTGGAATGGAAAATTTGACAGCTGCACAACAAAATATCTCTGAGAATTTTATGACCCTCTTGGAAGGACCATCATTGGTCTGAATCATGTAATGCTGAATGAGGGGTTTTTAAAGAAAGTAAAGTTGGAATGGGTTGAAGAAGGAAGAAAGGATACTCCATGATAGCCCAAAACTTTGTCAATAGGACCTGTGTTATGCCGGTGAAGTGAGTCCCCAAAGATAGAGACCCAGACATATAATTTCTTACTCTTCTAATCCACCACACTATGTGTCCTTACAAAGAATCCTCCCTACCCACTTCCAAGTATGGTTACCCTGTGCTTCTGCCCACCTGGCCCCTTCCTACACAACTTCTCATCTTCTCTCCCCACTCCCCAGTATGAAATTGGTGTCCAGAAGCCTGAAATACAGGCTTATTTTTTTCACTTAAAAGCAAACAAACTTGAAAAGATGATGCCATGCTCACATTGGGAATTATTGCAGATGAAATTAAGCAACCTCACCCCTCCCTCCCCATCAGTTTCTCAGGCTATACAGAAAAATTTCAAAATCTTTCCTGACTACCCATTCCCCTGTTTGCTTTGATGTCTGTAGGTGGTGACTTTCAATCTCTAATTTTCAGTAACATTCCCTTTTCTTCCTCCTTCCCATCCCCTACTTGCTCACAGTGTATGTTCATTGAATTACATCTTTACCTTATTTTTCAGTTAATAAGCATTTATTTTCCCTTCCTCCCTTTTCCTTCCCCCATTCATTCTAAGATAAGTTAATATAGAATATCAATGCTAAGAGGGACCCCAAAATGCCAATGGTTCCCTGTATTCCTATATTCTGACATTCTATATCCTTATATTCTAAAGTCTCTTTTGAGTCTGATTCTCTATATTCTGAGACTGACAGGGATGTGGAATGCTAATGAGATCATTTAGACTTGAAACAAAAGAGGCTGTCAGAGAATAGAGCTAGAAGATCCTTTTTTCATCTTTGTTCTTTATTTGAACTAAAAGAAGACAAAACATAAAATGTTACTCATAGCATTTGAGGGAACCTTAGAAATTGGAACCTAAATAATACCATAGCCCAACCCTCATCTCTCCATCTCCACCTAGAGAAAACTGAGATTCAGGGAGATTAAGTGGAGCCAAGTAATTCCACCGTTTTCCCAACCCCCAAGTAGAGAAGAGAAGGTCCATAAGCTTATTTGCTATTTGCTTTCTTATTCCTGAGACAATGACAGCAGCAAAGAAACTAGAATGGGAGAGGAGAAGTCAGAGTAGAGAAGGAACTTAGAGCTCTAGACAGAGATCAGGTCAAATGATTCCCAGGCAAAAATTTAAACCGGTGAAGGACACTGCTCCTGGCTTAGCTCAACTGTGCCCCCCACTTCTCTTGAAGTCCCATATTCAGCAGTAGCCTCCATCAAATTTTTATTTTCTTCCCCCACTTCTTCATACTCCCTTTTCTTATACCTACGACTGCCATAGATGGCTAGGGTGATCAGACCTGCCAAGATAACAGTCACACCAGCTGTGATTCCAGCTGTCGCCCCACCGGATAAACCACTGCCAGACTCATGGATAAGTGTTATGGTCCTGCGGACCTCAGAAGGATCTGCCAACTTCCACAGCTGGGTGCTGGGATCCTTGATCCAGGACTTCTCGCTTTCACTGCTGATAACCATCACAGTATTGGTGGCAGCTTGACTCATGAGAGGTGGCCGGGAGAAGGGAGGCAGCCTTGCAGGAGGCAAAGAGCCCCCAGTAAAAAGCCCTGCTTTGACACAGTAGGATATTTGACAGCCATCACTGATCAAAGCCAGGTGTTGGCTGAAACCTGCTGGGCACTTTTTCAGATAAGGTCCACCTTGATTCCTGGGATGGGATAAGTTCACCAAAGGATTCCCCATATCACAGCTGAAGAAACCACCAAAAGGCACAGAAAACCTGTAGCCCAGCTCATAGTCCTGGCTGGTGCAAACATGGAGACCATCCAAGAGTCTCAGTGGCAAATAGCCAGCTGGGCATGACTGGGCATTGGTCACAGGATTGATGGTCCTGCCACTAAAGAGACCACCAAAAAGGAAGCCTGAATTCTCAGGGACCTGGCCACTTGCCACACACCAGAAAGCTCTGAATTCAGCCTTTGCCACTCGGAACACATCCTCACATTCTTTCTTACAGAAAACCCACAGGTTGCACTTTCGGTGGCATTCCAGGAGATTATAGCCTTCTTCTCTAAAATGGGAATGTAATAGGACTGGGGAATAATTTTCTGGACAGGAAAATTCTCCAGTGAGTGGATTCTTCTGCTCTAGTTCTGGGCACAGAAGCACAGCCTCAGTCCCTGAGATCTGGGTACATTGCTGATAAACTCCTCCAAAGGTAAAGTTGGTCATTTTCCCCTCACATGACCCATCATCCATATTGGCTTGGAAATTGAAGTTGGGGGAGTCTCTGTTGGTGCAACCAGGGTAGATATTGAAGGTGTAATAACGCCTCACTGCCACTTCCACAGTTTTGGATAGCTTCTTCACCAAGGGGGCTGGCAGATCAGGCAAAGTGTCAGAATTGATGAAGAAATACAAGGGCAAACCAGAACGATCTATTGCTACCAAGTGGTTGGTGATGCCTTTTTGCCAGCCCTCAAGGGTGATGCCTGGGTAAAAAGAGGTTCCACCAATGCTTGCAACCCTAGAGTTGGTTCGGTTGGATAGGTAGTTCTTGTGAAAGACATCCTGGGAGGTATGATTATCTTCTATTTTGAAGTTGATGATATTGTGGAATGCCACCCCAGCAGATGTAGTAATGCTGCTTCGGGTAGTCTGGCTGTCATCTAAGAAGGAAGTCCTGATCTGATCCTCCTGTACTAAGATGGCTCCGGCATCCACACTGGTGATGACATGAGTTCCATAGCTGAGGACCAGGAGTTCTGCCATGAAGTTAGCCATTCGAGTCTGGTTATTCTCCAGTCGGTCAGAGATAGCCAGTAGTTCTTTCTTGAATTCTCTACTTAGCAATGAAATAGGATTGACTTTGGCTATATAAACCAGGTTTCTCACCTGGACTCTGGTGGTCACAGCTTGTTCCTTAACCTGATGGGTCTTTGTCTTCTGGAACTCAGTGGAGAACTTGCCATTGGCCATGGAGAACAGGGAGACCTCTGTGTTGATGGAGGAGGAAGTAGTACTTTGATAATTCATCCAGGATTCAATGATTTCAGAATTCAGCTCCAAGTTGCTCTGCTTCTGAGGGATTGTCAAGATTTCATCTGGAATGATGTACTGTCCATCTTCTGTGGTTCGGCAATTATTGTATTGCAAGAGCAGCACCCTTCCCATGTCCACATTCCTCAGATTATCCCAGCCCCCACCAGGCAATACTTCCAGAACTGGGAGGTTCAAGGCTTTCCTGCATTCTTGAAATCCAACTTCAAAGGGTTTCTCCAGAGGGACATCTTTCCCTTTCCCCAACACAAGGATGGTCCAGAAGAGAAGGATGCCCTCTAAGCACTTCATGATTCCAGCACACACACTGTGCTCTAATCAGAGGCAAAAGAGCTTGGGAAATGAACCAGCAGACTAGCCCCTGCTGAGGCAGTAAAGTGAATAGTTCCTCTTTCCATGCTGATATTGTTGCAAAATAGAGAAATGAGAGATGATGAGAAATAAAATTTGGCAATGGGGGTAGAAGACTTACGCCAGGGATAAAAATATCTCTGCTCCCCTCCCCCTAAATCCCAAAGATCATTATCCCATTTAAAGACCTTTTCTAGGAGCCATTGCAGGGATCTGGAAAGAGCACTAGATAGTGGGAGGAAGGGGAGGGAAAATCAGAAAATGTAGGCAGAACTCCCTGTGTGACCTCAAGGTCACTTCATATATCACTTCAGCTTCACGGGCCTCTGTTTTTTCATATGTAAACAAACTGGTCTGCCTATTCTGAGGTCCTACATTCTAGATTCACTTCCAAGGTTGACATTGTTTGGCCTAGGGATCCAGGCCTCCTTTCTGTTCTTAACTCCCTTCCAGAGGAGAAGAGGAGAAGAAAGGTCTTGTCCCCTGTCCTGTGCTCTCCCAAAACCTTAAACCTACTGCAGTCTGAAACTGGGACTCTACTGGGGCCCTGCCTGAGGGCTCCTCTGGATCCTTGCAGCTTCAGAGTAGTTATCAATAGTAACTGTTGCTGTTTCCCACCCAGTCTGATGTCTTTCTTTTCTTGACCTCGTTAAAGGGGCCATACCCTAGATACTTCTTAAACAGGCCTATTCAATGAATAGGCATTGCCTCACCCTATGTGAGTGCCTGCAAAGACCTTGGCCTGAAATGCCCTAAGTCTCCCAGTACATCCTGGGTCATCTCTAGTCATCCTGAGAAATGTC
Organism: Potorous gilbertii; assembly: GCA_028658325.1. NCBI lineage: Eukaryota > Metazoa > Chordata > Mammalia > Diprotodontia > Potoroidae > Potorous > Potorous gilbertii. Next base: position 262,882,777 of record CM053770.1, read on the forward strand.
AGGTCTCTGGATTCAGGTGGCTCTGGAGGAGAAGTGAGGCTGGTGACCTGCACAGCCCTCCCTCACTCAAAACAAAGTCTAGTGCAAGTCATGTCATCATTTCTCTGATGGCATGGTCTTCTTAGGTAACGAAGGATGAACACAACTCCCTTCCAGGGCTGCCATCTTTACATACTGAAAGAGACTGGGCAGCCAAACTGGCCTTAGAAGTGTTCAACTCTCTGGCTTAGATCACAGCTTTATCAAGCTTATCATAACCCCTTCCAAATTAATCAAAAAATAGTAAGTCCACTGCTATACGTTGGCATGACTGAGAACTCATAAACATTGATATCCAGAGATTCTAGATAATGACAGACAACCCAGATAAGTAACCAACTCATCAAAGGTGTTGTAAAGGGAATTGCTTCTCAGGAAAGGGCTGGACTTGCCTATATTTATATATATATATATATATATATATATATGTGTGTGTGTGTGTGTGTGTGTGTGTGTGTGTGTGTGTGTGCGCATCTCTGTCTATGTATATATACATTGTTAGGCAACACTACTCTTCTGGCTGTCAGATACCTGGAACCACAGAATGTAAGGGATGGAAGGAACATTCAGAGAACGCAAGATGTCAGAGGTGGTAGGGGCCTTAAGACAGAGCAGAGAGACTGTTCAAACTGAGATGGACCTTAGAAAATGGAATGATAGAGTTGGGAGGGATTTGGGGCATGGAATGTCTGAGCCAAAGAATTGAGTGTCAGAATCCCAGAACATCTTCCAACTCGGCGCTGGAGAAGTGACTAAGCCAGGATGTAGTGGCAGAGCTGGAGCTAGAACCAGAAACTACTAACATTGTGTGACTTTGGGCAAGTCACCTCCCTCTTAAGAGCCCCAATTTTCCCATCTGTAATAAGAAGCTGGTCTTTATGATCCTTTTCAGCTCTGACACTGATTTTTTCTGTCATCAAAGCTATGCCTTCATCTTAAACTAAGCTTAACTTCTTAACTGCTTTCTCTCTTTGGATCTACCCCGGAATTTTAAGTAAATGACTATGTTGGAGTTAAAAAAAACTAAGCCAGAGGAGTTGCTGCAATTTGAAGCAATGTCTAATTCAATCCCAGAAAGCTGCCTGCAAACTTGGGTGGGACCCACTTATTATTCTATTTCCATGGACTGGGCAATCAAGACTGTGTCCTCAAGTCACCCAAACATCTGGGCTAACATTGAAAAACTCAGCCAACCATCCAGGTGTTTTGAAATTGATACTGTAACTGAAATGTTCACCCTCCCCCCACATCCTCTGACATTTTGATAAAAACCTACGGACCAAGACAAATGACTTTCTAGATGTCGTTCAATGAGCTAGATCCAGAGTTGAGACTAGTATTAACATATCTGGCTCCTACCCACTTCCTAGAAGTAACCCTACCTAATCCTTGTCCATTTTCAATCAATCAAGTGCCTAATATGTGCAAGGCACTATGCTAGATGTGGAGATACAAAGGTAGAAATGAAATAGTCCCTGACCTAAAGGAACTTTTTAATTAGTTTTTATTCATATCTTTGCCTACATATTACCTAGATTTGTTCCTCTCTCTCCTCCAAGAGCTTTCTTTTACAACAAGGAACTATTTTTAAAAATAAAAGAAGAAAAGAAAGGATTTAGTAAAAAAAAATCAATCAACACATTGGAAAAAAGAAGTTTGGTCTATATGTAATGTAAAGAGCTTCTGATATTTCAAGATAAATTCAAGGGAGATATTGGGGGGAAAGGCAGTAGCAGCTGGTAGGATTGGGAAAGACTTAACATGGAAGTGGTGGCACTGGAGTTGAGTATTGAAGGAAATCAGGGATTTCAAGAGGTGATCAAGTAGGCAGCGCATCTCAGGTATGGAAATGACTTATGCAAAGAAGTAGAAATAGGAGATAGATTGTCTTATGTTAGGGTCAGTAACAAGGCCAGGGTTGCTAGATTATAAATATATGGAGGAGAGGATGTAGGGATGTTGAGGCCAGATTGTGAATGCCTTTAAATGCCAAACAAGATTTCATTTTTGAATCTAGAGATAGTAGGGAGCCATTAGAATATATTGAGAAGGGGAGTGATATAGTTAAACCTGTACTTATGGAAAAATCACTTCAGCGTCTGTGTGGAGGAGAGGCTGCAAAGGGAGGAGATTTTTGAGGCAGAGAGGCCAATTAGAAGTCTCAGTGGAAGAGAATGAGAACTTTCCTTAGGATGGTGTCTTTAGGGGCAGAGAGAAGGGGACACTCAATTTCACTGATGTGGGATCATGTTGATATAGAGGCACCTTCTGGAAGGGAGAGTGTAAAAGGTGGATGTGGATCTCAGGGTTGTCTGCTGTCATTACACTGTAATCTTTGAGGGGAGAAGAATTTGCTCTGCCATTTAGGGAACACAATGAGACTCCTGGGACCTAGCGTGAGTATTGGGGAAAACCCAAACATTAAGTGAGTTCTGTTGGTGGAGTGAAGCCATCAGACTAATTTGGGGCCATTCAAACTGCTTGTACCTGAATAGATTTGCCAGCTGTTTTCATACTAGACTAATTAGCCTGTGATTTGGATATTGAGCTAGAAGATTGGCTCCCGAAGCCTAGGGAAGCCGTTGATGCTGAACCATTTGTATAATCTGCTATAATAAGCTGGTTTAAACTTCACTCGCCCAGCAGAAATTCCCTTGGTATAAAAGGAGCCTTTGCAGATGGTGGCATTTGGAATCATGTTTCATCTCTCACCCCACACCCTCTCCCATGGGATGTAAGCTTCTTGAGGCCAGGGATTGGTTAATTTCATAGCCTCAGAATCTATTACTGTGCTTGACATTTAGTGGACAGTCAATAACAGCTCATTCATAGTATGACCCTATAGCTCTAGAGGAAGGAGGAACCTTAGAAATTGTCTAATCCAGTGCCCTCATTTCACTGAGTTCCACGAAAGGGATGCCACTTGACCAAGGTGACACAGAGAGTACACATCAGAGGCAGGGTTTTAACCAAGGTCCCTTGATTCCTGTACTTTTCCCATAGTCCACGCTAGCTATCGCTAGCTATCTTATTACCATCCTCACCACATCATAGATTTGTTGCTGGAATAAAATCCAACTAACATTTAAGTGCTTAATATTTGCTAAGCTCTGTGCTAGAGCTACAAAGGAAAAGCAGTTCTTACCTCAAGGAGTTTACAGGAGACCTTGTCAGTACTACTATCAGGAACTTTGAGATCCTTTAGTCCAAAGTCCTAAATTTGACTAAGGTGGAAAGAGGGGGCATGGCTGGTCTATGGGCAGTAAATAACAGAACCAGGGGACTTCATCATCAGGACTATCACTTAGCATTTCTAAAGCTCTCCACCAGATGTGAATCAAATGTGGCCCCGCTGCTGAACAGTTTCTTTCTTCAAAGTCATGTGATAATAAGGAATAGAAAGGAAGAAGAAACAGGGAGTTTTGGTTCAATTAAAATTTGCATGTCATGCTTGAAAAAGAAGGTGACTAGTTAGCATGGGATGGGTGCCCTTGACCTGTGTCTCATGATCAGATTTTGTCTCTCTCCTCGGCTAACCATTTTGCTTTTCTCTTGGAGCTTTCATGGTTCCATTAGCCTCCAAGAGTTGCAAACTCAGTCGTTACTCCATATTGACTGAAGGTCAGTGTGCCTGCTTTGTTTACAGGTCTTAATTAATGGTTCCATTTCTTCAAGGGGAGCAAAAAATGTTCCTTTGTTAATCGAAAGGCAGGGAAGTCAAGAGGTTACTTTCACTCCCCCTTTTGGGGGCCCTGTCAAATCCCCACTCCTTCCAAAGTGCCTTCCCCTTCTTGTTCCAGTCTGAGCCTCAGGCTCATGTGGCCTCAGGAGGAAGGAGCGGTTATTTTTGAGTTCTGCATTTTAGTTACTGCCTAAGCTTGTGATGAAACCTTGGCAGTTATAACAGAGCCTGTTCTCACCCCTGTGACTCATGAGGCAGCTTGGTACAGAAGAGAACTGACCTGAGGCCAGGGGAGTGGGATTCAGAGCCTGCCTGTGACACTTTACTCCTTGATGGACCTTGGACAGGTCATTTGAGCCTCAGAATGATTTATCTAGATGGCTTATGAGCTCTCTTCCAGCTCTCAATCTGTGATGATGATTTTATTCAGTCATTTCTGAGATTTCTCTAGGCACAGTACTATTCCATTTGAAATATTGTTTGGTTAGACTATATGGTGTTATTTGTAACTGTTGGGCTGATAGAACCACAAAATGTAAAAGCTGGAGGCTACCTCACATCATAGAATGTTAGACACTCTGCTCTGAAGGACAGATGAGAAAATTGCCTCCTTTTCTTCCAAGCAGAGGTGGCCACTACGGGTGAAGAACAGTGCATATGCCATCAGACTCAGTTGAGGGGTTTGTTAGTTTGACTGAATGGCCTTTTTTACCGCTTTCTTTTAAATTTTTTATTTCTTTCCATCTTAAGTGATGGCCCTTCAAACAGATCAGGAGAGAGGAATGTATTTGGAAATTAAAATATTGTAAAGACAAGATCTGTCAGTACAAATTAAAAGGCAGGGAAAAGAGGGAAAATATAGAATGTTTGAAGTTGGAAGGTACCTAGGAAGAAAGAACTGTCAGAGATAGGAGGGACAGATGGTAAATGTCAGAGCAAGAGGGAGAATGCTAGACCATAAACCAGGGATTCTTAACCTTCTTTGTGTCATGGACCCCTTTGACAATCCAGAGAAGCTTATAGATCCCTTCTCAGGATAATGTTTTTAAAGTGATAAAATAAAGTACACAGCATTACAGAAAAAGGTAATTATATTAAAATATTGTTATCTATCTGTGTGTATACAAACACACACACACATACACACACACACACACACACACACACACAATTTCATGGATCCTAGACTTGAGACCTCTGTCATCCATAGGTAGTTTCTGGCACATACTAGGTTCTAAATATTTATGGGACTGGATTGAATTGAATTGGAGGGAGCTGAATGATACCTCAGATTGTAAAACATAGAATGCTTGAGCTGGAATGGACCTTAGAAGGAAGAATTTAGAAAGTTATGATGAATAGAGAGCTTAGAATGGAAGACAGAGAATGTTAGAAACAGGAGGGACTTTGGAATGTAGAACATAGCATGTTAGAACTGAAAGGGACCTTGAGAACATAGAACACAGAACCTCAGATCTGAAAGGGACAAAAGAGTAGTGATCAATTAGCATTTTTAAATGCTAGACGCTATCAGAGCTGGAAAGGATCTCCTAGAATGGAAGAAATGGGAGGGACCTTGGAATCATCCAATCCAACCATCTCTTTTTACCTTTTTGTTATTTTGAGGATAGTACTGCCAATGTTTTTATTTCAGAAGCTGATTATCCCGATGGGGATGTCTGTTTCTCATTGACAAGGAGAACCCAGGGAGATCTTTGTAATCCTATATGCAAAAATAGAAGGATTATGTGAAACGTTGGAATTCAGTGTTTTAAACTAAGGCAATAGAAAGTAATACCTTTGCTTACACCTGAGGAAATTGTTGGTGGCACTTTACTACTCTCCATCATTTGTACTTGGTAATTGTATTTGCTTTCTACCTCCCTTCCCCATGCCTCTTCTCCTCCCCTCTTCTCCCAGGAGAAGGGGCAGATAAGGTTGAGTGACTTGCCCAAGTCATAAGGATAATACATAACAGAATTGAGACCTGAATCCAGAAGCCTTTACTTTAGTTAATGCTCTTTTCACTGTTTCCTGCTGCCAGGTTTGAAGGAGTTAAAATAGAAGTCCAATCGACCCTGGGGTTCAAAATGAATCTAAGTCTCCCCTTTGGTCTCATTTCTCAAATCTAATCACTTCTTGTCTATAATCTCACTTCCTCTTTTGGAGGGGGTTGCATAGAGGAAGTACCTGGTAGTGTTTGCCATTTAGGAACTAGCAGGTGTGTGTGTGTGTGTGTGTGTGTATGTGTTTGGAAAAGAGGTATATGTGTAGGATTATAGGGTTTCAAGCTTGAATGGACCTTGAAGACCATTTAATCTAACTCCCTGATTTTATATATAGAGGAGCTGAAGGCCAGAGAGGGAAAGGAATTTGTCCCACCATCACACAAACAGTAGATAGCAGAGCCATGAGTGAAATCAAGAACTTGGACTTTAGATCTCTCATATTTTCAATAAACATTACTAAGCACCATACACTCACACACACATATGCACACACATATATATGTATGTATATACATATATGTATGTGTTTATCCCTGTGCTAAGGATATATACATGCATAACATTAACATTTATTATTTATAATATTAAAGATATATCCTTAATACCATATAACATCATATATAATATCCTTATCATAGAAATATATTTCCATGTGTGTATATACATTTACATGTATCCATACATACACATACATGTACATATGTATATGCATGTACATATATACACATACATAGATGTATACACACAGATTTTATATATGTATGTGTGTGTATGTATGTATGTATGTATGCTAAGTGCTGGGAGTACAAAAGTTTGCAATGGCATGGTCCCTACCCTGAAGAATAAGCGTTTTCAAGTGTATAAGATTCATTCTCTCCACAGTCACCAAAATGATTTTCCTCAGGTGAAGGTCCCATCATATCTTCTTCTTACTTACTCTATTCCACTGACTTCCTATGACCTGTAGGACCAAATATAACTGTTATAGTCCCCTCCCCCCATGAAACCCAAGCTGGCTTTCTCACAGCTCCTCCCCCAGGGCACCATCTCCTTTAAGTGTCTTGGGGCTTACTCTCCCCCATCCACCGGAATCCTTGGTTTCCCTCAAGAATGCTTGAACACCACGTTTTACAAGATTCTCTTTCTTTGGTTCCCCCATTTGCTAGTATCTTCTCTCTTAAGATCACATTGTATCAGTTTTCTATATACCTATACATCTTCCTATTTTCTCTCCATCAGAGCACAAGGATAAGGATTTTCACATTTTATTTATGTCTCTGATGCCTTGGCACTTTCATAAAACCTGATTGACTGAATGATGTACAGAGAGGGGATGTGATACAGTGGACAAAGATCAGCCCTTCAATCAGAAAATACTGGATTCAAGCCCTGTGGCTGACATATGCTAGCTATATGACCCTGGGCAAGTCACTTGACCTCTCACAGTACCCTGGGTAGCTGTAAATTACCGAAAAGTTGCTGATTTGCATTGGTGGAAGAAGTTTCTGTACTAAGAATCTTAGCACCAATGAAATCAGAGGTCCGGAGCTCCACTTCCAATATGGGGGAAAATGATATGTACATAGATAAATATAATTTAAGGGAGACCATGCAGTGAGGCTGTCTCTTGGAGGTCAGAGAGGTGATCTTCTTGAAGGACTGGCTACCTTTGAGGGGAATTTAGGGGTTCTTCAGGCCTAAGCCCAATCTCATGCCTGGTAGGGGTGGCTGTAGCCACCTGAGGAGAACCCAGCTCTCTCCTGGTTTCCTGCATAAGCTTTGTTTGGAAGGGGTTGAACTGAATTGAGGGTGGATCCTGTTCCCCTGGTCTCTGGGAAGGGACAAGAAGATATTACAGAGGACAAGGGGGTATTTAAATCCTGATGGTGGTTAAGAACTGACTCAGGTCTGAATATTTAAGATTTGATAACAAATTTAGCAGTTTGAGGAAAGTTGTAAGAATTGATTGTCCTACAGTTCCCTCTGACTTTTGTTAGATAGAGAATATAGCAACATTTCAGGAATTATTGAGGATTCTTTAGTTATCTCATAGCTTGGATAGATAGCAAAGGGGATGAGATAAAAAAGGAACAAACGATCATGCAGAATTATAGCTAGTTTTAAGACATAAGGGGAAATTTGGCATGGCTTTGAAATGTACCATAGTAACCTTAGGCATATTTGGTGAAGCAGGGAATGTAGTGGGATATATCTTCAGGCTTTGAGGGTCAGGAGAGACTGCAAAGAAAATGCCTGTGTGGAATAGGAAAGAAGAACATGAAGGGATGCTCTGCTAAACACTCATGGTGGGTAACTGTGATTGTAAACGGCCTTAAGATCATGCCACATGAGAAACAGCTGAAGAAATCAGAGGTGTCTGCCTCCAGGTTGATTGACCTGAGACCAAGCTGTGAGTCCTTTGGGTAAGAAGAGTATAGAATGTTGATGACCCCAGAGAATCTTATTGGGGTTTTCTTAGGCAATTGGCTTGATAACAAAATGACTTGCTAGTAAGGCCAGATCTGAATGTAAGTCCTCCTGACTCCGAGGCCAGGGTTTTATCCACTGTGCCACCTAGAACCTTCTTGTTCATTGCTTCAGTCTCATTGTCCAAGGCCAGCCACCTAGAGAATTGCTTTTCCCTAGGAATACTTGAAGATATTTTTATTAAATGGATCGTTTGCTCGAAGCCCTGGGCTCTGAAAGATCTATTGTACCATAGAATAATGACCCAAGTGATGAGCCTGAGAACAAGGAAGAAGAGGGATTGGCCATATTCTATTTGGCCCCAGAGGGCAGAGTCAAGAGCTATGGGTGCAAGGTACAAGGAAGCTAGTTTAAGTCTGATCAAAATAAAAATTTCTGAACAGTGAGAGCTCTCCAGTGACAGGATGGGCCTACTCAGGAGGTGGTGGACTTTCCCTCACTAGAGGTCTCTAATTAAAGGTTGAATGAACATTTGTACATGAAGTTTCTCCTCATCCCCTTGTCCACTTAGGCCCTCCCTCCCAAAGCACCTTGTATGCATTAACTCTAGATTTAGGCTGTGTCCTTATAGATTTCTGTATAGAACCTGTCTCCCCTATGAGAACTGAAGCTTTTTCAGGGCAGGGAATGTTCCATTTGAACCCAACTCTTTATAACTCTTGGATGCCAAGGAGATGGAGAGACAATGGGATATAGTGGGTGGAGAGTGGATATGGAGATCTCTAGTCATGAAAGGTTGAGTTCAAATCTTACTTCAATCATTCACTAGCTTTCTGACACCAGACAAGTTACTGAACTCTGGGCCTCAGTTTGCCCATCTGTAAAATGAAAGGATTAAACTAGATGACCTCAAAGATTCCTTCTACCTCCAAATTTATAATCTTTTGATCTCATTTATTCTGCATAAGATGATATTTCCTGGGGTCTAAGAACAGGAAGGGAAAAGGGAAAGGGTAAATGGGGGGAGGGACCGCATGGTGTAGTGGAAAGGGGAACAGTCTTAGAGTCAGGAGCACCTGGGTCAGTATCCCATCTTAGTCATTTAGTAACTGTGTGATCTTTGTCAAGTCACTCAATTTCTTCATCTGTCAAATTTGGGAGTTGGCTTTGATGACCTCTTAGGTCTTCTAAATCAATTATCTTTAGCAGCCTCTGAATAAATGAGCTGGATTGTAAGTAAAGAATGTATCCTGATCCCATGATGAAGCGAAATTACATGAGACAAAAAAACTTTCATGTCTTGGTCTCTAGACTACTTTGAAAGCCTAGCTGTCTCTCAGATGTGGGATGGGAAGGCCATAACTGGAGCATGAGTTGAAATGAAAACACAGAGGATAGAGGGAGAAAAGACTCATCTCCTTGCTGACTAAGCTAAGTACATTCAGCCCAGATAGTAGGAGAGGTGCCTACCTGTTTCTTTCTTCTCCTGAGCACACAAAATTAGTGGGTCAGGAAGACCCAAGTTCAAATTCAGCCTCAGATACTAGCTGTGTGACCCTGGTCAAGTCATTTAACCACTATGTACCTCAGTTTTGAGAGGCATTTTGTCCCTGGCATGTAACAATTGCTTAGTAAATATTTGTTTCCTTCCTTCCTTAACGTAAATGGATTACCTGGGAAACCATCATAGCTTTGAGATCAGAACTGAAGGTGACCTTAGTTCAATAGGTTTGGACAGTTCCCTAGTTCCTTTAGCATAGATATAGATCCTCTGGTTTTGAAAACCTTTCACAATTTGCTTTCAACTTCTCTTTCCATGCTTATTATTTTCCTTCATACTTTCTGCCTTCCTTGCAACTTAGCATAGTGGCATACAGTAGGCACTTAATACATAATGATTGATCGATTGATTATAAATTAAGTCTACTCTCTCTTGTGGACACTGTGCACATTGGTGGTAGAACGTGACCATAGGCAACTATTTATGTTATGGCTTCTGTTAGTAAATGCTTTATGATTAATGGTTACTAGTGTCTTCTTGACTGATTGATTTAACTGGGAAGCACCAAGGTCATTGCTTAGGAATTAATCATGAATAGTGGACTTTTATCTCCTCTAACATCAGGATTACACCTAGAGTTACCTCCAAAAGGAGGTGACCACTCTTCTGGGAAATCACTTCGACCTAAAGATTGAGGTGAGCTAGCCAGCCTCAACCCAGGAACAGAGACTGGAGAGAGAGTTGGCAGTTGGTACCATGTCCAGCCCTTTATGATTTGACTTCAGTCTGTCTTTCCAAGCTGATTATGCATTGCACCGCCTTGATTCAGGCTACATTTCAGGCAAACCAGCCCAATTACTATCCCTCACAGGCAACACTCAGCTCTCATATCTACGCCTGCAATGCTCTCTTTCCTCACATCCTCCTCTTAGAATCCTTGGCTTCCTTCAATACTCGGCTCAAATTCCACCATCTGTAGCAAGTCTTTCCCAGCTTTAACAGCTGCCTTCCCTTCAATGCACCTCAAGGGTAAGATAGATGAATGGAGAGAGGTAGTGTGGCATAATATGAAGATCATGGAGTAAGAGTCTAGATTTAAATCCTACCCTTATTCCATCTCTTGACTTTGCACCTACTCCCTGTGCAATCTCAACCACATCTCTTCGCCACTCTGGACTTCAGTTTCTCCATCTGTAGAATGAAAGCATTGGATCAGATGATTCCCCTGAGGTTCCTTCTAGCTCTCCCTCTGTGACCCATGACTTTTTTCCTCACTGGAGTTATTAGGGGGCTGACATGTCTGTGACTAGGGGAGGGGGAAATCAGCCAGTTTCTCCTTTTCATTTTGGGCTCACTATTCTTTTGGTCTCCAATAAGCAGTGACACACACAGGAAGGGGATTCATGTTTCTACTTAAGAACAAACAAATGAAGACAGATGCTATTGACTGCAAAGTCCCCCCACTATGGACGACCCTGAGTAAATGCATCAATTCTTCCAAGTTTTCCCTTAATGTTCCCCTTCCCTTTGAGATTTATTCTATGGGGCTACTGAAGGCAGAATTGAAATCTGTGGGTATAAGAAACAGACAGGAAGAACTGTCTACTAATTAGGGATGTTGCAAAATGGAGCTGGTTGCCATGTGAGGTAGAGAGCTCCCTGTCACTGGGAGTACTCAATCAGAGGCTGAATCTTGTAACCAAGATGTGCGGTGTAGTAAATGCTAAGTGCACCAAGCAATGAGGAACATCAACAAGCAAATCTATGTGCCCTGGGCAGGTTCCAACTCTGCGAAGCAGGTCTAAGTGTCCCCAGCTTCTTTAGCAACAGTCTTCACCTGCTGTTACCTGATGGATAGAACCACACCTCTCCTTGGCCTCCATGGTCTCCCATTGGAAGAATCTACTTCTCTTCCTCCCTCAGGCTACCGAAGCCATATTAAGCTTCTCTTGAGCAAACAGTTCTTGATAAATATTTCTGAAATTGATGAGGATGATATATGAGGATGTTCCAAAATTTTGTCTTGCCTATCCTTGAGTCAGTTTGGAATTGTGCATGGGTCATTTTTTTGGTTTTTGTTTTGTGTTGTTATTTACTCTAGACCTGTAATTTCTCTGGTGTGGTGAGTTTTTGGTGTGGAAACTCCCCTCATAAATATCAGGGACTTGTCCAAAACATAAAGTCTTCCAGAGCTGCCTGGAGGACAGTGAGAGTGTAAGTGACTCACCCAGGATCACAAGAAAGTATGGATCCATGTCAGCACCTGAACTCAAATCTTTATGATTCTGAGGCCAGCTTTTTTCCGAGTATTGCACAGTACCTCTCAGTAAACCTAGTTATCCAGATCTGGCTCACTGTGAATTGAGTTTGGCAAAGAAATCCATGCCAATCACTGGGCTGGCTTCTGAATGCAGCCTCAGTGCTTGTGGGCTACCACAGCTGCATGGAGTGTCTTCCTTTCCAATTAGCAGGAAGAAGATACTCACTCAGGAAAGCTGCAGAGGGAGGGGAACCAGTTCATTGACTTACCATTTCTTCAGGCCAACCAGCTCATTTGCAGCTGCTCTTTTCATAGTTGGGGCAGAATGGGGCATCTGTTTCCTTTGAGCAGGGACAGCTCATACCACAGGTCCAAAATGGGGCTGATATGGGTCTCAGGCTGTTAATCTTAAGTGGTAACAGCTCCCATTTACATCCTTTACCTCAATGAGTCTTTACAAGTGCCCTGGGAAGTAGCTAATTTAAGACAGTGTTCCCTAGTGGCTAGAGCATCAGGTTTGATCCTACCCAAGGCATTTACCCTTGGTAAATGAAATGGCTCACCAAGGGGCAGCATAGAATAATGGAAAGGGTGATGGATGGAGAATCAGAGGACTTGAGTTGGAATTCCTATTCTTCCTCTATCAGATGTATTATACTGGGCAAATCACTTCCCTTTGGGTGCCTCAGTTTCTTCCTCTGTAAAAGAGAAGCTTGGACTTGATTGATCTCTAAGTTCTCTTCTATCCCTGTACCTCTCAGATTTTAAGTTTCTTCATCTGTAAAATGGGTATAAGACCATGGGCACAGTAGTGTCTGTGAGGAAGAGATTGTGGAAACCTTAAAATATTACATAGGATCACCACATTAGAGGTCATCTAGTAACCCTCTCCCTCATTTTACAGAGGAGGCCCAGAAAAGTGTAATGACTTGTCCAGGGTCACACAGGTGACAGGTAAGATTTAAACCTACGTCCCTTAAGCCAGGGCTCTTCTCACTGAACACGCTACCAGCTCTACAAGTGTACATTAATATTACTATGCCCATTTGGCAGATGAAGAAAGTTGATGGCATAATTTAACGAATAGACCTGGGAATTGAAAGCAGGTGTTTTGACTCCAAGTTTAGCCCTTTTCCCAAGGCCAGGACACTCACTAGTCTGACCACTTCATTTTACAGATGAGGAAACCGTGGTCTGGAGATGGAGAAGTGGCTTCCTTAAGTTTGTTGTTCAGTCATTTCAATTGTGTCTGACTCTTCGTCATCCTATTTGAAGGTTTTTTCCTCTTTTCCTCTCTCTTCATCCTTCTATACCTCTCTCTTCTTTCTCTATTTCTCTCCCATCATTACTGTACCCTTTTCTTTTTCCCTCCATCTTGTTAGTTCTATACTTCAATGTCTAACTAAAGTAGTGAATTTGAGGACTGGAGGAGGATTCCTTTCCTATCCATTCCCAAACCTCTCCCACATTTTAGATGCTGCCTGAAATCTCTTTAACATTGGGAAACAAAGCCATGGAACCAAATTCTTTGACAGCTGGACTTGGGAGATCATATATCTAGTGTACCCATTATAAGGAGGAGAAAACTGAGGGACATAGAAGGAGAGGGACATAGAAGGAAAGAGACAAGCACAAAGTTAGTGACAAAACTGGGTCAGATCAACCTGTTTCTAGTTCAACACTTCTCATTTGTGGTGGGTCAGGATACTGGCAGAACTGGGGAACCTTGAGTCAACTCAATTCTTGAGCAACTCCAACTGGTCCTGTTGGAAGCCAAGATACTGTGGAATAGAACTGGGGTGTTTGAGTGAACCAAGTTCCCGGGGACAATGCTCTAGGACACAGATGTGTTCTTTGGAGCAAGGGATCTATAAAGATAATTTTAGGATTTTGATGAGGAGTTTTTGAGATTCCTGGGAAGTCCTTCTGACTGTTTTTATCTCCTTGACAGTAGCTTATCTGCTACTACATCCCTGGGGATTACTTCTACCTGTGAGTAGTTCGATATGTTCCTATTTAAGGATTTTTTCAAATTTGTCTGACCCCTTGGGCTCTGAGGGCTTTGTTGTAGCAGATGTATACTCATGACCAAGATGCCATTCCACAGCCCCATCTGTTCCTTCCACAATCAGAGATCAGGGGATATACCTGTGGGAGAGGTGATCGATGACTGGAATTCATAATAAAGTACAAACATTTGCTATTAGGGCCTTTCCTGAGAGCAGTTTTTGAGAAGTGTGAAAAAGGCAGGCAGCCTCCTGGAAAGCTTTGCTGGGAGACAGAGAAAAGGGTGGCTTAGGGCAAACAAGACAAACTATACAGCCTTCTCAATTTTGAGATGTTATAAAATGGTTGAGCTAGAAAGGACCTTGGAACATGGATTATCAGAAATGGAAGGGATATTAAAACATGGAACACAGAATGTTAGATAGAAGAGACCTTAGAAGAAAGAATGTGAAATATTAGAATTAGGAAGGACCTTAAAGACCTTTTGGTCCACCCTCTTCGTTTGATATATTTATAAACTGAGACCCTGAGAGGCAAAAATATAATGAAAATAATAATATATTTATTTAGGGAGCTACCATTAAGTACTGTTCATAAAACTGGACTAGAAGTCAGGAGGAATGGGGTTTAAATCCCATCTTAGGCACCGGCTAAATGACCCTGTGAAAGTCGCTTAATTTCTCTGTGCCTCGGTTTCCTCATCTGTGAAATGAGGGGATTGGAATTGATTTCTTCTAAGGTTCCTTCCAGATCAAAGTCTATGATCCTATGAGGGCATTGCACAAGAATATCCAGAAGCTCTTTGTCAAGGTCACCCATGGCACCAGGATAGAATGCAGCTCTCCCACCAGTTGGCCTCTCTGTATCTAACAGGTCATCATGAGCTATGGGTTACACCATTCTTTCTTTAAATCTTATTCCCCTGATCCCATCCATCACTTCTTCCATTTATGTCAGTCATATCCCTTTCCCAAGATAGTTTACTTCTAGGTAAACTCTCTAACTGGAGAAGGAAATGGCAAACTATTTCAGTATCACCATCAAGAAAACCCCAAATGGGGTCACAAAGAGTTGGACAGGACTGAAAAGACTCAACAGCAAAATTATCCAACAGGAGTGTGTTAATCCTGATTTCTATCTGAACAAGGCATAGAAGATGTCGGACCTGGAAGAGAGCTTTAAAAATATACCTGTACGTGCTAGAGCGGTAAGGAAACTTAGAACAGAAACTAGAGAACATTAGACCTCCTTTAATCCAAACTCCTCATTTTACAGAGATAGAACCAGAAGGTCAAAATATTTGTAAAATGCTTAACACATACCTAGAACATAGGAGACACTTAATAAATGCTTGCTTCCTTCCTTCCTTGACACTAGTCAGGGACATGGAGGGAAAGGAGAGGATACTGATGTTACTGTTTACACTGACCGAAGACTATAGAAGGAAACCCAGCCAGAGTGGATCCAACCCACGAAGCTACAGCTTCCATGACACACAGATACCTAAATTTTGACCACTGATCTTCTCCAGTGGTTACTATTTCACCAATGGCACAAATAATTCTGTTGTTATCCATTCATTTTCTTGTGCAAGTTACTTTGCTATTCTGTCCTGATTGAATATTTTGCTATTTGATTTGTGACTCTGAAATGGAGATTTAGAACATGATACACATGATTATGATTAACTCCTTCCAGCCAAAAAAAAAACCCCACACACCAGAATTCAGGGGAGGAAGGTCTCCAGTTTTCAAAGGGAACTATGGCATTTAGATGTGTTTAGCTAAATTTAGTCAAAACCAATCAGCCAACCTTCACACTCTTGCTTCCCATCATGTCCAGTGAATCGCTTTAAGTTCAATAATTCAATGGTGTGGTCACAACTTCCGGTGGTGCATATCACAAACATATTCACATTTTTCCTTTTGTTTGATTCTTGTGCACATCCTCTTTCGTCTATAGAAGAGCCACATGGCACATCTGAAATTATGACCTGAGGACTTCAACCTTTCACCTCTGAAACTCCCACCTTGGACCCTGGTAGTCTCATTGATTAGCTTCTCCCACTGCCTACAATTTCAGAAAGGCCCCAGCCATGCTTTATTTTATTCCTCAGCCACTTTCTCAGCAGCTGCCAGGATCAGAAACCATGCCCTGAGCACATAAGATCTGTGTTTCTGGAGCTCTTGCCCTGGGGCTCCACTGGTCTGACTGCTGAGCCTATCCTGGGGCTCATCAGTCATGCCCATGTCTCCCCTTCACATACATACGTTCTCTAGTTCTCCCATTACTCATGGAATGGATGTATCAATCTACTCTAATACAACTTCACTCTTCAACCCAGCAACTTTTCAAACCCAATGCATTTTCCCAATCACCCCTCCCCTATATGTATTATCTCCCTCTGTTGGGATGTAAGTACTTCCAAGACAGAGATGATGTTCACTTAAAAATGTACATCTAAGTACCTAGCACAGTGCTTGACACATATCAAGTGTCTAATAAATGCATTTTAATTTACTTCATTCAATATTTCAAGGATACAAAATTGGACAGTCCATTTATTAGCCTTCTCTTTCCTTTTATTATTAGCCCACCTCCCTTTCCAATCATACATGACCTTGATTATGTCTTTTAGGCCATTTTGTATGTGCCTATCATTGATGGTAATAAGCCACATCGCACTCACATGTACTGTTTTTCTTTTCAATGACTTTTGCGTGACCCATATTGTTGGTGCAACTATTAAGATTATTCTGTTCCATGACTTAAGGTTTCAGAGAATCTTTAGGTAAAAACTGATGTTGAGGAGATGGGCTCCTGTGGCATAGAATAAACTGAGACTATTGATTTATTGACTATTTATTTAGGAAAGAAGGAACACATGGATTTCTGCCTTCTCTCCTTGAGCTTCTCCAATGCATCTTTAATCTCTTTGTTTCTCAAACTATATATGATGGGGTTTAACATGGGAATCACAGCTCCATAGAACATAGACACCACTTTATCTTGGTTTTGTGAGTATCTCACACTAGGATGGAGGTATGTAAACAGGCCAGAGCCGTAGAAGAGAACCACAGCCATTAGATGAGAGGCACAGGTGTTGAAAGACTTTGCTCGTCCTCTGGCTGAATGAATCTTCATAACTGTTGCAATGATATACATATAAGAGACCAAGACAATAGTGGCTGATGTTCCCCCAACCATGCACACAACAGTGAAGTTCACTACTTGGCTGAGAAGAGTGCTAGAACAGGAAAGGGTCAACAGGGGAGGAATATCACAGAAGAAGTGGTTAATAACATCTGGCCCACAGAAGTGGAGCTGAAATACAGAAATGGTTTGGACCAAGCCAGTGAAGATGCCCCCAACATGTGCTGCCATAACCATCTTCACACAAATGGAGGGGGACATGACAGCTGCATAGAGCAATGGGTTGGAGATGGCAATGTATCGGTCATATGCCATGGCTGCCAGGAGGCAGCATTCTGTGCCCCCCATCCCAATGAAAACAAGCAACTGAGCAGCACAGCCCACAAAGGAGATGGTCTTTTGCTCCCTGAAGAAGTCATAGAGCATTTTGGGGGCAACAGAGGAAGTATAAGCAATATCAACAAAGGATAAATTACTGAGGAAGAAGTACATGGGAGAATGGAGATGAGATTGAATCCTGATCAGGAGGATAAGGAAAAAATTCCAGGCTAGAGTCATGAGATAGATTCCCAGGAACAATACAAAAAGGAAGACCTGAAGCTTTGGGTGCTCAGTGAATCCCAGAAGGATAAATCTGGTCACAGTTGTGGTGTTTCTACCTGGAGCCATTAATCATCTTTCTAGTGCCTACCAAGAATTTTTTGATAATGGTGATCCAAATGACAGAATTCTTATAAGATATCACAGAATTACAAAATGCCAGAACTGGAAGGGACCTTGGAGATCCTGAAAGTAAAACAAATTGCTTGCTTTTATGCTAAACTAAATAAGGACTAAATTTCATCCAGTGCCACTTTGTTGGGCAACTGACACCAGCCTAATCATCTCCATTATCATTACCAACATTTGTACTTGTTCCAAATAATCTCTTGGCAACTTATGTAAGCCTTAATTTTGAAAGTTAATCCCTGAAAGTGGTTATCACAGGTCACTGAGTCACAGAAATTCAAAATTAGAAGAGCCCTCAGCAGTCATTTAGTCCAACCCACCCCCTAAAGAATCCCTACTATAACATACCTCATAAGTAGTTATCCAGTCTGTGTAGGAAGACATCGAGTGATGTGGAAACTGTTACCTGAGGAGGTTGCCCATTCTTCAACTATTCAGTTCTAGTTATTAGGAAGCTTTTCCATTCTACATCTGCTTCTTTGTACCTTCCATTGTTCCTGATTCTGCCTTGTGGTCCCAGAAGTATGGTTCCTCTTCCAACTGACAGAGAATCCTTTCCTTAAGGAAAGCCATTTGGAAAGAACTAAAATGGCCAGGAGCAATTTACCATTTCCTGTCATCATGGACTGGTTTTAGTCCATCTGAACATCTGAGGTGTCTAGTTCTCTGAGCAGTGGAATCAACATGCAAACATGAGTAGCTAGAAATGGACATCCTTTCAAGTTTAGAATAAAATTGGGGCTTTCACTTGGCAGTCCTGAAAACAAAACATTGAAAGGGAAAAGACAAGTATGGTGTTGTCCCAGGCAAGAGGAATAGAGAGATAGTAAGCCAGTTCTCTCTGTTCTCCAATGTACTGTTGGAACTAGATACCATCCTACCAGAATCCTGGAATGTTAGAATATGGAGCACAGAAAAGCAAATCTGGATGGGAACTTGGAACACAAAAGACAATATCAGAGCTGTAAAAGGACTTAGACCCTAGAACATTAAAAATGAAAGCTGAGGTTCTTGGTCAAATGAAGGTTTGGTTGTATGGCCTCTGGAATCTCTTTCAGCTCTTAGATTCTGTGATTCTGACCTCAGGACATAAAAGGTCAGAGCTGGAAGAGAGTTTAGAACAAAGATAGAAGATTTCAGACCTGGAAGAGACCTTTGAAAATGAATAGGAGGATGCCAGAGCTGGAAGAGGTCTTAGAACATAGAAACAAGAATGTTAGGGATCATTTAGTCCAAGCTCCTTATTTTACAAAGTAGGAACCAGAGGGTCAAAGAGAGGAAGTTACTTTGTCCAGGAGCAAAGAGTCAGTAGAGGGAGGATGTGGGATTGAACAGTAATACTGGTAGCTAACTTTATATAGTGCTTTAGATTTGGAAAGAACATTTTACAGATATTATCTCATTTGATTCTCACAACAAACTTTGATGCTTTTATCTCCATTTTACAGATGAGGAAACAGAGTCTGATTGAAGTAAAGTGAATTGCCCAGGCTCACACAGCTAGAAAGTGCATGAAGCTTCAAACTTGAGTTTTCCTCATTCCAAGACAGTGCTTTACTCACTAATCAGTAGATGAATAGAGAGTATATCAGATGTGAGCAAAACCTTTCTTAGGATTAGATGCTGAAGCTGTGCCCAGGTAATATCTCCCACATTTGATGCTAGACATTCCACCATAAGCAATTCCTTCCTTTGTGGGTATCATTTCCCCTCTATATTCATCTCCTTTCAAGAAGGTTATTACTTTTTGGGAGAGTATAAGGGGTTAAGTTGCTAATGTTTTTGCATTTATAGGTGAAGGAACTTATTTTGGATCCACTTACCCTCATCCTGAGATTCCTGGACTCTGAGCTGGAGAAATTATCCTGGGAGAAAGGAGGAGATATGAGGGACCCTGAGGAAAAATGTCACTTCTCTGAAAAGCACATTCACAGAGAGTTCTATACTACCTAGCATATGGAATCTCATTTGAATCTAGCATCAAATTTATTTTTTCATAGGATTTTGGCACCTATCTAGTCCAATTCCTCCCACTTTAATGAGGAGAAAACTGAGTTCTACAAAGGGGAAGTAACATGCTCACCCTAGTTACCAAGTAGCAGAATTGGATTCAACCCCATATCTTTGTTAACTATTCAAAATCCAGTGTCCCAATGACTAGACTGAGTATTCCTCTAGGGCTACCTTCTACTGGAGACTCATTCTAATCCCTCCAAGTTGCTCATGGCCTCCCTAAAGAAATACTTTGTGTTAACTTTGCATATTATTTTTGTTTCAGAGTACATGTGGTTTCTTCTCAATGACCATAAGGAGGGACCAAAAGTCCCAAAGACCAAACAATCTTTGGTTTTGTCTACAACAGCTGGCACAGTGCTTAGCCCCTACTAAGTGTTTAATAAATGTTTGCTTTATTCAGTTGAATTGAATGAGTCAGTTTAATTATCTTACCAATTCTCCAGAATAGCCAGTGAAATAACTTCTCCCAAGTTCAAGCAATTAGTGCATGAAAAAGCCACAGTGTCCCCTCTTCAATGTTCTTTTCTGTTCCTGAGCTTCAAATGCATACTGTAAGCCTAGTTTCGATTCCCAGACCCCTCTAGACATAACCTGGATATCCAAGAAGTTCTTAGGAGAGAAGCTTCTAAAAGAGGCAATCAAAGGTCATTGGGGAGGCTCACCCACATTCTCTACCCAGTTTCAGTATGATTGTGGAGCCCAGGTATTTGAGAAATCTGGATTTTCTCAATTTCTTATTTGTTTCAGAAACTGAAGCCCTGATCTTGACTGGGAAATATTGGCTCAAGAACTAGGAAAGTTCCAAGTCAGTCACTTACACTGTCTACTGGATGGGAACAGAGGAAAAACTTTCTAATTAATTAGCAAAGGCTGGTGTTTGTGGGCTGTGCAGTGGAGGGTTTAAAGGGAATCCAGTGGCCAGTCACCTCCTCTGAGATCTAGCTGTGATCCCCAAAGGTTGGGCCTCTAATTAAAGTATGGGCAGATAAGCAGGTTTGGGGGTGGGGGAGCAGTTTAGCAGTGTAAAGATACTCAGTGTCTCTGGGGACAATAGCTGATTCCCATTAGTCCTGGTTTCTTCATTGGTTCTGGTCCTTCCTGGTTAGTTTCCACTTCTAAAAAATCTCTCTAGGTGGGGGGACTTTATACTCAGAAAAACTCTTGGTGATGCATTGATGCCTACACAGTAGAGGAAACAAAAGAACCTTGGGTCAAAGACCATGCCTGGGCTACGGATTTAAGATATTTTTGAAGCTCTAAGAGGCATCCAGGTATGGAGGAATGGCCTGGGAGGCAGAAACTCCAAGATTCAAGCCCTAACTCTGAAAAATTAATCAGTAGCATTTATTACACAATAACACATGTGCCAGGCATGGTGTTCAGCACAGGAGCATTGCTGCTCCGTCAGTTAAGATGTGTCAGAGACAAAACTTAGAGCCAGAGCTTGTAGATTCCCAGGCTGCACCTGGGGTTCCATCCACATTGGGAGCTCCCATTAAGGAAACCAATGAATATCGGCACGTCTTCTACAACTTGGTGGTATTTGCCTGGAGTTTATAAACTTAAAAAAATCTGTAATAATCACTCTTGTAATATAATTGGTTTCCATTGTAACCTGATGTATTTTATTTTATGCATTTTATAACATTATTTTGAGAAAAGGTCATTAGGTTTCACCAGACAACCAAAAGGATCCATGACGAACACCTGTATTAGAGAGTTGCCTGAGGCCCTTATACCTCAAGTGCCAGGACCACGCAGCCAGGCATCAGAAATGAAACTGGAACACAAGTCTCCCTGACTCCAAGGACCACTCTCTACCTCTAAGCCATGGTCATTCTCAACTCTTAAAGATCATAAACAATACAAGTTTCTTGAATCAAGTCAAATTGGTAGGTTGTAGGGGCAGCTAGGTGGCACAAGGGCTAGAGTGCCAGGTCTGAAGTCAGAAAGATTCATCTTCCTGATTTCCAATCGGGCCTCAGATAGTTGCATGACCCTGGCAAGTCACTCAACCTTGCTTGCCTCAATTTCCTTGTCTGTAAAATGAAAATGGCAAACCATTCCAGTATCTTGCCAAGAGTTGGACAGGACTGAAATGACTGAACAACAAAGGGATATTTGATGGAATAAACTCAGGCTCTGGAGTCAGAAACCTGGGCTTTAGTTTCCCCGTATGTATAATAAGGGAGTTGGACTAAATGCCATCTGAGGTCTCTCACAGTTTTAGATCTATGGTTCTATGATACCGAAATGGAATAATGGTTTATAAAAGAAAAATTCAGGGAAGTTCTTGATTCTGTTTGGGGATAAATCCTGGATTTTACAGACTGATATTTTGTCCTGTTCAAGGTTTGTTTATTTGTTATGATTTTCTTTTGTTGGATCCAGTATGGATGATAGGAAGGGCTGACATTCTAGGTTCAATTCGAATGAACAATTCATTCTGCTGCTGTTTTCTGCATGAAATTGTGCTAAGCTAGGGATAACAATAAGTTAATGTGAAATCTAGGAGCTTCAATAGAGAGAATGACATCTGCCCACATAACTATGATAGAGAGGAGGGCAAAATATGGAAAATCACTGACATCTTTATACCATTTGTAAGTTCCACAAAGTTCTTTCCCTGCAATAATCCAACAAGTTGGTAAATCCAAGATTTATTATCTCCATAATAACTTTGAGCAAATAAGTTATGTTGTCTATTATAAACACCCAAATTAACTATAAAGGATATATGAAGACAGATACTATCTGCATTCAGAGAAAGAACTGATAAAAAGAAATATGTATTGAATAATTTTACATACATATATATATACATACATACACACATGCCTATTTGTGTCTAATAGTGGCCATCTCTTGGACAGGGGAGGAGAGAGAGGGAAGAAAAGAGAAAAATATACATGAAAATTTTGTAATATATTTGAAAAGAGTAGCAAGTTGTGTATAGCAAATTCATGTACAATCGTCTTTTTTATTGTACTATTATAAAAATGTTTGTTTTATTCCATAAATTAAAAATGAAATTTAAAACAAAATAAAGGGACTTATTTCAACAGATGTGTATGAGGGTTAGGAGTTGGAGATAGGATTGGAAGGGAGAAAAACAAACAGACAAACAAGAAAACAGCACATTCCCTGGAGTTTGAGGACCTGAGCTCAAATTCTACCTCTGCAGCTATCTAGGTGATTTTGAACAAGTCATTTAACTTTTCTGGGCCTCAGTTTCCTCATTTGTAAAATGAGGCAATTGAACTACATGGCCTCTTAGGTCATCTCCAGCTCCATTTCTACAGTTCTGTGATCCTGAGATCAATCCTCCAAGACATAGAGGGATACCCTGAGCAAAGTATAAATAGTGGGATAAAGAAAGGGGAGAATTAGTAGTTTAGCTTAGCTAGAATGCAGCATGTATAAAAATTGGGCACAGAGTTTGTAATCAGGAAGACTAATTTTCATGACTTCAAACACTTACTAGCTGTGTCATCCTGGGCAACTCACTTAATTCTATTTCCTCATTTGTAAAGTAAGTTGGAAAAGGAAATGGCAAACCACTCCAGTATTTTTGCCAAGAAAACCCCAAATGGCATCACAAGAATCAAGCATGACTGGAAAATGACTGAACAACAAACAATGGCAGGCATAAAGAGGAACGTTTAGAAAAGTATGTTGAGGCCAACTAAGGGGTAGTCTTAAATGGTCAAAATTAGCAGTCTACACTGTGAAAATTGAAAAGAAAACAAAGCTTTGAAATGTGTTTCCAGGAAGAGAAGACACAAAACAGGAAAATGTTCAAAGTCATGAATCAGACAGTATAATGAGATGGCATTTGAACTCGTTGAAAGACCCACACCCAAAGAGGAGCCACTGATGGGTAGATATCATATTGGAGTGCCTTGATTAGAGTTCCTCGGGTATCTATCTATCGTCCTGTGATGTTTCTCATTTTGATGAGTGTCTGGGATAAAGACATTGATGACATGTTTGGAAATGACATGAAGTAGGAAAACATAATTGATATGTTGGATAATAGAATCTCCACAAGATTTGACAGGTTAAATCATGGGTTGAATCTAACAAGATGAAATTTAGTGAAAAACTAGAAAGACTTAGATTTGGTTTTCAAAAATGAATCTCACAAGTACAAGATGGTAGAGCTGGGACTCAGCAACAGTTATTTATCATTCTGTTCTGTGTTTTTTGGTAAATTGCAGGTCCACCTAAGTCAAAGTGTTGAGTGGTTTAAGGCTGCATAAGACGGCCATAGCACCCAGGGGGTAGGGGATGATCCTGCTATACATTGACCATTGACCTAGTTAGAATCCATGTGGAGTGTTTGTATGGACGCTGCATTCTAGGAAGGACGTTGCTAAACTGATGGACTTCTGGAGGAGGGCAAATAGCATGAGAAGGGCCTCCAGATCAATCCATATGGGGCTAGGTTGGAGGAAAAAAGGTATTTAGCCTCGGGAGAAGACTCATAAATAATGTGAGAGTTGTCTTCAAGTATTATAAAGGGCTATCATGGGGAGGAGTGACTGACCTCTCTCTGTTCAGCCCCAAAGGACATTAGCAGGTTAATGGTTGGAATTCACACACACACACACACACACACACACACACACACACACACGCACACACACACGGAAAATTCCCTAACAATTTGAGCTTGGCAAAAGTACAGTGAGCAGCCTTGAAAAATGATGGACTGTCCCCCAACACCTGCCCCAACTTATTTAACCAAATTCGTCAGGGTGTCAGAAAGAGGATTATTGACCAGGCATAACTCAGGCTCCATGGCCTCTGAGGCTCTTTCCAACGCTAGAATTCTGTGAAGTTATGCCAGCTCTGTTAGGCAGCTGTGGCCTGTCCACATACACCACCCTTTGTCTCGTCTCCAGGGGACAAGCAATCCCTTAGCACAAATGTCTGGAGGAGTTAAGAGTGGGGGAAGAGAGCCTGAGAAGGCCAATCAGGAAGGCAATTTTCACTGAGAGAAACCTCTCCCCATCCCTAGAGGGGCCATTTCAAGGTGGATCCCCTTGCCTCAACCCGAAGTGTTTTTGGAGTACCACACTGAGTGAGGAATTCTAATTGCATAACTTTGAGTGAGGCATACTGAAACACCAAATTCCTCCTAGAAACAGACTCCAAATGATGCATAGCCCATCACTTGGAAAACACCCTGGCCTAGGCTCATCTTGAAAGCAACATTTTCTTGGCCACAACTCAAGTTTCAAGAAAAAAAAAAGGCAACACTGACCAGAGTCATGGAGATGAACCAGGGAACAAAAATTGGGCAGGGCTACACAGCTGTACTCCAGATGCTGGGAGAGAGGCATGTCCAGGATCTTGAAACCATGAGAAAAATGAACATCTAGTCATATTACTATGTGGTGTTTGCTTTTTGTTTGTTTTAATTGGGGGCGAGAGATCTTTTAAATTTCTATTCTTTTAAACTTGGATGAAAACGCCTTCCCTTCAATCCAGCCCATTTCCCCTGAGACCTCCCATAACATTTTGTTTGATCCTCTCTGATGAGTTCATTATGTAATATGGTGTGTTATGGTTGGATGTGTGCTGAGAAGCTGTGTAGTACTGGGTGGAATGGGGTGGGGAAGAATTATACAATCATAGACTTAGATGAGGAAGGGGCCTCAGAGGTCATTTTGTCTCACTTTCTCATTTTACCATTGAGGAATGATGAGGCCCAGATAGGCTAAATAACTTGTCAGGGTCACAGAGCCAGTGGTCAACCCAGAATTTCCCCCAGATCCTCTTGTTCCAAATCCAGAGCTCTTTCCATGGGACCACTCAAATGTTCTCTCAATGAGGAGGTATAGATCTTGGAGCATTATGACCTTTGAATGGTCAGTTGCAGGTGACTCAAACAACGCTTTGAGGTGTGATATGGAAGCAGTTAGGTTAGAGTGTATTTCCAAAGATCCATGGCATTTGAGATTTTACTTAAGGTAGAATATATGCTCCCTAAGAATAGACAATTTAAACTTGAGACCCCAAGTTTGATATGTGAGTGTCCATCCTTTGGGTTGCTCCTTGGCTTTTTCTAAACTGTACTGCTTTCACTCTGGCATTCCTCTGCATCCTGCTCTTACCAGGACCTGGACTCTGCCCCCAGGACCCCAGACTCTGAAAGGTGAGTTTTTGCCTTATCTTGTTTTCAGTCCATTTCCAAACCATGGTACATGGTCTTCCCCTTTCTAGCATTATTTTTATGTGTGTTATCTTCTCCTGTTAAAATATGTAAGCCCTTTGAGGACAGAGATTTTCTTAACTGATATATTTGCATTCCCAGTGCTTATTAGCATAAGGCCTGGCACACAATAAGTTCTTAATACATGCTTTTCTATTAATTAATTCAATATTTATATCCCAGCACCTAAAACAGAGCCTGGCACATAGTGGGCATTTAATAAATGGTAGTTGATTGGTTGATTTACTAAAGAATATCATGAAGGAAGTGGAAAGAACCATACATAACACCTTCAGAAAGAGTTCTAGAACCTGTGAAATAGGGGAAAACCTAGAAAAAGACCTCCAGCACATTGAATGACATTCCATGGTGGGCCCATGGGAAAACAAGGACTGGGGCATGGTGCTGAATGAGAAGGTCTGGGAGAGTTGTACTCTGCACAGATGGAGAGAATGCCAACAGCAATGCAGTGGCAATTCAATCAGGATATTAAAGAAATCTGTGTCTTATAACCCTATGTGACTGTAATGCCCTTGAGTGCAGGAATTGTGTCTTATCTAAACTCTACACCACTCCCCCAGGGCCCAGAATAGACATTTACACCCAGTAGACACTGGATACCATTTTTAAAATGAACTTTCTTAATATTTTCACTGAATGGATCAGATTTATTTGGGAAGGCAGAAACAACTCCTTTGGCTGGAGAACTTTACAAAGTTTACACAACCCCAGCAGGCAGGGATTACAAGTATTATTCTGTCCAGTTCATTGATGAGGGAAATTGAGAGTATAAAAGAAGTGATTTCACCAAAGTTAGCAAGAAGCAGGGTCAGGTTCCAAACCCAGGTCTTTTGGGCACCTGAACTACTGTTCTTTCCATGGTTTCCCATCTCTACAAACAGGCTAATTGACTGCTTCCCAACACTACACCCAAGCTCCTGGGACCCTTTCCACCCACAAAAAGGCTCCCATTCATTCTTCTCTAGACACAAGTGGTGGGATAGAGGAAACAAGCAAGTGTTCAGGACACTGTCAGGGGCCAGGCTTTCTGAAATTCCAGCTGCATACTATCCACTGTGCCACCTAGCTGTTCATTATCAAGTGACAGAAGTTTTTAAGAGTTGATTGTGATCTGTATGACCTTCAGTTATCTCTTTCTCTGTAAAGTGAGTAGTTGGACAATTGGTCTCTAAGATTCATTCCACTACAAACATTATCTGCTCTCTTTTCTTCCTACTCTGTCATTCAAATTATGACATTTTGTCTTTTATGTGCTAGGATTCCTCCTGCTTCTGATGCTCTATGTTCTATGTTCTAAGGTCTCTTCCAACTTATATGTTCTAAATTTTAAAGTCTCTTTTCGTTCTGACATTCTATACCAGGGATGGGGAATGTGTGACCTTCTAGGTCCTTGTAACAGCAAGGACTCTGACATACACAGGAGAATCTGATGTATAGGTTCTTAGATCTGCTTTTCTAAAAGAAAAGCAGCTTTTGAGGGGGTCAACAATCTATTTTAATCATGCACAAATAACATTCACTTAGTTCAGGGGAAAAGTCAACACCCTTCCAACTATCTAACCATAAGCAATATATATATATAGATAGATAGATAGATAGATAGATAGATAGATAGATAGATATATCATAGATCTATAGATCGATCCCACTGCCTGGTCATTACAAACATATGTAGTTACCAGAAAGAGAAGCACTAACATCTGGGTTTTCAAAGCCAAGAGACTCCTTAGCAGTTACCCAGAGTCTCATCTGGCCAAACAAACACTTCCAATGAGTAAGCTCCAAAATAAAACTTCACCTCAGAGTACTTATACACTAATCAGAGGCAATTCTTTGACCAAGTGCCTCTATAGAAATTAACAAAAGGTACTGAGGCCTATTAATGGGACAAAGAAGATCTTTAACTCTTCCCCCTACCCATCTTTAACCTTACATTAACATTAAGTCCTTTTGACTAAATCCAAGTGAACTTAAGGATCTAGCACTTAAGGACTTACAGTCACAGGTTCCCCACTCCTGTTTATATCCTCAAGTTCTTTCTCATTCTGAGAGCCTATGGATGTGCTCCAAATTCATCTTTAACAAATTTGTCTTTACCTGGTCCTGTGCTTATTTAGGGAAGTTAGGATGTGTGCATAAATAAGGACAGGTTGTCCCAGAAGTCTGACTGCAGTTTCAAGCTACTAAACCTTAAAACTGTACTTCAACTTTGGGACAGTGTAATGGTAATTTAAATGGGAAGATCTTTACCATTCATTACTAGGCCCATATGACCTGCAGGTCTCATGGAGACCTGAGTCACATGGAGCCAATGGTGGGGGGAGTTTATTGAGTGAGTGGAGCAGAAAAGGTGGAACAGGAAGAGGAAGAGCTCGAACTGAGCTGAGAAAAAATTGGTGAGAGCAGTCAAAATTGAAGGATGCAGGCAAACAGGCAGCTGGCTGTGAGTGAGAGAAGGGCATTTTGTTTAAGGGAGCCTGTTTGTGATTTGTTTAAGGGAGCTGGTTTGTGGAAAACCTAGCAGAGGGAAAGCTTGGAGCGGGTGTGGTCCTTTGCATTGTTATTGTGTATAGAGTATGATGGGGTTGCCTTCTGGTTTCTGAATAAAGGTTTTGGTTCTATCTTCCATGTGGAGAGCTATTGTATTTCATGATTCAGAATTGTGCCTACATATTTATGGCTGCCATAAGCACTGTGAATATTACATTGGTGCTGCAGACAGCTGGCATAATGAAAGGTGGGGTTCAATGGAGCAAAGGAGGCATCTAGACAAAGTCACCTCCAACAATTAGAGGAAACTGGTAGTACTTCCACTTAGTGAAATCAGGAAAGATTTCAGAGACATTGGCCCATGAGCGAAGGCTTGAAGTAGCTAGAGTATAGGATTGAGTTAGGAAGAAATGAATTCAAATCCTACCTCAGACACTTAATAGCTGTGTAACCCTGAGCAAGTCATTACCACCCTTCAGTCTCAGTTTCCCCATCCGGAAGACTAGAGGTAATAATGGTACCTACTTTCAGTGCTTGTTATGAGGAGCAAACAAATTAATCTATGGAGTGCCCCTTGCAAACTTTATGGAAATGCTAGCTATTATTTCATCATCCTTATTATTTCAAGCAAGAGAAAAATTTCAATAGGCAAACACAAGAAGGGACTGTATTCTAGGTGTGGGAGAAGAGCCTGAGATTCTTGCTTGGAAGAGAGCTAGGAATCAGCTCATTAATGCATGGCATAAGGCTGCGTGTGATAATGGCTAGATCACTGTTCTTTGCATAAGGAAAACCCAGTTTCAAATCCTACCTCAGATGCTTCTACCTTTGTGATTCTAAGCAAGTCATTTCAGTTCTCTGGGTCTCAGCTTTTTTTTTTTTCATTTGTAAAATGGGAAGTCTGGATTAAATGATCTCCAAAGTCTTTTCTAGTTTTAAATCTGAGATTCTAAGACTGTAAAGTCAAGAGACCATCTGATAGTCTAATGACTGTAAATTCAAGAGGCCATCTGATAGTCTAATGTGTTGGAATGTAGCATGTCTACCAAGGGGATAATGTAAAACAGACATGTCAGACATGTGCCCTACAAGCCACAGGCAGCCTACATCACTCCTAAGTCCAGAACCAAATTCAAAAAGAATTGGGAAATATTTAGCAAAATAAATAAAAATACAATAAAACATAGATAATGTTGATATATATGGTGATGAACATTGTCCTTTGAGTCAGAAGGGCCTGAGTTCAAATCCAGCCTTAGACACTTACTAGCTGTGTGACTGTAGGCAAGTCATTTAACCCTGTTTATGTCAATTTCCCCACCTGTAAAATGAACTGGAGAAAGAAATGGCAAACCACTCCAGTATCTCTGCCATGAAAACTCCAAACGGGGTCACAAAAAGTTGGATATGATTAATCGACTAAACAGCTAGAAGTCACTATGTACCTACAGAAATCCTTATGTGTAACTTATAGGCCAATTCTATATGAGTCTGACACCAATAACATAGAACAAGACTGGAAAAATAGCCTAGAACAGGGCTTCCTAAATGTTTTTCACTCATGACCCTTTAAGGAGTTTTGGTTATGACCCACAATTTAAGAAGTACTTGTCTAGAACCAAGGCCTTAAATGCCAGAGTAAGGCATCTGCGTGTTGTCTTGTAGACTGAAGGGAGCCACCACTCTTTTTGAAAAGAAAATAACAAACTCAAACTAGGCACATTAGGAAGATGAGATTGGCAGTTTTGGGGAGAATGGGTTAGAAATACAGGCTGAATCATAGGTAGGAAGATGAGTTAGGAGATTCTTACAATGTTCCAGGTAAGAGGGACTGACTGACTGATTTAGAGTGGGGGCTATATCAATAAAGAGAAAGAGATGGATTGCAGAAATTTCAACAGATTAAATCCACAGGACTTGGCCAGAGACTAGGGCAATGATGGGATGGTGAGAGGAAGGGGGTGGGAGGGATGAGGGAAAAGGAAGAATTAAAGATGACATATTTCAAGCCTGGATATCTGGTATTGATGTCACAGCAACAATAGAAAAGAGATGGATATAGGGGGAAGAGAATGATTTCAATTTGAACATTTTAAGTTTGGGGTACTATGTTAAACATCCGGGGGGACCAATAATGCTACACCTTTCATGGGGAGGAAAGAATAGACATCATAGATTCAAAGACTCCAATGGAAAGACTGTTGGCTGGAATGGATTGAGCTCTGGACTGAGGAACCAGGTAATCCAGGTTTAATCCCCCCATTTCAACACTTAGTGACTGTGTGATGATGATCACAAACTCTCTAATCCTCAGCCTTCTTATATGAAAGATAGGAGCAAGAATCCTGATATTTCCTACCTTACAGATCTGCTGTGAGGAAAGTACTTTGTAAACTTCAGAGTGATATAGAAATATAAATTCTTTCAATGACAATGCGTTATCTCTTGTGGTCTTTGCTCTGAGTCTTTACACTATGAAATGTGATGTCATTATATCTATGTTCCCATCTAATAAGTGGTTGGCCCTAGTGCATGAACATTGACGGAAGATCATAGAATCAAAAGGTTATAGCAAGAAAACTAGAAGAGCCTTGTTGATCATATGGTCCAACATCTTCATCTTACAGATAAGAAAACTGAGGCCCAGGGATGTTAAATAATTAAGGTCATATGGGTAGTAAGTTGTTCAGTTGTGTCCAACACTTTATGACCTTATCTGGGGTTTCCTTGGCAAAAATACTGGAGTAGATTGTTCTTTCCTTCTCCAGCTCATTTTATAGATGAGGAAACTCAAGACAAACAAGGTTAAGTCACTTGCCCAGGTTCACAGAGCTAATATGTATCTGAGATCAGATCTGGACTCCGAAATTGAGTCTCCCTGACTCTAGGTCCAGCACTTTATCCACAGCACCACCTAGCTACCCATGAGTAAGAGTCAGAGGCAAAGGCTAAGAGAAGACATGGTCACACTAGCAAAGAGATAACCTGTTTCTGGCCCTACAGTTACTCTTTGATGATGACAAAGTGATAGTCCAACTGAACCTCTGAGCAGGAGCACACTCGTCCCATGATCAGTGAGGCAAGAGTCTTGTTCGCTTTGAGGAGGAGATAGACACATGAGTCCCAAGAAGACCGTGAGTGGAAAAGCAGAAGTAAAAGACAGTAATTTGTTCAGTATTGGAGTAGGGATGGTTGTAGTTCCCAGTGGGAGCTGCTGAGTCTAAGCATCTTAACTGGGTCAAAGAACAACTGAGTTAGTGATGTATCTCTGGGGTCACAGTGGGATGCCTGTCTCTAAGAGAAGCCATAGGTACATGAAGTAATTGTTTTTAGTGTATTTTTAATTTATTCCTTTTTCTTCTGTGGGCAGGAATAAAGACTTCATTCTGTTGAACCATGCTTATGGCTCAAAGTAAAGAACCATGGTTTTGGAGTTGGAGGACCTGGGTTCAAATCTGAGTTCCTACACTTAAGACCTGTGTGCCCTTAGGCAAGTTATTTGATATTCCTGTGCTTCAGTTATACTTAAGACCTGTGTGACCTTAGACAAGTTATTTGATATTCCTGTGCTTCAGTTTCTCCATTTGTAAAGGAAGGGGTTGGACTGGATAATTTTAAGCTCCGAATCAATGCTACTATAATCGTATGATTCCACTATTCCATTTTCAAGTAATTAGGACCCACTGAAATACATACTAGGGTAGGATAGCAGTCACAGTATGTGGGAGTTTGAGCTGTAAGAGACTAATTGAACAAAATCACACAGACCATTCCTTTGACAAATGAGTGAATAACACTACCACCCACAAAACAGGCAGAGTTGGAAGATAGAGGTGTGAAACTCTTAGAGAACAAGAGAGCTTGGTATTTCTCTTGAGCATCATTTGGTATTTGGTTAAGTAACCACTGGAAAGAATACAGAATTGCCCAAGTCCTGTCCTTTATGGTGGACCATCATCAGGCTAATGACCAGCAGTGTGAAATGTGGCTGCAACGATTGTGATTCCATTCCCTATACACAGCCCTCTAAGCCCAAGGTAGCAGCATCCCAGTCTGCCCAGCATTCTAGAACCAAATGCTTTTTAGGCAAATGCTCTCTTCTCCCACCTCTTTAATGCTTCTTTGATCTCTTTGTTCCTCAAACTATAGATCAAAGGATTCAGCATGGGGATGATCATTGTGTAGAAAACAGATACCACCTTGTCATGGTTGAAGGAGTCATTGGAACTGGGACGCAGGTAAATGAAGAGACCAGAGCCATAAAATAGAGTCACAGCCATCAGGTGAGAAGCACAGGTGTTAAAGGCCTTGGACCGACCTTGAGAGGAGCTGATCTTCAGGATGGCCTCAACAATATGACCATAGGAAACCATAATGATGAGGACAGATAGTAGCCCGAAGACCACTGCCATCACAAACTTGAGAAACTGTAGGGCGAAGGTATCAGAACAGGACAGGACCAGCAACTGAGGCAGATCACAGAAAAAATGATCGATCACATCTGGCCCACAGAAATAGAGTTGAAGTAAAGAGCACAGTTGGATCAAGGAACCAGAGAATCCACTCATATATGATCCAGCCACCATCCACACACAGAGGGTAGGAGACACGATTGATGTGTAGAGCAGTGGGTTGCAGATAGCAGCATAACGATCATATGCCATGGCAGCCAGGAGGCAACATTCAGTCAGTCCCATTCCAGAAAAAATGAAGTACTGAGCAGCACAGCCCCCAAAGGAGATGGTCTTCTTCTCCTTGAAGAAGTCTGAGAGCATCTTGGGGGCTGTGGAGGAAACATAGCAGATATCAAGAAAGGATAAGTTGCTGAGGAAGAAGTACATGGGTGTGTGGAGATGGGAGTCAGTCTTGATCAGGGTGATGAGGCTCAGGTTCCAGGCTAAAGTCACGAGGTAGATCACCAAGAATATCAGAAAGAAGATAACATTGAGCCTTGGATAGTCTGAGAATCCCAAAAGGATGAACCTGGTTACTGTTGTGTCATTCTTTCCCCCTGCCATTGGCTTGATAATCTTGACATCTACAAGGAGTTAAGATAAAGAGACTTTTGGGTCAATAATTGCACCCCAGCCACCAAAAAAATTAACTGATGTCCATTACCCATAAAGAGAAGAAATAAATGATCAAATATAGCTCCAAATCAATACATCTTGACTAAAAATTTAGAGTATAAAAGCAGATTTTAATAACACTGTTATTTTTAAATTTTTACTTCATCTGTCTTGGGTGGAGATGGTTAGGTCCCCATTACTAGTGATCTTTGTTGCCTCCTGGCTGCCATGGCATACGATCGTTCTGCTGCTATCTGCACCCCACTGCTCTACACATCAATCGTGTCTCCTACCCTTTGTGTGTGGATGGTGGCTGGATCATGTATGAGTGGATTCTCTGGTTCCTTGATCCAGCTGTGCTCTTTGCTTCAACTCTATTTCTGTGGGCCAGATGTGATCAATCATTCCTTCTATATTGCAAAATCTGTATTGCAAAATCTATATTGCAAAATCACTTTCAGTTCAAACACACTATATTCTATATTCTACAGTCCATTTCAGTTTTTGACATTCTATGTTCTATTTTATAAGCCCTTTTCCAGATTTAATATTCTGTGTTCTAAGGTCCCTTTCAAAATAAATATTCTGTGTTTTACAAATCTAAAAATAAATAAATAAAAATAAAATCTATAATCTTTTCCTTAATATAATTTATTTCTATCTGTATAGGACTATGTCTCAGCATAGTATATTTCCCAGTAACAATGAGGTTAATGAGTTCTTATCATCAGTTATGCTATTTATAATGAATGGTTCACAGTATATTCTCCTAAAATCCTGGTAGGTTCAAGATAGCTACAGTTATAGCAAATTTCAGCTCTCATGTGAGCGATCTAGCTATTTACAAATAGAAACCCCTAGAGACAAATTCCACATCTTCTAAAAAGACACCTTTGAATTTTCTCCAGGAGAAAAACATAACATGTTTCCCTAGGCAATTTTGCTGGTTGAGAAAATGCCTGGCTGCTGGAGCTGTGTTTAGGAATATCAAAGCACCCTGACTTAAAGTGGAATTTATTGGCACTTGTGTAGATACTTATTGTCTGCCTGATCATCATCCAGATATATTCAAATATTGTGTTACTGGTGCTATCTTAGCATGTTATAGGAATGGCTGGATGTTTGATTTGAAATCACTGAAGATGAATATATTGTGGAGATTAAATAAATTAATGAGTGACTCTATGTTCCTCTGGGGCAGCTAGGTGAGTCTAGAGTCAAGAAGACGGATTCAAATCTAGCCTCAGACATGCATTAGATGTGTGACCTTGGAAAAGTCATTTAACCCTGGTTGCCTCAGTTTCCTCATCTGTAAAATGAGCTAGAAAAGGAAATGTCAAAGCACTTCAGTATCTCTAAGAAAACCCTATTAAGGGGGTCACAAAGTTAAACACAACTGAAACAACCAAACAACATGATCCTCTTTGCACCAAGATGTTTTGATTTCACATTGACATGGACTTTTGTGACCTCAATAATTTAGCCAAGATTCCAGTAATATTAGAGGAGGGTGGCACATAGGAGTTTATCCAGTTCACTCTTTATTTTGTAGATTTCAGACGCAATATTTGAAGTGAGCTATCTGGAGGCTACAAAAAGCTGAATCGTTGTTCAGGAATCTGTTTAGAAATAAAGAGCAGAGGAAGAATTCTAAAGCAGCTCTCCCCATCCTCTTCCTTGCTTTGTACAAATCACTCTGAAGCCACCAAGCAGCTGCATTTAGGATCAAAAGACCTGAGTCCAAGTCCTTCCAAGACCACTTATTTGAATCATATGTAAATCTAAGGCAGTCGCAGTTAAGTTCCCTCTTTGAATCTTGGGTTCTTCATTTGTTACATTGGGATAATGATCCTTGGTCTCATTATCTAATGGAGTTGCAGTAAACCTCTATAGAGAAGTGAACTGCTATTATTTTGTAGCAGGGAGTTTGGAGTCAAATACCTAAGTGTTCATCACTTTTTCTATCTGATACCATACTGTCTTCCCTGTTCATTCTCCTCCCAGGTTCCAAGCCAATGAAGAAGTATATTTTGATATTTTTCTCATTAATTACTAAAACTGTAGCATTTCAGTTATATCTCTGAGCTCCCAATCTCATTTATTGTTATTTATTTACTAAACTGAAGAAACTTGTTTCCTTATATGTTGCTCTCTCTATATCTCTCTCTCTCCCTCTCTTCTTCCTCTCCCTTTCCCTTTCTCCAGATACAAATACATATGTGTGTATTATACTATATATACAGACATGTGTGCTTTGACCAAATCTCATAAGATATTATTAAGTAGAACAAGCAATAATTTTTATTTATAAAATGTCAGCTATGGAAAATCACAACCGAAGTTACCTCCAGTCATCATTACAACTTGCACCTTCTCAATTGTGTAAAACCAAGCCCACGTGGATTTTCTCTCACTCAGGATACAAATTAAGGTTCCGTCTTAAAAATTCTCTTCATGTTTATCACGAAGTAAAAGAGAAAAAGTTCCCCCTGCAAGTAAATTCTCTTATTTTCCTCTGAATTCCTCAGAGAACTACTGCAGTTAACAATCTAGCAAGTGACAATTAGATGCCTCATAGAGAATTACACTGATTTATAAAGATCGGTCGGTTGGTTGTTGTCCTTCATTCTCTAAGAGGACCAAAATGACATCACTACATTGGAATTAAGTTACGATACGCCCAACTGCAACTGATCAGAACAACACAAGCTAACAATGCTCTCCCACAGGTCAGGCACAAATAGTCCCTGTGAACATTTGGGGTGGATTCTCTAAATTTACACATCTCACATTTCTTTTGAGCTACTTCAATTCTACTTTGGTCATAGAACCTCTGAAGGTGAGATGCAGCAAAGTGTGGATCAATTCTCTGTTTTTTGTACTAATTGTGGCCTAACAATTAACACCAAGAAAACACAGGTGCTCCATCAGCCAACACCACACCATCCATATGTGAAATCATTGGTTACAGCAAATGGAAAAGTTTTGAATACTGTGGATAAGTTTGCTTACCTTGGCAGTATACTTTCTAGGAATGTACCCATTGATAATGAGGTTGGCACATACATTGCCAGAGCTAGTTCAGTGTTTGGGAGGTCCCGAAGGAAGTATGGAAGAATGGAGGTATTAGACTGACTATAAAACTGAAGGTCTACAGAGCCATTGTGCTGACCTCATTGTTGTATACCTGTGAAACCTGAACAGTACACCAGCACCATACCAGGAAACTGGATCATTTCCATTTCAACTGTCTTGGGAAGATTCTGAAGTTCACCTGGAAGAATAAAGTAACAGACACTGAGGTCCTTACTCAAACTAAACTGCCGAGCATTCAAACTACTGCAGAGAGCACAACTCAATGAGCTAGTTTCGTTGTTTGAATACCAAACTACACTTGCCAAAGACTATTTTATGTAGAATTCACACATGATAATGCTCACGTGGTGGTCAGGAAAAAAAGATACTCATAAAGATAAAATAAGAGTATTTGTGGTCTCTATGGGAGAAACTATTGAAGGTAATAGAACAGGTTTTTTTGGACCAAACCTATGATTTCATTGGTATAAGGAATTTTTGTTGAGGAAACTCCCTCTACCAATGGCAGCTATCACCTAGTATGCAATTTTTCATCTTAGAAAGTACCTGAAACACTGGGTTATGAGAAATGACCAGGGACACCCAACCAGTATATATCAGGTTGTCTCAACTCTAAGAGCAGTGCCATAAATACTAGTCCACATTTTATCTCTAGTGTTACTACTCTTATCTCCCTAGAAAGCTTCATAGAGATTTCCTTCCTAGAGATAATTCTTTAGTTTCTTGTTTTCAGGAACACAAAATTTCAGAATAGAAAGGGATCTCAGAGAATATCAATCCAACCCGTATCTAAACACTGATCCTCCCTGTAACATCCCTGTCAAATTGTCAGTTAGGTGGCACTAGACTTGGAGTCAGAAAAACCCGAGTTCAAATATGGCCCCAGGTCCCTACTAGCTGTGTGACCATAGACATGTCACAAGCTTTGAGAGCCCCAATTTCCTGATCTCTAAAATGGGGATAAGTGGCATCTTCCTTCCAGAGTTGCTGTGAGGGGCAAGTAAGATAATCTTTATAAAGCACTACATAACTATAGCTATTACGAAAATGATCCCCAGCCTTTGCTTGAAGACCTCTGTGAGGAAGCACCCCCGACTCCTCAGGCAGCCATTTCTGCCTCTTAAGATACATGACCTTAGAATAAGTTAAAATCTGTCTCTTGTTGCTCTTAATTCTGCCCACTGGAGCCAAGTAGAACACATGATCATCTTTCAGACACTTGACACTTGTCCCCCCTCTTGCAGGGCTCTTAACCTGGGTTCTGTGAATATGTTTATTTGAAAAATATGTTAATAACTATATTCCAATTTGGTTCATCTTCTTTGCAATTCTATTTTAATGTATGTATTTACAAACATTATTAGGAGAAGGGGGCTGTAGGTTTCATGAGGGCTGTCCAAGGGCTCCATAGCACAAAAAAAATGACCCTAAAGCCTAAGGCTTCCTTTTGTCATTGGTTCCTTTAAATGCTGGTCTTATGTCCTGATCTTAAGATTCTTCCCTATTCTGGTTCTCTTCTGGATGCTTCCCAGTTTATCAATATCCAAATGTGACGATCAGAAATTAGTCCGATACTCCAGGTATGGTTATTTCAGGACACTATTATCACCTCTATGCTTCTCAACCTTTTGAGGGAATCTCAGAGGAAGGAAAGTAGATGCTGAGTACAAATACATACATGCTGATTTTAAATTGAAATTCCAGTCTACATGAACACAAATTACTACATTTTGTACAATAACTCCTCTTCTTCTATAAACCACATTTCAAGAGCCTTTGGGTCCATCTTAAACCCCAGCTAGTCCTAAAATGCATCCAAAGATAGCATCAAAAAGACTTTCATGCCTAGGCTTGGCCCCCAAGAGCAATGTTATGGTGAGACTTGGGGTTATTCGTTTTCATAATTATGAAAATCTTGCCCTTGATTTGCTATTTTACTATTTAGGCTATTTTCATTTCTTCTTTCCAGTTCAGAATGACATGTGTGAAGAAAGCTACAGAGGCAGAAAACATGGTTTTAAGCTCCCATTCTGTCATTTGCTAGCTCAGTAGTCTTGAGCAAATCACTTTAACTTTCCCGAGATCCACTTTCCCATGGTGAAAAATGAAGTGGTTCAACTGGATGGTGTTTAAATTCTCTTCCAGTTCTCACATCCTTTGTAGGTGTGTGTGTATTTGTGTGTGTGTGTGTGTGTGTGTGTGTGTCTGTGTGTGATTCTATGATGGGAGTAGGAACTTTGTCTTAAACTTCTTTGTTTATGACTCACCCAACCCAGTGCCTCTTGTGATGCTGGACACAAACTGAGAAGTCCATGTTCATTGAATGAATGGAGAAACACAACATTTTGAACCTCAGGTTTTCACTCATCTTCTGCTGGATTTGGAAATTTAGGCACCTTTTTCCTAAACCCACTCCTCCATTTACTGTTAGGAACCTTGTTCTTCTCCACACACAACTTGAGAAGAGGAAGAAAGGAGTAAATTGAAAGGAAAAGAGTCCAAGGACTAAAAGGGGCAATGACTGGGTGGTGGTTCACCCAAGTAAATTAGATTAAAGTGATTCCAGACTGAATCAGCATAAAGAAAGGTGAGGGTCAGTTGTCTTTTTGCAAAATTTTTCCAGCTCATTTGTATTTGTTTTATAATTATATCATAATTTGTATTATACAATTTGTATAATATAACTTAATAATATATGTGTGTGATATAATAATTTACATAATAAATTGAATTTAATTTATATTATAATAATTAGTTCTCTATAAACTTTGGTGACATCATAGATTGAACGCTCATTCAGATCTACGTTGGATTAGATGACTTCCAAAGATATTTTCTCCCAATATTTGTCTTTTGTTATTTCATTTGCTTTCCCTTAGAATTAAATGAGATCTCAGGGGTCATCTTGTCCAGCTCCCTCATTTTCTAGATTAGGAACTTGAGGTCCAGATAGGGAAAGGGGATTCTCAGGATCAGAGAGTCTCAGAGTTGGAAGGGCCTCCAAGGTCATTTGGCCCCATCTAATTATTATAACCCTGTCTATGACATACCAATGTGTGATTAGCTTTGTATAAAGACCTCCAGGGAAAGAAAAACTGGTGTGTCCTGGGCAACATCTAATTTCTAGAGATGTCTCCTGACTTCCACTGAGGTCTCTGGAGACCTGACATCTACATTTTTCCTTACATTCAGCCAAAATTTTATTCCCTGTAATATCTGCCCATTATTCTGAGTTTGTCCCATTGAGCCTGGACAGAACAAATCTAATAATTCTCGGAATAAATCTGGCCCCTCTTCACTATGACAAACCTTGAAGATAGTGAGCATGTCCTCACCAGAGTTTTCTGAGAATGATCATCCTCTCCTGGCTCTACTCCATATTAAGATAATGAGATTGTATTGAGAGAGTTGGAAAGGACCTTAGAAGTCAACTAATTCAACTTTTATATATAAGGGCACTCAGGTACAGAAAGGTTAAGTCATTTGCCCAAGGTCACACAGGTAGTAAGTGACAAAGTTAGAATTTGAATCTAGATTGTCTAACTCCAAATCCAGTTTTCTTTCTACTTTCCCATCCCACTTCTTGATGACATACTTCCTGAAAACTGTGCCCAGAAATGAATGCAATACTTTAGATAAAATTGTTTATCCACAGCTACATAACTGGTAAGAAGCAGAGAGGAGATTTGAACCCAGGATCTCTACCTTCAGATCCAGGGCTCTTTCCACTGTGCCCTTTCTAGTATTTTTTCCCACAGACTCTAGCCTTGTCTCTGGTTAGTTAAATCATACCTAAGTCAAAGAGATTCAGGGTACTTAGATAATTCTGAAGGCATGGACTGGTAGCAGCTATGGAGATAATAGCAATCTCCTTCCCCAGACAGATCTGGTCTGCGGCTTATAGAAAGGGAGGCTGACATGAGATTAAGAACGTGTCTTTTCTCTTGGCTATATCATTATACCCACTCAATGCACAGTGCCAGAAATTTGAAGTTAGAAATTTATTCCTATGACTTAGAAATTCTGAACCCAATCAAATTACAAACAGCCAAATGGAACATAAGTTCCAGTTCAGGTGTCATAGGATCATAGACATAGAGTTGGAAAAGATCTTAGAGGTCATTTAATCCAATCTCTTCATTTTACAGATAAGGAAACTAAAGTCCAGAGATGCTAAGTATGACCAACATCATGCATAGTGAATGGTCAAATCGGAATATGAACTCTAAGGTCAGCACTCCTTTTCACTGTACCACACAGAACACTACCCTCTTAATAAATGTGTTTTACATTGTATTAGGAACCTTCCCTGGGAAAAGCAGCATTTTATAAGAGTAGAAAGATCTGAGCAGGAGCATTGGCATTTTGGAGGAACTGGGGTAAGTACTGCACCAAAGCGGGCAAAAAGTCCCAAAGAATGGATATGCCAGTTTTGTTCCATGCTGAACCTACCAACATGACTCACCCAGATGTTATTGAGGACCCTTCTCTGTCTGTAGACTTCTGAGGTCTAGAAGTATCTACTACCTTACTAAGGGACTATCCCTCTGATCCACTCCCAGAGCTCAGAGAGCCAAAGTCTTCTCCAAGGTGGTAGACGATCACTCCATGTAATCTTCCCTTTAGGAAGTGTATCTGCCTTGGTGACTGCTGTTAATCTAAGCCCTGGGTTTGTGGCCAAGTAGGCTACTGGCCAGGTCACTGAGAGAGAGAGGGAGATGTATCAAACTGGGGATTCTCTTAAATGCCCCCTTAGGGTCCATGATGAAAGGAGAGGGGGTGATTAGAGAGAAAACTTTTCCAATTAATTGTTCCTTAGAGGACTGTCAAAGTGACATGGAGGGGTTATATATCCTGATGCCATTCCTTACCTTAGGTTGGACACTTCATGAAATAATTGAATCAGGGATGGAGTTTCATCTCCAGAACGCAGAATTCTCCAATGTAAGAACTGAGATAAACCATAGAATAAAGACTTGCAGAAATGGTCTTTACTATTTTTTTCTAATTAGATCTGTAATTTCAGTAGTGTAACTCAATGAGGAAGCTTTCTCCATCAAAATACATTGACACCTGCTTTGCAATTTACAGTCAGAGCATTGTTTGGAGCAACAAGAAATTAAACAATTTACTCAAGGTCACACAACCAGTATGTGTGCTATGGATAGAATGAGCCCAGGTTTCTGTTTTGGAAGTCATCTCTATGCCTGTTATTTTACTAAGTCTCTCAAAATTTTAGAAGCTTTAGAACATGAAATATAGAGTATCAGAGCTGCAAGGGATCTTTGATCAGAAAATGTCAGATTTGGGAGAGATTATAACACATAGAATGGCAGAGCTGAGAGGGACTTCAGAACATAGATTGTCTGAACTAAAAGGGACCATAGAACATAGAAAGTTGGAACTGGGAAGGACCTTCAAATATAGATTTTCAAAGCTGGGAGGAATCTTGGAATATAGAAGAGATTGTGTGCGTTACCTATTTCAGCTCTTCACTTAACAGTTGTGAGAAAGCTAGGGTGCATAGAAGTAGGAAAACTTGCCCAAAGTCACAAAGCTAACTTCCTCATTTGATTCATTATTTCTGCTTATTCTCACTCACAATGGACCTCTGCATGCTCCTCATGCACTAGAATTTCTAGGACCATGTTCTGCTATTACCAGAAATCATTCTATCTGGAAGGCTTCTTGCTCAAGATTGTTTATGATTGACTGACCTGACATAACTGCCCCTGTGTTCTGTGCTAAGAAATCTGAACAGTTAAGTTTGCAGATGTTCTACTTTAAATTTATCAACCATCTTTTCTTGCACATGCCATACTGGTTTTATTTCGAGTCTTTCTTCTCTTCAAGGTTCACGGCTGTTCACAATTAGCCCCTGTTTGTCTCTTGTCCTTTCAAGGCTCTGAGGCCTCCAGGGTTAGCCAAGGGAAGAGATTAGCATGGATCCTTCTCCTCCACAGAGGTTTATCTCCGCAGCATAGGAATGGGGGAACTAGAGGTTCATCTCCATTCTCTATCCTTTGTCAACGTCCATATCCACTCACTAAGACAGAGTTAGGAATGGACTGAGTCTTCTGAAAAAGAAGTTAGAATTAAGAAGTAGGTGGTGGACACAGATAAAAACACACATTGAGACTGATACCATGCAAAAACGTTCTGGGTCTTGAGTTAATCAGCATAATCTGCAATCTTGACTTTGGTACCTACTTCCCATATGACTCTTGCTAAACTGCTTAATATCCCTGTTTCTCAATTTCCTCTTCTGTAAAATGAGGGGGAGGATTGATCTAGAAGACCTCCAACTGTGTCTGTAATCCTTTCATTCTTGCCATCAGTCTTTGTTTTTATGAATATTTTAAAAATGCTCCTTTCTGAATCTATCAGTTGGTATGATCAGAGTAAGGGAAGGGACATTGCGGATTTAGCTCCTAGAGGTTTGGGAATTGTATGGAGGGGCAAGGAGAAGTAATAATTCACCACTGTATCCAATCTTGGCTCTTGCTATTCGCTAATGTATTCAGTACTTCAGCCTGATTTTATTGATGTGGATGTATAGCTTCCACAGATGTAGATAATTACAATTCTTTAGGGGCTGTCTTTATTTCTGTAAACAATGGTTTGTAGTCGTATTTATATAGGTCTGCCAACTGCCATCCACAGGACAAACAACTTAGCCTAGCTAAAGTAGCAAGGCACCCTGAGGGAGAGCCAGGCAAATCAACTCACTACTGCCACTTTGACCACCATCTTCCTTCAGACACTGTTAGAGGTAGCCCAGGAGCCTGAACCAAAGAGTTTTAGGAATAGCAATGCCCCCAAACTACCAGACCTGCTTCTATCCCAACCTCCATAGCCATTATTGAGGGGAGAAACTATTGTAGGCAAAGAACCCACCTTTTTCATGACCACTGGCAACTGCTGACTTAACCACCAACCTGCAGATATTATAGGGATCATGCTTCCAGCACAGTTTCCACACCATTTATCCAATGAAGCAACTCCTATGTATGAAAGGCAGCCATCCTCATCAAATGCCATCCTCTGAGTTGGATGTTTTCATTTCTTTATTTTGGTGAGGTATTTCTGTGTTTCTCTGAGGCTAGGCAGTCTGGTTGCTGGTGACTGCCTGTTTTTCTGGGCCTATACGGAAGGATGTGGTGGTTCTTGGGGCTAGAGTATGCCCATTTCCCTGGTTTCTTCTGATTTGCTGAGGTGAAGCTGGTGGCTGGCTTGCTGGGACATTTCCTGTTCTGGACTGTATTCACTTTCTACCTGAGTGGGACAGACCTTTCCTGCCAGTTTTTCAAGTCTCTTGGCCTAAAAGATTGTTTCCTTGCATGTTTTTGCTGATTTTGCTGTCCCAGGATGTTTGGGGGTGATTTTATGGTTGTTTGAAGGTAAATATGGAGGAGTTACAGGGATTTAGAGATTATTCCTCTGTAGTTTTTCAAATAGAATTTCTCTTTTTATCTCTTCTGGCTGTGTTTTATTAGTATTATATAAATACGCTGATGATTTGTGTGAATATATTTTATATCCTATTACTCTGTTAATGTTACTATTTCTACTAATTTTTAGTGATTCTCTAGGGTTCTGTAAGTACAACATTATGTCATCTTCAAAAAGTAATCATTTTATTTTTTTGCTTTACTGTTCTTATTCAGTCATTTTAAGTATTTCTGACTCTGTGACCCATTTGGGATTTTATTGACAAAGATAAAGGAGTGAGTTTAACATCTCTTTCTCTGGCTCATTTTACAGATGAGGAAACTGAGGCAAACAGGGTTAAGTGACTTGTCCAGGGTCACACAACTTGTATCTGAGGCCATACTTCAATATCAAGATGAATTCTATCCACTGCACCACCTCCCTATGTTCCCTCAATTTCTTTTTCTCACCCTGCTGCTATAGTCAATACTTTGCTTTATTATTAGTATAGTTAATTAAGTTTGTAATTTTACTAATATTGAACCTACCTTGCATTCTTAGCATAAGCCTAATCTGATCATAGCGTGTAATCTTTATTATATATTACTTTAGTCTTTGAGCTAATGTTTTATTTACATTTTTTGT
The DNA here is from genome assembly GCA_028658325.1 of Potorous gilbertii. NCBI lineage: Eukaryota > Metazoa > Chordata > Mammalia > Diprotodontia > Potoroidae > Potorous > Potorous gilbertii. The sequence goes on from CM053770.1 coordinate 262,927,572, forward strand.
TTCATTAGAGACATATTCTATACATTTTGTTTTCCAGTTTGACTATACAGGGATATGTATCAAGACCATTTTTGTGTGAAAGAAGGAATTTGATAGGACTCCTTTTCTCTGCTATATTTTGTAAATAATTTACGTGATATTGGAATTAATTTTTCTTCATATATTTGATAGAATTCACTTGTGTTTCTATCTGATCCTTTCCTTTGGGGGTTCACCCAAGTTCATTCACTTGTTCAGTTCCTTCCTCTGACATTGAATTGTTTAAATTGTCTATTTCTTTATTTGTTAATCTGTATATTTTATATTTGTCTAAATATCCATTTATTTAATTTGGGTTTGGTTTTATGGAATAGAGTTGAAAAAGAGTATATAACAATGTCCTTTATTGCTTTTTCATTTGTTGTGAGTTTTCCTTCATTTTTTATTTTGGTAATTTGGTTTCTTCTTTTTGCTCTTTAATCAAATTAACTTAGAGTTTTATTGTTTTATTGTTTGAGTTTTAAAAAAAAACTCCTAGTTGTATTTATTAATTTAATAATTTTTTTGTTTTCAACTTTGTTAAGCTTTTCCTTGATTTTCAGGATTTTTATTTTGTTTTTAATTGAGATTTTTATATCTGTTGATTTTTTTAGGATTCTTTCAGTCGCATTGACTTATTCCTCTTTTTTCTTAATTAAAGTGTTTAGAAATTTATATTTTCTCCTAACAATTACTTTGGCTGCATGTGAAAAACTTGGTATGGTGTCTCATCAATCATTTCCATCACTTATTCTATGATGCACCAATTATTTAATGTCCAGTTGGTTTTTAATACTTTAATACTTATTTAATATATTTAATTCATTATACTCAGTATTGAGCATATTTAATTCTACTTTCTTCTTTAGTTTGTGGCTTTTTATGTTCTACTACTTGATCAACTTATTTTTAGTTTTCATACATAACTGAGAAATATGTGTGTATACATACATGTATGCATATATGCATAAATACAATATATATATTTTCTATCCCCATTCTATTTTTTTCTGAATTAACTTCTTTTTTGATTTTTTTTTTGTTAGATTGACCTAGATCTGAAAGAGGTACTTTCAGCTGAATGTTTTCCTATATCACATTCTTTGTGTGGGTGTGTGTGTGTATTTGTGATGTATATTGTGTACTTGTGTTGTCATTATGTGTTCTGTCTTCTTTTGATCAGTTGAGATGAAAATGAAGTTCTGTTGACATCCAATCTCTTTACTCCTTCAATGCTTGTATATAAGATAATAAAATTTCGCATCCTTCCTTCTATTTTCCTGTAGTATTTCATACTCCCTTTTCTTTCTTCTTTCAGCATCATCAAAATACAATAAAAGTACTCTTAGGCGTTCTATCTTATTTGACTACATCTCTGACCTTTATAACATTAAGATTCTGCAAGGATCCTTTTATCACCACCATTTTTAGAATTTAAATAATTGATCCTTATAAAGTCTCCTAACTTTTTCACTTTTTCTCTTGATCTCCTATATTTGAATTTCAAAGCTCCTTTTCAGTTCTTGTTTTTCATCAAGAACATTTGAAAGTTCTTTATTTTACTGAAGTTTCATTTTCCCCTTGTGTAAGAGTATACCCAATTTTTTGAGAAAATTTGTTTTTAGTTGTAAAATCATTTGCTTTTTGTCATATCTCATTCCATGCGCTCTGTTCCTTTGAGTGGTAGCCACTAAAGCTATGGTTCCTTGATATCTGGATTTTCTTTTTCTTTTTCTTTTCTTACTGGATATTTTGTTTGATCTGAAAGCTCTGGGTTTTGGCAGTCACTTTCCTTGGAGTTCTTATTTTGAGGGTTTTTTAGGAGTTGGACAGTGGATTTCCTCTATTATTATATTGCCTTCTTGTTCTAATATTTCTTACTAATTCTCTATAATGATTTCTTGAATTTTAATGAAGTTCCTTTTTAGAGTTTGTTTTCCATCTTAATTGAATTACTTTACGTTTTCTTCTATTTTCTCAGTCCTTTGAATTTGTTTTGATAATTCTTATCACCTGGAGTCATTAACTTCTATTTGGTTCATTCTAATTTGGGGAAAGTCTGTTACAAGAGTAAGACTTTTTTAATCCATTCTGTGAAGCTATTAATTGCTTTTCTAAGCCTTTCCTCCACTAAACTCTTTTAAAACACTTGTGTGACTTGTTTTGGGAATTTTATTTGCTCTTGTAGGCAAACTGATCTTTTCTTTGAAGTCGAGATATTTTTGAGATATTTTTCTCTTGATGGTGCCTGATCTCATATAATTTTGAAGGAGAGAATGTTGTTAATTAAGTTTTGGTACTAATGCTTTAGTAGATGAGTTCAAAAGTCTCCCAAACTTGAGAGACCACAGACCAAATTGAGGCCATTTCTTTGCTCTGGGGGGTATTTCTCTTGCCTAGACCTCAAAGGTCAGACTAAGTTAGGGCTGCTTTCTTTATTCTCTTGGTTCCCTTTTCCTCACCTTGAACACTAAAGTTCCACCTTCTTCTGGGATTAGACTTATTTGAAGTTCTTTTCTTTGGAAGAGAACAGAGAGAGAGAGAGAGAGAGAGAGAGAGGTCTTTTCTTCATTCTTGCTGGAAGGGGAGATTGATTGATCTAATTTAGCCTCATAATGATTCTGTAAGATAGCTATTACAAGTACTATTATCCTCATTCTAAAGATGAGGAAATTGGATTTGGAGTGAGGAGGTTAAATAAGGGTCCCTACCATGACACATTATCTGCATGGCTGTAGACAAGTTAATTTCCCCTTCTGATCTTTAGTTCCCTCTTCTACTGGATATGAATAAAGATACATGTATTAACTGACTTTCAGAGCTGTTTTGAAAATCACATAACTCCATATAAAAGTAAACTACTTTGAAAGATCAGTGCTGGTGTTGATTGATGACATCCAGTGAAATTTGCATGTAATTTACATTATGCTTGCAAAAGCAAGTATTTCTAGACATCACCAATGGAGGATCTACCCAGTAAACTTTATGTTTCTTTTATTTTTTTGTTATTTTGAATATAGCAGGAACACCCAGGTTGTTCTTCTGGTATCCCTCACTCTCCCTAAATGACTGATTCTCCTCTTTTTCTAATTATCAATGATTTCTTTTTCATATTTCAAAAATTTTCCAAAAAAAAATTGTATTTCACTTCTCATGTACAAATAATCCTTGACAATTATTTGAATTACCATTAAGAACTAGATATTATAATTAACAGGTTAAGAGAGTCAGGAATACCTGATTTCAAGTCCTGCCTTTGACATTGCAGAATCATGGGAAAATCTTTTTTCTTTTTTGTGCCCCAGGCAACTCTCTATGACATTCAGTAATAGACAAATAGTCAATCTGTGTGACTGGGAAAAGTTTCCTCACTAAAAGTTTCCTACACAGATAAAAATCCAGATCTGAACTCTTGGAAAGTTACCATTATTTATTTTTTTTTTATTTTTTTTTATTTTTATTTATTTATTAATGCATAATGATGAGGAGGAGGAGCATGATATAGGAAGATCTTGTTATTAAAGTAAATTTGAAAGATAACAGTCCAACACCTGGCACCTGTTATCACTTGCTCTCATTTAATGACTGACCCATGACTTTTTCAATGAAAAATCCATCCATGAGGTACTTTAATTTCATACTGACACAGAAGTCATCATTGAAAATTCTGTGAATTATTTTTAAAAAGAAGTATTGTGCAAAAGATAGAAGGTTGACCTGGACATTAGAATCATCTAGATTCTGCCTTTAATATATATTAGTTGTGTGCCCCTACATAAATGATTTAGCTTCTCAGTGCCCCAACCAAATCTTTAAGAATATGAGTTACAGACGATCTGTCCCTTTCCATCAGAGGAGGGAGTTTCAACAAGGGAGTCTTGCTTGTACCAATGAAATCTCAGTCAAGCTTGAAAAATGAGCAGTAAGGTTATTATAAGTTGTTGATAACAAAGACATAGGAGAGCATCCCTGTTCAGGAAAACTTTCCCTTCAGCCTCTTCAGGATATTTTTGATCCCCTTATTCCTGAGGTTATAGAAGAGAAGGTACATGAGATGAAGATTATATAGAAGACAGAACATTGTCCAGGTGCCAGAAATGACCAGATTTGGGCTACAAATACACACAAAGGGCAGTACCATAGAAGATAGTCACAGAAGTAAGGTGAGAGGCGCAGATGATGAAGGATGCCCTCCTTGGTTGGAGGTTATTTTCAACTTAGTGACTGTGATATAACCATAAGACATGAAGATAATAAAGAATGAAAACCACATGAAGCACTACCTTCAACCTCATTATTTGACTAATGAAGGAGTTGGAGTAGGATAAAGCTATGATCTGAGGAATACCACAGAAAATAATGTTTAATAATATTTGGTCCACAGAAATGGAGATGGAATCTAGCAGCTGTTTGAACAAGGTTACTGAGTAACCCAGCTACAAAGATCTCAGCCTCCATATTCTGACAAACAGGCAGATACATGATGGTAGAGTACCTCAGTGGGTTGTAGATGGCCACATAGCAGTCATATATCATGATGGCCAAGAGGTGGCACTCAACCATTCCCATCTAAGTCACAACAAAACACTGAGTGGCACAGGACACTTCTTTTTCTCCCATGAAGAAATCAGAGAGCATTTTTGGGGTAATAGAGGAAGAAAAGGAGATGTCTATGAATGATAGGAAACTGAGGAAAAAGTATATGGGTGAATAAAGATTGGAGTCACTACTGATGAGGATAATGAGGTCCAGGTTGTAGGTCAAAGTCATGAGACAGATTTCTAGAAACGTTTTAAAAAGGATAACACAAAGATCTGATTGATCTGAGATTCCTTGAAGAACAAACATTGTATCAGAAGTCTCATTTCTGGTTCAGATTCAATCCAGCTCAGACTCTATCTAGCTGAGATTCTATCTGTTGTGCTTGTGAATACAAGTGTTACAAATGCTTAGGCTCCTTAAGAGTCAACCCAAGGTGGCGAATCTTTAATTAACTTTGTTTTCCTTTGGTTTAAAGAAGTCTTGAGTCGAATTCATTCAAGTAGGACCCAGTGTGTCGGTATTGTGGGGTCCCTAGCACCCCTAAACTTCAACATCATGGTTCCCTGACCGAGAAGAACTATTAATCTCAAGTTCTTCTGCCAAGATTGGAAGGTATTGTAAGCCTCCCCCTTTCTATCCCCTTCTCACTCTCCAAGAACTTTGGAAGTGGTTTTTGAATCTAACCCCAGGTCTCAGTAGGTCAGGCAGCTGGAAGGCTGTCTTACACTCAGGTTTTTGGTCCAGTGACTGTGTTTGAGGTTGTGAACCTGGCATACTCTCTAAAGCATAGTGTCTACCTGGAAGTTTGGTGAAAAAAGGAAAACAGGCTAAATGCATATTGTTTATTCCCTTAAAGCTAATGGTTACCTGATCATGGAGCCAGAAGAAACTTCTGACTGCCTGATACAAGAATGACCAGGCTTAAGTATACTTTACCATGAGAAAGGAATTTTCTTAGTTGTATAAGTTGCAAATTCAGTGAGACAAGACAGTTAACAAAGTAGTGTCAGTTGGAATTTTATGATTCCAGAAATTTCCTCTATATAGCATGTCTCCATGATATAAGATAAGGAAAAAATCCCACCACCCTGGTTGCAGGCATCCTGTCATAAACAGGTTTTGAAGTTGCTGACACAGAAAAAGGCATTTTTAGAACAAAACAAAGCAGTCTGATTGATTAGTTCAGGTTTGGGCCCTTATTGAAGTCCAAAATTTATGTTAAATGATTATGAATAGACAAAGACAGACATCCTATCAGGATATGTATGCCCAAATCTCTGAATTCCCTCGGTGCTAGGGAATTAGGGGAACATCAGTTACCTTTCTTTCTCTTGTTTTTTTTTTTTTTCAAGGCTTACTCCCATGCTCTCCTTTATGGAGGGAAGGACTTCCAGCCCCATGGCTGTAATGGGTCAATCCTGTTCAATCCCCAAAACTTCACCTTTGGGTTGTCTCTTATAAAATTGGAAAAAAATTAGCTTCTTTAAAGAACTTAAAAAGAAAAAGTTGGTGTTCTTTTGCAACACAGTTTGGCCTCAGTATCACCTGGAGGACCAGGAAGTATGGCCCATTTTGGGGACCTTACAATATAATACTCTTTTACAGTTAGAATTATATTGTTGCCGAAAGGAAAAATGGATAGAAATACCTTACATGAGGGCCTTTGCCAAGGTCTCTGAGAACCCCATTCTCAGAAAATATTATAAGGTACTTATAGCTAATGCCACTCCACAAAAGGGCAATGGTGGTGAATTGGATGTTTTGAATGACCCTCATTTTATGGCCCTCAGAGTTTCAGCCTCCTCTCCTTCCCAACTTCCATTTCCACCATCCCAATTCCTATACCCAAACCAATCTCCCCCAGCCCCTCCTGTTGCTCCCCAATCTCCTCAACCCTTTTACTTTCCCATGCTTTCCCCCCACCTCAATCACTCCTTCTTTCCCTTGGTTTCCCTTCCCTTTGCCTCTACCCCAACCCCTCTCATTTCCTGTCCCATTTTCCTTCCATGTCTCTTACCCTGTACTTCCTCCACTGGCCCCTCCACTCAAGGAAAACCCTACTCAGGCTCTAAACTCAGGCCCCATCCCAGGCTCTATAGTGTCTCTGCCCATGACTCACCCTCCCTTGGGGATTCTAGACCAGGCCCTTGCCACTGGCTGTACTGAAGTTCCTCCCTCTACAGTCCCACTCCCTGAGGCAACATCCACTCTGACCTCAGGTCACTGCTCACACAGCACTCTCTGGTGTATCTCCTCCTCTAAATCCTTCACCTCGACAGGTACCAGCTGATCTTTCCCCCTGCCAGCCCAATCCCTTGACCTTGCACCCCATTCCAGTTCAATCAGCATAACCCAGCCTCTTCCTCATGAAAACCGGGACTTCCTATCTCAGTAACCAAGCCCCTGCCCCCACAATCCCATTCTCCATCTCAGACTTCATTCAGGTTAAAGAGAAACTAAGGAGATATTCGGAAGAGCCCACTAAGTTTAGTGAGGGTTTTAGGGACATATCCCTACAGTTTGAATTTTCTTGGAATGATCTACATATTCTTTTTTCTACCTACTGTACAGCTGAAGAGAAGAGGAGGATCTGGGAGCAAGCTGAGAAGTTTGGGGATCATATGGCTAGCAATGATCCTACAAAAGAACCCCCAGGAGTAGCTGCTGTTCCCGTTAGTGACCCAGGATGGGATTATCAAAAGAGTGAGGATAGAGGAGAGGGAGAGACCATTTGGTAATTTGACTATTAGAAGGCCTAAAAACTACATTTCAAAAACAAGTAAATTTTCAAAAAGTTAGGGAAATTACTCAGGAAGAAAAGGAAAACCCTGCCCCTTTTCAAGACCAGCTAGTAGAAACTATTAAAAAGCATACAAATTTGGACCCTGACTCCATAGAAGGGGGAGCAATCTGTAGCATGTATTTCATTAATCAGTCTACCCCAGGTATTAGGAGGAAACTGAAGAAATTGGCAATGGGACCCCAAACTCCTCAAGCCCAATTACTGGAGATAGTCTTTGGAGTCTTTAATAACAGAGACCTCATTGCAGCAGAGGAAAAAGCACACAGAGCCAGAAAACATGCTTAATTCTTGGCTGTTACCAAGGCCAGGAAAAGATCAGGGAGCACCCTTCTAGGGCTCTCCCTTGGAGGAAGGCTGGCTACTTGGGCAGTGGGGAAAACTGCTTTCTACTGGTCCAAGAAGTGCCCCTCCAGGGCACCCCCCCCAGAGGGAGCCCCAGGAACAATGCCTGTGGAACCATGCCCATGTGGAGGGACACTGGAGGAAAGATTGTTCCTCAGGTTGGAAAAGTAGTGGAGCCACCCCCCAGCACCCGTCCTCCGGTCTTCTCAAGACTTAAAGCGACAGGAAAGCCTGGGTGGTGGCAGTGCTCCCACTTTCTTCTCCTCTCTCATCAAGCCCTGGGCAAAAACAGAAGCTGGAGGTAAGGTTACCCACTTTAACATGACTAAGTCTCTACTTTAACTAGTTACTCTGACCCTACCCACCCATTGACCCACCGGGTCATACGTATGGAAGGAGATATTAAGGGATATCTCCAGACATACCCCCTCCCCAACCTAGTTGAGGATCTGTTGTTTAAATGCTCCTTCCTTATGATCTGCTCTTACCCTACCCCCTTGTTGGGAAGGGACCTGATGGTGAAATTGGGGAGCCAATTTTCTCTAGTTAAACCTTCCAACTCACTTTGCCTCTGTTTATTAGATCTCCCCATGTTTGCTTGAAAGTGTGGGAGACTGTCAGGCCAATTGTTTGGGATCTTAGATTTTCAGGGCAAGCTACTTTTGCCACCCCAGACATTGTTAATCTCCCAGTGTTCCCTAAAGTGTTCCCTCTTTGCAGTTAATATCTGATTAAGCCTAAGGCCTGGGGAAGGATCTTTAATTGAAAAGTTCCTCTAGTATAAAATCCTTGTCCTTTGTTCATCTTCATGCAACTCTGCAATCCTTCCCACAAAAATGTCTAATGGAGTATACTCACAATTCATTTTTGCCTTTCAATTAACTCTTCCCTCAAGTCCATATCAGCTAACATGGGCAATCTTTCCCCAAAGGTTTCGAGATAACCCTCATTTATTTGGCCAGGCTTTGGGAAGGGATTTAAGGGAGTTGAAACTACCAGGTGGTAGCTTAATTCAGTATGTGGATGATATTCTTATTTGTAGCCACACCCAGGAGGCTTGTTTGGCTGCTGTGAGGCTATAAGGTCTCTTCGAACAAAGTCCAGATAGCATGCCAGTCCGTAAAGTATCTGGGCCATGAACTCATGCCCACCTCTCTTAACCTCTGAGAGCAAAAGCAACCACTAAGATACAGTTTTGAGTTTTTTTAAGCATGTCAGGATTTTGTAGACTCTGGATTACTGATTCTGGTTTTATTACTAAAGCCCATTGTGACTCTACTCAAGGCCCTGACTCAGACCAGGCTAAAGCTTTGAGGCTTTCAAAACTAAGCCCAATCTAGAAAACATCTTGCATTCTGTATGTTGATGGAAGGAGAGGATAGACTTTGGGAGTCTTAACCCATTCCTTAGCACCTGATCACAGGCCAGTTGATGTTTTTATTTATTCAAAATATGCTTTCCTTATTCTACATGCCCATGGTGCAATTTGGAAAGAAAGGAGATATCTGATAGCAAAAAACTTGTTTTTCTTTGGTTTAAAAAAAAAAGTCTCATTTCTTCCCATACTCAATGCTCTGTTGAAAGAAAAATGGGAAGGAAGAAAATAGTTTACTTTGTCATTCTACTACCAAGTAACGTTGAGTAGTTTCTTCTTGCTTCTACAATAAAATACAAAATATTTAGCCTGTAGAATAAGCACTCCACAATTTGAGTCCCTCCTAAATTTCCAATCTTATTCATACTAAGTTCCTTCCCTCTAATGAAACTGATGCAGTAGTTAATCTTCCTTTCAAGGTATTTCATTTCCTGCCTCTATATACTTGTACATGGACTTTTTGATATTGTTTTCCCCCTAATGCAGCCAATGGAGTAGGGCAATTTTCTTCTTGTGTTTGATCTAAAAAAATATGAGTTCTGATATTAATCCAGTTATAGTATCAGGAGTAGATAATGATAGATTTAAAACTAAAAGAGGCCTTGGTATTCATCTAGTCTAACCCATATCAGTTTACAGATGAAGCAACAGAGGCCAAGAGGATGACTTACCTAAATTTGTACAAAATGTGGAAAATTTTAACTTCTTTCCATGAAGAATACTGGAAAAAGACCTAGCCTGAGACTCACTCAGTGCACTTAGTTTGCAATCCTAGCTTTTCCAGTAATTCACCATGTGACATTAGGGAAATTTCTTGTTCATTTTAAAATGAGAATACTGAACTAAATGTCCAGCTCTAACATCTAACATTCTAGGTTGTAAGGTCCCTTTCAAGTATTATATTTTATGCACCAACATCTTTTCTCACTCTAACTTTCCATTTTCTAAGATCCCTTGCAACTCCAACATTCTGTATTTGAAGATCTTTTGAAGCTCTCTGGTTGTTAAGATTTTTGACTGTGAATAGAACTTTTTGCCTCTGAGACTAGAAAGAAGCAGATAAAGAGTGCCCTCCAGTGCCTGCATGAGAAACTCATATCCACTATGGTGATATTAGCAAAGAAATGTTTTACCCTAGCAATAAAGTACTTTTGGGAACACCAACTAATAGTTTCATTGATGAGAATCCTCCTCTTTCCCATGGAGCCTGTCTGCTTGTTTCCAATTGTCCTGTACGTCACCTGAGAATTTGCATTATCGTGAGGTTTTTAACTACTTTGCAACATGCATCATAGGTCTGTTGGCTTTGGGAGTCTCTTTAGAGAAAGTAATGGCAAACCACTCTAGCATCTCTGCCAAAAAAACCTAAAATGGGGTCACAGAGAATTGGACATGACTGAAAAACAACTTAACATCAAAATGAGAGTTGTGGACTAAGTGATCTCTAAAATCCCTTCTATTCCTTAATCTTTACTACTTGTACTAACTTTTGTGTTAATTCCATATGCCTTTTGTAAATGATTATAATGGAAGATATTTAAAATATCCTTCAACTCTACTACCCTCATTCCCATTTGCTGTATTCCCTTTGGCAACCTCATTGATTGGCCTTACTGTTTGTTTTTTTTAAAGTCTCTTAAATGGGTCAATGGGAGAACAACTCTTCCAGGCTGAAGAGGAAGCATCATTGACATTGGAACCCTTGGATTTAGAGTTAGATGGAATTTTAAAGTCATCTAGTAGAACATAATCTCCTTTAGGGCAGAGATTGTATCATTCTTATATTTATATACCTAATACCTAGCATAGTGCCTGGGACACAGTAAGTATTTATTTGATACTCCTTGACTGATCCATTCATTTAGCAGATGAGGAAGCTGAGGTCCCAACAAGGGAAGTAAATTTTCTTAGGTTATAAGATCAAAGATATAAAGCCAGGAAATTGCTTAGGTTCTACCTTATCCAACTCTATCAGAATACAAATTAGAAAATGAGAAGGAAATTGATTTGCTCAAGATCACATAACTAATAAGTACCAAAGACAATATTTAGACCCAGGTCTCCTGACTCTAAATCCAGTGATCTTTCTACTAGACCTCACTTCCTCCATGAACATTCTTTTTGGGAAGCATTACAATTGCTGTCATAGGGCTTATCCCAGATCTATCCTTGGCCCCTTCATGAAGATGTTTAACCAAATTACCTGTTCATTTACTTACCTAATCAACAATAGCCTCTCCTGGGAATGCTTTTAGTTCTGAAAAATCCTCTAGATAGAATGTCCAGAGAAAATTCTGAAGAAAAAGTCAGGAATGGTTGAGGACCCTCTGAGAATTTTCCCACTCTGTTACCCACCTCTCAGATTTTTGGGATGGAAGATCAGATCCAAGGTATGAGCTGGAGAAAGACACACAGTCTTATGTGTTCCAAGTGGCAAAGATTAGGGAATGGAAGGCATTTTAGAGATCACTTAGTCTATAACCCTCAGTAGGGGCTTTGTCAATGGGAAGTTGAAGAGGACTTCCTCCATGAGCATCCTGCTCAAATGCCTCATTATGGCATCAAGAAGACTTTGTATTCTCAAAGGCTATAACAGCAGAGAGTCAGCTCTGGCTAGTCTTGTCAATCCAGCCAGACTTTCAGACAAGACTGAGTGATAGAATATGTTTCTGAACACAATATGGCTAAGTGGCAAGCCTCATTGCCAAAGCATTAGCCAAATAATATGATGATTTTCCCCCAACATATCACACATTAAGAGTGTTTTCTAAGATGTGTAAAGGCTTTAATTTGTATTAGTAAAATAACTATCCCCATAGATGAAATCAAAGATCTTTAACATAGGGGAACATAAAGAAGACTTATTAATAATTATTTACATGTTACACATTTTATTATTGTTTAGTCATTTTTAGTCACGTCTGACTCTTTGTGACCACTTTTGGGGTTTTCTTGGCAAGGTATTGGAATGATTTGCCATTTTCTTCTCCAGTTCATTTTACAGATAAGAAAACTGAGGCAAACAGCACTAAGTGACTTGCCAGGGGTCACATAACTAGTAAGTGTCTGAAGCTGGATTTGTGCTCAGGTCTTCCTGACTCCAGATCTGGCATTCTCGTCTCTGCTCTATCTCACTGCCCATATTGCTTATATATAATTACTTAGGCATAAGCATTAGTGGGCTAGCTGGGCATGCTAAGAATAGTTGAGGGCAACTGAAAAGGTAAGTCCCAATGTGCTTCAGAACCAACTCTACTGTTACATCACATTTTCTATTGGAAAGATTTTTCCTTCATTCAAAATCACTGGCAATCATTTCTATAATAATTTATCATTTTCAAAATTCTTCATTAGACTGATTATGTCCTTTGTGAGATTGATGCCATATATAACAGACCTGGGTTCAAAAGCCAGCTGCACTTACCAGCTCTAAGACCCTGGGCAAGTCATTTCATCACTGTTTGTTTCCTCAACTGTAAAATGGACATCATAATAGCACCCATCTCACAGAGTTATGGCAAGGATCAAATGAGATAATATTTGAAAAGCAATTAGCACCATGCCTGGCATCGGTGCTTAACAAATTATTCCCTCCTCTCCTTGCCCTTGACATGAGGAAACTGAGCCTTGGGAATTGTTAAATGACTGGGCCATCAGAACATGACTTTTAAGTGTCACAGGAAGTATTTGAACTGAGGTCTTACAGACCAGCACTCCTGTCACTGTACCATGATGATTTATCCAGGACCTCTGAAACTTCCTGCTTTCTGCCTTTGTGAAGTCAAGAAGTAACTTTCTCGTTTGCTCTCTCTTTGTCCTTTCTCTCTTCCCTGTAACTCATTCCTGTCAGTTAAAAATTGTAAAGAAGGGAAAGAAGAAGAAGTGATTCCATTGAATGTATTTCCTGGATAGAATCTTTCATTGCTTGCTTATATAATACTTCTTGGGTGTTCATGTTGCCTCTTGCACCATGGATAGGTTTGGAACTTTTGAAGGCTATAAAGAATGAGTTACAGAATGGCATGCTAGATGGAGGAAAAGACTTGCAATTAGGAAGACCTGGGTTCTAGTCTTAAATCTGACATATGATACTTATGTGGCTCTGGGCCACCTATTTAACTTCTCAATGATCCAGGAAACTCTCTAATATTGATACAGCATTTTAAGGTTTCAAAATCACTTCAAATATTTCATTCAATCCTTACAACAGGTACTATTTAACACATGAGGAAACTGAGGCAAAGACTGTGGCTTGTCCAGGGTCACAAGTCTAGTAAGTGTCCAAGGCTAGCATTTAAGTTCATGTCTTCCTGATTTCATATCCAGCAGTCTATTCATTGTGCCATCTACTTGTCTCTAAGTGACAGACAAACTGTTGATCTGTAAAGGGAGTTCCACACACTGATAGTTTCAGAGGCCCCAACAGCTCACTTTCCTGCCCAAAAATTTTTTTCAAGATTCAAAATGAAATCTAAAGATTTCTGTGCATCAGGAATAGCAAAAAATGTGGACTTCCTCAGGCAATTGAATTTTTAAATCACAGATCCTTGGTACCAGTACCACATCAGTAATGAATACTTCCTGGAAACAAATCTTCCCCAAATAGGGGCCTGCTATCTACCAAGTCCTCCATAGGAAGGCCAAGGTTGACTCACAAGCTCAACTTGTAAGATGGGCAAAGCAGACAACTTGCTACTCCTCCAAATCTCACTTTATGACTTGAATCATCAGATCATCAGGGTAACTCTCAACAGTGATGAAAACTCCATGTTGATTCCTCAAATTCCCATTGAACATTGGACCGATATCACAACTGATTAATTGGTGGGGGGGTTATGCATGGTTGTTTCTTTGAGCTAAAAGGGGTACTTTGGGACTCTAAAACTGAGTTGATAAGAATCAGGTTAAGAACACTTCAATCCAGGTCATGTGTGAATCAGTGTGCATCAGCCTATGCCCTCAGTATCTTAAGAACACTGATTTAAACCCGAAAGGGACCTTAGTGCCTACTTAGTCCAATTTCTTCATTTTGTAAAGGTAGAAACTCAGGCAGAGTTAAGCTTCGTGCCTCAGATTGCCCAGCTGATTAAGAATAGAAATGAGACTTCAACCAAGAGCCTGGCATCATGGTATCATGGAAATAATATTGGATGTGGTATCAGAGAACCTGCGATGAAAATGAAGATGATAGTTATTGTGACAACGACAAGCACTCATAAAGTGTTTTAAGACTTGAAAATCACTTTCTATTTATTATTTTATTTAATCTTCTAATCCTTCACCTGTGAAATGAGTGCTCTTATGCTTTGCATTTTACAAATGGGGAAACTGAGACAGATTAAAGAACATGGCCAGGGTCACACAGCTAGCAGTCCTCCTGGCATGGACAAAACTAAGGCACACAAGAATAAAAATAACATAGCAAAAATATTGTAATCCTTGGTTTGTCAATCTGTTTAGTTTGTTGCTGCCTCTTATCCTTAGGGGCTCTTGTCTTCAAAGGATTTAATTATGATGTTTGATTATTACTTGCCCTGGTCATCTATCCCTTTTTAGGGAAACTTAAAAAACCAGGAAAAGGGAAGCTTAAATATTTCAATTTTTATTTTAACATTAAGTCCTCTGATCCCTGTAAGTGAATTAATATCATTTGTGGGAGGGAGCAATAGGATAAGAAATTGCAATAATTGGGAGAAGGGAGATAAGAAATAGAAGGAAAAGTAATGTACCACTATAAGATCAATAGGTGAAAAGTGAAGTGATAGCAATTGTTCTTCTTTCAACAAGTGTGTGAGGGTAGTGGGGACAGAATAGGATAAAGGTAATGGAGGATATGATTCGAGTGTAGGTATTATGGTGGTGGTGGGGGGGGTATTTCCCTAGAAGGGAAAAAATAAAGAATTTCATTTAAGAATGGTCTTATGAATTAAACATATTTAACATGAGATTGGGAATGGGTTTCATCTTGGAGGAATTGCACATTTGGAGATCACCTCTGAGACAAGGAAAGAGGAGAAAAGAGGTGAGGAAGAGAAAAAGAAATTAAAAATTTAAGTAAATTTAAGGAATACAAGTTGAGATAGATAAACAAGAGTAGGGGAGGAGAGTAGAACCCATGAGAATAGTCTAGCTTCAAAGTGGTGCAAGCAATACTAATTACAGAGACAAAAAAAAATGTAAATGGGGATCAAAGTCAATAAAAATTAAATAAGTAGAGAAAATCTAAAGCTGGCAATTATAATTTTAAATGTTAATGGATTAAATAATCCAGTAACAAAAAAGATGGTTTTAAAATGGATATAGAAAACAATATGTTCCATGCATGAAATATATCTAAAAAATAAAAATATATACAAAAAAGAATAAAATTATTAGCATAAGGGAAATTCAATAAATCATAAGTTATAAACATGCTATAAATCTTAAAACAAAACCACATGATTTCAAGAGATTTTAAAAGGAAAACTGTACTAAGTTTAAAGGAAATTAACAATCAACATTAGTACTAAACATATTTGCTCCAAATGTCAGAATATCCATATTTACAAAGGAAAAGTTACTCAAATTCAAAACATATTAACATAAGAACATATGAACATAAGAAAGTTCAGTATTTCTAAGTGATAGGCAAATTTAATTAAAAGTAAACAAAAATAAAACATAAGCCTGAACAGATTATTGAAGAATTCAGAACTGAAAACTTATGGTATCTTCTAAAAGGGAATATTAAAGAATATACATATTGCTCAGTACCATGCAGTAACTTTAGAAAACAAAGTATGTGTTAAAAAAAAAAAAACACTAAACACATCACATTTAGAAAATAATATAATAAAAAAGAAATGAATACAAAAACACAAGCAAAAGATACAGATATAAAAAGAAATTTAGTTATGATCTTCAGATGATGTTAGAAACATTAACTATGTGAAAGAAAATTATGATGAAACAACAAAGCAAAATTTCTGAGATAACAGCAAAAGATGCCCTCTGCAACAATTATATCCTTGAGAATATATGCTTAAAAAATAAAGAGAAGAATAATGAATCAGATGTGCAATTAATAACAATAAAAGGACAGAACAAGACCAAACAAATAAACCAATCCACAATAAGCCTTAAAAAGGAAATCTTGAAGGAAACAGGTAAAATGGAAAACAAAAAGACCAGAGATTGGTTTCAAGAAACCTAAAAGCTAGTTCTTTGAAAAAACTTAACAAAATTGATAAAAATTTTAGCTAATATGGTCAAAAATATTAATAAGAATTTTAAAAATGGAAAAAATAAAAGAATCATTGGAATCTAAATATATGGCATAATAAGTGAGAACTTTTTTAAAATAGAGAATTACTTTTTAAAAATTAACCAAATCCAAATTAAGAGATGAAAGAAACATCTTAATTCATTTTCAAAAAAAAAGGAATTGAGCTAACTATAAAGGTTTCATCAGGTAGCAAAATTGACGCATGACACATAGCAAATTGACAAAGAAGACAAAAGATGAAAACAGTCAGTGAGGATAAGGTTGTGGAAAGACAGGCATACTGATATGCTATTGGTAGAACTGGGAATTGGTCCAAAGGAATGTGCATGACTATTGACCTAGAAATCACACTATGAGGCATATGCCTCAGAAGGTCAAAGATGAAACAAAAGATCAAAATATTTATTGAAATTTTTTTTGTAGAATCAAACAACTTTGTGTGTGTTCATCTTTCATTGCTGAAGAAGACCATGCCATCAGAGAAATGATGACATGACTTGCACTTGACTTTCTTTTGAGTGAGGGAGGGCTGTGCAGGTCACCAGCCTCAATTCTCCTCCAAAGCCCTCTGAATCCAGTGACTAGATATTCATCAAGATGACTGGAGATGACCCAGGATGAGGCAATTAGGGTTAGGTGACTTGCCCAAGGTCACATAGCTAGTGAGTGTCAAGTGTCTGAGGTGAGATTTGAACTCAGGTCCTCCTAACTTCTGAACTGGTGCTCTATCCACTGCACCACCTAGATGCCCCTGATCAAACAACTAGTAATACTACAAAAGTTGATTGATTGAGGAATGACTGAACAAGGTATACAATGGAATGTTATTATGTCATAAGAAACCATGAATACAAAGAATTCAGAGAAGCTTGGAAAGACCTACGAACTGATGCAGAGTGAAGTAGGAAACCACAATATACACCACTATAATAAAGAATAACCCAAACTTTTATAGCCTCTCTCACAGGGACTTTAAATATTGTTTCAGTATCTTTAAGAGAAATTGAATACAATCTTAGGTATTGTCAGTTAACTGTGACACTGAGAAAGAACCAGACTACCCTAGAGGTCCATGACAAACAATAAAAGTGAATAACATTTGTCCACAAGTTAGCAATTGTTTTTAGCATCTAAAGAGATTGTGGAAGGGACATGACTTTACCTGTTATTCCAAAAGGGAACCAAGTAAATTTAACTTTATTCCAAATAAGAATTAAAATAATAGAATCACAATGTGGTTTCTAGGTTAAATTAGGGAAAGATTCTTTCTATGATACATTTCACATTCCAATTCTGTTGAGATGACATTCTGAAAAAGATTAGCTCCTTGAACAGTGGTTCCAGTGTTTGGGGAGACTCAGACTCCGCAGTGGCAATGTTGGTAAGAGAAATTCCTGGCAGCAGTTTCTTGTCCTCTGTCTTTTCAGAGGATTGATGCAATTCTGGTGGTGACCTTGCTCAAAGCTGACATATTGTGTAAATAGTTACCTATGTCTTTGTATAATCTATGACTATTGATTAATATTGGGAGCTATGACATATGTTTTCCTAAGCTTATGAGTTCAGAGCTTAAGACTGGGAGGAGAGAGAATTTATGGGTCAAGTGGTTTCTCCAAGTCTTTATAAACTAAAGTGATTGCTTGGTGATCATTAATTAATGGGTTTTGCACTTTCATATTTCATGAGGTAATGTCAAAACAAAACCCTTGAGTGTCTTTGAACCCTGTGGGGAATTAATAAGGTAGTAAATTAGTAACAGCCTAAGTGAGGAGGAAGAGCACTTTGCATAATATCCTTCACCATCTTGATGCCCCCATACAACTAGTGAGGTAGCTGCATGTGGAGTCTAATCCATTGAATTACATGTGAGTAGTAAAAGCAAAGAAGGGAGGGAGGGAGGGAGGGAGAGACAGAGAGAGAGAGACAGAGAGAGAGAGAGAGAATTGAACAGTGTAATTATAATAAGCAAACTTTTCCCTGTAGATAGAATACTTCTATCTCTTCTTTGGTGGGGGACTATGGCATTTGGATATTGAACATGCTGTCAGAATTAATGAATGTATCAGTGAGTTTTGCTGAGCTGCCTTTTTATTCTTTCTCTTCCTTCATTTTGTTTGTTCACTGGGTAATGGAATAAGAAAGAGGATATTCAGGGATGATGCTAATGCAAGACAAAAATTGCACTAAAAATTAAAATGTGAAACACAAAATATTAAAAGAAATAATTATGATAAATCCAGTTAGTCCAGAGAGAGGGTTAGGTACCCTAGGGACACAAATATGGTATTACAAACAGCACTTTCCATCTGGTAGGTAGCTTTTTCAACTTTTGGTTCCTGGTAACCTGTACTAAATTGAGTTCCTTTGCTGCTGAGGGAGTGGTAATACCATCAACAGGTCAAAAGGACACATTTTAAAGACATTTTTAATGTCATCATTTAACATTTTGTGTCTTCTAAATGTTGGTGCTCTAGACTAAGTTTGCAGTTTTCCTGTCCTAATTATGGCTCTGGTCACTACTCAAGGCTAAGAATCAGAGAAGACTACTCAAAGACCATGTCCCTTAGGTCCTGACTTTCTCCCTAACACTCTCTCTCTCTCTCTGTCTCTCTCTCTCTCTCCCTCTCTCTCTCCCTCTCTTTCCCTCTCCCTCTCCCTCTCCCTCTCCCACACCTGAAATGCCTTTCTTTGTAATCTCTGCCTCTTTGTTTCCCTGGTTTCCTTCACATCTCAATTCAAATCTCACCTTCTACTGGAGGCCTTTCCTAGTTTCCTGGGTCACTAGTACCTTACCTTCTGAGATTAACTTTCATCATCTCTGAATGTATATTCTCTATATCTGGTTATTTACATGCTGTTTATCCATTAGAATTTGAGCTCATTCAGGGCAGGGAGGGTTCTTCTCTCCCCGCCCCCCACCATAATCAGCATTTTGATTTTTGCTTAATTGATTGGTCCTATGCCTCTTGGGGTTGGAATAAGGAAAATGCCTCTACACACCTAGCAGTATATATGAGATTCATGATGTGAGCTGCCTACGTTGCTCACCCCCTCACTAACAAGTCACAACAGGATGGTTCCAGTTCTTCTCACTGTTTTAGAAGTAACCCTGAGGTTTAAGTGGTTGTCGTTTAAATGCAGTAGTTTAAAGGTCCCTATCACTGTCCTGCACACCATGATGGTCAGTCAATATTTATATATAGTCAGACTTAAGCTTTTAGAAAGGGATATTTACCACAGTAATAGAGTTGGTACCAACACATTTGCCTACAACTTTGTGAAAAAATTTCCCTGAAGTATATAGGAAGTCCAAGGAAAAGTGAGTTCACTCCTAGACAGCATATGTGGCAAAGAGGTACCAAATCCAGGAAATTCTTTTGCTAGAGTCCTGAAGATGTTCTGCTTAGGTGTGCCATAGCTTTGCTTTTGAACTCTTTGGAGATCCCTGAACCTTTGATCAGCCTGCTCTTGACTCCCAAAACTGATACTTCTATAAGCTCTTCAGAAGATTCAGCTAGGATGCCAGTGGGAAGATACAAACCCAAAATCTTTGGGGTTTACTGGGTCCTGGTGAGAGGAGCTGAGATCAAGACATATGGGCACTAAAGCTGAAGTCCAGGGCTTTGCTCTTTCCCACCATTTATTTCTCTCTCAGGTGTTTAAGTGGATTATTCTCCCATTTCCACTGTCAAATATTTGAATTGCTCAGGCTCAAACTGACTCAATGATTATAGAGGAACTGCCGAGCATGACCAAGTTTCCTTAGCCTGTCTGAAGATGATTCCTATGCACTGGTCATTTCAGTACATTAAGGTCTCTTTTTCACACTTAGTCCAAAGTCAATGATTCCATAGAGGAGTGTTCTCACTTGATAACAGTGTCTGGGGCTTAGGATCTTGACCCTTACTTTAATGGGGGGTAGGAGTGGGGGTTGATGAAATGATTGATTTACTCAACAATGCCCTACCTTTGCATATAAATATGAATTACTTTAGCAGATCTATGATCTCGCTGGATCCTGAGTGATTCTGGTTTTTAAAAAAACCCTTCTATGAATTCAACATTAAAGATCTACCCAAGGCTCTAGATGTTTCCTCTAGGTCCTTTGGATGTTTTGAAGATGCTAGATCAACATTCAGACTATCCAACTGTGTCTCACTCTCATCTTCTCTGGTTCAAAAAGCGCTCTCTAGTGTGTTTTAATATACTATTCACAAAAAGTCCTAATTGACAACTATAGGAATTATAAAAGGAAGTTTAGCATAAAGGATGAAGGACTGTGCTGAGTCTCTGGATGATTGGGATTCAAGGCCGGGCCAATGGCATACACTAACTTCACAATCATTGGGATCTTGCTTTAAGCTCTCAGTGCTCATAGGCAACTCTCTAAGACTATATACTAGAAATAAGTTGTCACCTACATCAGTGAAGGGAGTTTCAATACTAGGAGTTCTTTTTGCTAATTAAATCACAGAAATCTATTCCCATAATTATTATACAATCCATTAATTAGTAACAACAAAAACAGCTAGAGGCATAATTGCTAGGGAAATTTTTCCTTTTTCATGAGCCTCTTCAAGTCATCTTTAATATTTTTATTCCTGATGCTCCAGATCAGGGGATTCAGCATGGGGATGAGAATGATGTAGAAGACAGATAACACCTTGTTCAGGTGTTGGGAATGGCCAGAGTTGGGATACAGATACACACAAAGGACAGTGCCATGGAGGAGTGGTCCAACAGTCAGGTGAGAAGGTGAAGACCTTCACCCTTCCCTTGGCTGAAGGCATTTTCAGGTTCATGACTCTGACATAACCATAAGACATGAGGATAAGGAGGACTGAGGACAACCCTATGAGAACCATTATTACAAACAACATTATTTGAGTGATGATGAATTGAGCTATGATCTGAGGCACCTCGTAGAAAATGATGATTAATTATGTTTGGCCCACAGAAATGGAGGTAGAACCCGGCTGTTGTTTTGACTAGGCTACTAAAGCACCCAGTCACATTGACCCCACAACTTCCCACAGATGGGCTGATGCATGATGGTAGTATCCAGCGTACTCAGTGAACTACAGGTAGTTGTATAGTGGTCATATGCCATGATAGCCAAGAGACAACAAGAAACAGATTTATCCAGGTCATTACAAAACACTGATTTACAGAGACCAAGAAGGAAATATTTTTTCTTCCAGAAAGAAGTCAGAGAGCACTCTTAGATTAATCGGAAGAGTAGCCAGTGTCTACAAAGGACAGGAAACTGAAAAAGAAGTACATGGCGGAGTGAAGATGGGAGTCAGTCCTGATGAAGATGATGAGGCCTATGTCTAAGTCAAAGTGATGAGACAGATTCCCAAGAATGTTACAAAACCTTTAGTTCTAGTCAGTCTTATGGAGGATGAGCGTGGTTACAGAAGTCTTATTTCTTCCCATATCCATTGGTCTGTTGAGAGGAAAATGAGACAAGAAAAGTTTTGTAACTAACTCTCTACTCTAAAATCTTGAGTGGCTCCCACTTGTCCCCTGAATAAAATATAAAATTCTCAGCCTGGAATTTAAAGGCCCCACAATCAGGATTTCCCCTAATTTTCCACATCTTTCATATTAACTCTTTTCATTGTTTCAGTTAAATTGACCAACATATCATCCCTACTTGCATAATAGTGCATACCCTACCATTATGTCTTTGAAAACACTTCTGCATATTAAAATCCCCATCTTCTTTCAAACCACAGATCACCACAATACAGGGTCTTTTCTGATTCATCCAGTCTTTTCTCTCTTCCCCCTTTATCCCATCATTGATCTTGTCAAGATTGACCTGATTTTGCCCCTATTCACATACCGCTGAATGAAGCTGCAGAAAATCACAAAACCATAACGATTGGATTCACTCTAAATTTGATTGCATCCTATTAACTGTGTCCTCATTGTGACCTCCCTAATCAGTTCACTATCTCCCTCACCATAGCAGCTTTTCCAAACTTTAAAATTCCTCCTCAAACCTCTCATGACTCTTTCTTCCCTCATTCCATGATCTAAGAACCATGACTCATATTTCACAGAAAAAAATTAGGCTAGTTGCCAAAAGCTCTTTTCTCTCTCCTCCTCCCCATCTCATATCACTCAGATATGTTCCTCCATTTCCGCCTTTATGACTCACACAATGAGATGGCCATTATCCTTGCCAAGGCAAACCCCTCTGCATGCACAAGTCCCATCCCATTTTCTCTAGCAGATAGTGCCATCTATCATTCCCACTGTCACTGATCTTTCATCTCCCTGTGTTCACTGACTTTTCTCCGTACTGCCTAGAAACATGCTTATGTCTTCTCTATCCTCAAAAACCCTATTTGATATCATCTTCCTTTTACAGAAAAATTGCTTGAAAAAGTCTGCAGCTTTCTATTACTTCCAAGATCAAATATAAGATCCATTTTAAAATTCATCATAACCTGACTCCTTCCTACTGTCCCAGTATTCTTACACCTTACATCCCTCCACAAACTCTTTGATCCAGTGACATCAGTTTCCTTTCTGTTCCTTGTACTCTATCTCCCTGGTCATTTTCACTGACTGTTCCCCATCCCTGGAATTCTTTCCCCTCATCTCTGCTTTCTGGTTTTCCTGGCTTCCTCTAAGTTTCAGCTAAAATTCCATCCTCTTCAAGAAGCCTTTCTTAAGAATGCTAGTATCTTCCCTCTGTGATTATTTGTAATATGTCTTGTTTTTACTTAGTTTTTTGCATATGATCTCCCCATTAGATTGTGATCTTCCTGAACAGAGGAACTATCTTCTACCTTTCTTTGTATATAGTACTTGGCAGAGTGGCTGGCACATAGTAGGTACTTGTTGAATTGACTTATAAGCAGGACTTCTCACCCCTATGACCAGAAAGATATAGCTAGAGAGAGTGCTTTGGGAAACAATATTCATTGTGTTGACATTAACATAGATGTACTTTATCCTAGAAAACTTAAAATGCTTCTGGGAATGGCAAGTAAACTACTCTCCCAGAATTCTCATTATGCCCAGGGTGCCTGCTCCACTAAACTGCTTTGTTTTCAATTGATATTTGGGTCACCAGAGATTTTGTTTAAGCATGCATTTATTAAGAACAAAAAAATATATTCATGGATTTGGTGAAGTTCTTTCAAGGAAAAACTTGATGACCATTAGGAACAAAATAACTTTTGCAGCTTTATCATTAACATTACATATCTATTTTAAAGGTGCATGCTACTTTTCTCCTGTTTAGAAGTCTAGGGCTTACAACTGGGAAGGAATTTCAAGGGTTGAAATTTCTAACCCATTCATTTTATAGAGAATGAAAATGAAGCCTAGAATAAATTGTCCAAAGTTGTGTGATTATAGATTTGTAGACTGAAGGACTCTTAGAAGTCATCTGGTATAAAGCCTTCATTTTTCATATAAGGAAACTGAAGCCTAGAAAAGTTTAAATGACCTACCTAAAGTTTCAACAAAGGAGACCTGAGCTCTAATTCCAGCTCTGTGATTAACTTGCTTTGGGAGCTTGGATAAGATTTTTGCCTTTTCTAGGATTCAGTTTCACCTACTTAAAGTGAGAAGACCTTTTCTGATGTCCTTTCCAGATATAAAATCCTACATTCTATGTTTTAAGTTCTTTTTCTGATCTGATGTTCTATGTTCTGAGGTCTTTCCAGTTAAAATATAGTCTGTTCTAAAGCTTATTTGAACTCTTACATTTTAAGTTCTAAAGAACCTACCAATCTGGCATTTGATGTTCTATGATGTCTTTTCACTCTAACATTCTAAATCCCAGGGTCCTTTGCAGTCTTTTGCTCATTAAGATTTCATATTATTAGTAAGACTTCTCATCTTCATGACCAGAAAAATGTCAATAGATTCACAGTGACATCCAGGGCCCCAAAGAGAAAATCACATTTACTATCTTGACCTGAACAAAGAATTATTCTACCCTAGAAACAATACATAATGTTAGCACTTATCTAGTTCATAAAATAGCACTTAAAGACATTAAGGTTTGTTTAAACAGCATCTTATACATTATTTATTTCATTTAATCATCTCAACAACTCTGTGAGCTAAATGACATTATTATGTTCAACTTACAGATAGGAAACCCAAACTGAGAAAATTATGTGATTTTCCAGCAGTTACACAACTATTAATTGTCTGAGTCAAAATAATATTTACTGTGACTTTCATAGCTCAAAGTCCAAACTCTATCAACCACTGGCTGTTTCTAAAATACTTCTGAACTCATAGTTCTATTGGCCAAGAATCTTTATCATTTTCAGAGAGCTACACCACTCTTCCACTTTTTTCATTGCTCTTTGGGTCTCTTGAGATTGTGCTTACTGTTGAGGGAATTAATTCCCTCACAACATGCATCAACAAGAAAGGTAGATAATGGAAGACTTTCCAATTGAAGGGTGATGGCAAGTAGGAAAAAAAGGGGAAATTTTGCAGATAAATCATTCACAATATACATATGATGAAATATAGGCACTATTCTTCCCATGCTTAGGATCCTCATAGTTGAACTTGAATGAAGATTTAGAAGTTATTGTAGCTCAACTAATTCATTTTACATATTGGGAAATAGAGGCATAGAAAGAAGAAGTCACTTGCACAGATGATGAGAACCAAAAAGATGATTCAGGCTCTAATCCCTTTATTCCAAATTCAGTGTTTTTTCATCTCACTTCCTCCATGATCATTCCTTTTGGTAATGACTACAATTGCTCCCATGACTGTCCTTGGTCTCCCCATTAGGATGTTTAACCAACTGATCTACTTCTTTGTCTAGTTTCCTCATCAACCACAGCCCCTCCTGGGGATGCTTTTAATTCTGGGCAATCCCCCAGAGAAAACTCCAAACAGCATCCTAGAAGGAAAATCAGACATTATTGAAGACTCTGTGAGAAATCTTTCCCACCTTATTCCCCTTCTTCTAGTGTCTAGGATGGAAGAGCTGATTAAAGGCATAATCTGGAGAAGAACCCAAAGCCTCATGAGCCACAATGTCAATGATGCTACCCTTCTCAGTCTTTAAAAACTATTTCCTTCCAATAGTTCATTTCATAGATTTTCTTTAAAAAATAATTTGAAAGAGGTCAAGATGGTGGATTGAGGCAGATTCAGCTGAACTCTCCCAATATTCCCCTCCAAACAACTTTAAAATAATGCCTCAAATCAAATTTTGGAGTGGCAGAACCAACAAAAGATTTGGGTGATACATTCTTCCAGCCTAACAAAACATAAAAAGTTGTCAGAAAAATCTGTGACACCTTGGTGGAGACCTGGCTGGAGTCCACAAATACAATGGTGGCAATAGTGATGACAGTAGCTTTGAAAGCTCTTAGCCCAAAGCAAGTAAGGGGGTCATAGAAAGATTGCAGAGAACACTTTGCTGGCACTGGGTAAGGCTGGTTCTGATTGGCAATTCTATTGCCGATATGTAGTTCTGTGTTGCCGTTCCTGGATAGAGAGGGGTGCTGGTAATTGATCACAAGGGTCCCTGGTCACCATCCCAAACCAAAGCAAGTACTAACACTTGTAGCTGCAGGAACCAGAGGCTTTTCCTGGGTAAATACCAGAGCACAAATCAGAAGAGCAGTGACCAAACCTCTTCCAAGATCACAACACCTTGGAAGCACCAAAAACTTGCAAACTCTCAGAATTAGCTCTGAAAACAGGAGCACAAAAAATCCTGAAGCTTGGGAGAGTACCTCCCCACACCCAGGTGAACAGAATCCAACTTTAACATAAAATTCCAAGTCAAGAAATAGACTGGGAAACTGAGTGAACAATATAAAAATAATCTGACCATAAAAAGCTAGTATGGTGGCAGAGAAGACCAAGACATAAACTCAGAAGAAAACAATGTGTAAACAGCTACCAAAAAAGCCTCAAAGAAAAATGCTAATTGGACTTAAACTCAAGAAGACTTCCTAGAAATGTTAAAGAAAAATTGGGTGGTAAAAGAAACATTGGGAAAAGACATGAGAGTGATGCAAGAAAATTATGGAAAGATAACAGATTGGTAAAAAAAAAAAAAAAAAGACACAGGACACCTAGGTGACACAATGGATAGAGTGCTGGACCTGAATTCAGGAAGACTCAGCTTCCTGAATTCAAATCTGGCTCAGATATTTACTAACTGTATGACCCTTGACAAGTCATTTAAGCCTTTTTTGTCTCAGTGTCTTCACCTAAAATAATGAAAAGGAAAAGAAAATAGCAAACCACTCCAGTATCTTTGCAAAAAAAAAATATATATATATTGGATCACAAAGAGTCAGACATGACTGAAATGTCTGAACAAGAACAACAAAAATCTGTCCTAAGTAAACCAACCATGGATCAATGAGAATTGGTATTACTTAGGATTGGGACTGAGATTGAGACTGGTTTTCCCTCCCTAATAGTTAAAAGCAATGTGTGTTCATCCTTCATTGTCAAAGAAGACATCAGAGAAATAATGACATGACTTGCACTTGGCTTTATTTTTGAGGGAGGGAGGGCTGTATAGGTCACCAGTCTCACTTCTCTTTCAGAGCCATTTGAATGCAGTGACTTGATATTCATCAGGATGACTGGAGATGACCCAGGATGAGGTAATGGGGGTTAAATGACTTGCCCAAGGTCACACAGCTAGTGAGTGGCAAGTATCTGAGGTGAGGTTTGAACTCAGGTCCTCATGACTCCTGCACTGGTGCTCTATCCCTTGCACCACCTAGCTGCTGAACAGCATGGTGGAAGGGGATGTTAAAGAGGGGAGATAGGTGTTGGATTTGGAGTGAGATCTTTGTTCAAATATCAAATAGTCCACTATCTAACTGTTCAACCTTGTGCATGTAGCATAATTTATCAGGGCTTCACTTGCCTCTGTAAAATTAGAGGAGTGGACTATGGTCCCTTTCAGCTTTCAGTCAAAAATCTCATTATTCAGAGGATCCAATGTTTCACAAATGACCTGGCTCTAAATGTTCCCCACCCAGTTCTTAATAATAAGCCCAATCTGATGGGGAAGTAAATTAGGGCTCAAACTCATTAATAATTAAGCAAAAGCATTTTACAAATCAATGAATTTTATCCTCTGTCCAAAGCAAGGAGGATTTTAGGGATCAGTGGGCTGCTTTGATCACTGTAGAAGGTCAAACAGATCACTCAGTTACAGAGTGAGGTTTTGGCAGGACTACTTTATCTAATTTGTCCATCTTCCACATTTAACTTCTTTTTTAGGGAAGAGAAAACACTTTTTAATGATAGAAAAGTTGTTGACTTGTGTTTCCACTATAAAGTTCTTCCACAAATCAAAAGTGATCAAAAAAATTATACACATTTACAGTAATCTGCACTACAGTGCAGATACCTCATTTAACATGGGACTGATGAATTTTAGTATGACACACATGATGACTGAGTAATAGTTACATCTCTACAATGCAGAACTGAAATAGAGTCAGAAAAGGTGCATATCATGGCACACATCATGTTGTCAACCAGTGGTTGAGTTACTTGGAAGCAAGTATGGGGATGTGTCTACTATCCAAGTCCTCATTACTTCCTCTCAAACCAATATAGTAAGTATGTTTTGAGAAATGATACCAAAAGGCTCACAATAGTGGAAATTAAGAAGAGAAGTGCATTCAAAACATTATTTCTTTAAGAAATAAAGCCATTTTGTCTCTTGATTAAAGGTGCATTAAAAACTAAATTACAAAGTAAATAACAAATGCAGGTATCAACTAAAAGCACATGTAGAAAAGGATGTCTGCTCAATGTCTCCAGTGTTTGGTAAAAACATAGCACCATTTGGGCAAGCAGCATCTAGTCTCTCATGTCCACCTTTGCAGGCAGAGAAGGATTTCAAGACACAGAGGAAAGTTATTTCAGTTATGGTATATGAGTCTGGCCATTATCTATCACACGTTTATCACCTTCTGGATGAACTTCTGTGATCCACATCACATTCTGTAATCTGAAACATCCATACTGAAACCAGTTCATTTGCATGTCAGTCTATTTGCCTCAAGTTTTCTTTCCAAGGAAGATATTCAAAATTTTTTTAATGCCTTAATGGTTATGCTATGCAAAGGCCAATGTGGTAGATCATGTCTATATGGAAGCCACCGTATTGAGGTCTCTGGCTTTTTCCTGGTACTTGATTATTATTTAAAAATACACTGATGAAACTGGTAAAATGACATTACATTAATAAATGTCATATATTTCTCCTCCAAAATAAGCTCAACTTTATAAAAAGGTAATAGCTAATCAAACTTCCTTCATTAAAATGTGAAGTACTTGTTTTCATATTTTCCCAAATAAAGGAATTTTTGTTTAACTGTCATTTTAATTAGCTTTCTTTGCTATATCCCATTGATTTCCAAATCCTGGTGTACAACAAAAATATTTATGTTAGATAAAGTAAATATTGAAATTTCAAGTAAAATAAATCGTTTAACCTGTCAGGGCCTCAGTCTCCTCATCTGTAAAATGACAATATTGAATTACTTGGTTTCTACAGTGTCTTCCAGGTCTAACTTCTTTTTAAGGTTACTACTAACTCTTCCTTTATCCTTTTTTTTTTAGAATGACTTTAATATTTTCCAGCTTTGGAATACACAGCAGAACTCTAATGTAGGCTTTCTAAGAATGATCAAAAAGACTTGAAAACCTCCCAGTGTTCATGTTCTAAGGTTTTAACCATTGACATCACACTGATGGCCCTTCTTAATTATTTTAAGAGAAAGTCTCTGAAATGGGTCAATGAGAGAATAATTCTTTCAGACTGAGAAGACAATATCATTGATATTGGGGTTCATAAGGCTGTGGTTCCTTGTCTAGGTCCTACCTTGAATCTGCTCTTCCATTCCAGAGATTGAGGAGGGAAAACAGAGCAGTAAAATATTCTGAGAGTTCTCAATGATGCTTGATTTTCTTTCCAGGATGCCCTCTGGAATGTTGACTGTGAGGTTTCCCAAAGTTAAAGCTATACCCAAGAGAGATATTGTTGTTAAGGAAAGCTAGGCAAAGAAACAGATGATTTGGTTAAATATCTTTATGGGGTGGCTAAGGAAAGGTATGAGTTGAATTTTATAAGAGCATACATAGTCCTTATTAACAATGACAAAAATGCTCATGGATAAACCTGATATATAAGGGAAATCACTGGTTTTGGAGTCAGAGGACCTGGGTCTGAATATTATCTTTGGTACTTATTAAGTATATTTCAGAGAGAGTGCTTTCCCATTTCTTTACTTCAGTTTCCTCATCTGATAATAAGAGTGTTGGATTATATGACTTTTAGGGTTCTGTTCACCTCTGAATACTAGCATGGGAAGAGTGATGCCTACATTACATCATGTGCACAAGAGAAGGGATTGAATCAACTCCAATCTTCACCATCCAATTTATCTCTTCCTTAATTTCATAGATTTCACAGACATCTGCTACTTTTCTGATATTACTCCAAGAATGTTCTCCAACTTCTTCCACAAGGAAAAGAACATTTCCTTCCTGTCCTGTGTTAACTCAATATTTCTTTATGGCCTGAATGGGACTGATTGAGTGCTGTCTCTTGGCTATCGCGGCATAAGACCACTAGGTGTCCATCTATAGTGCACTGAAATACTTCACCATCAGGGATCTCCAAGTCTTTGGGAAGATGATGATTGGGGCTGACATGGTTGGATTTTTCAGTAGTCTTATTCAACCTCTAGATTCCATGTCCATTTCTGTGGACCAAAATTAATTATTTTTTTCAGTGATGTGCCTCAGATGATAACCCTGTTCTGCTCCAACTCATTCATTAACTAAATAATGAATTTGTATTAATAATTTGCACTGCATTGCTCTCATTCCTCATTATCCTCATGTCCTATGGATTCATCTCAGTTATAGTCCTGAAAATTACCTTCATCAAAGGAAAGGTCAAAGCCTTCAACACCTTTGCCTCTCACTTGAAAGTAGTGACACTATTCTATGGCACTGCCTTTTTTGTGTGCTTTTGGTCCAACTCTGGCCATTCCTCAAACCTGAGAAAGGTACTATCTGTCTTCTATGTCGTCCTTATTGCTATGTTGAACCACCTGACCTACAGCTTCATGAACAAAGAGATCAAAGATGCCCTTAAGAGACTAATAAAAAGAGACATTTCCCTTTAATAATAACAAATACCTTTATCTTTATTATATGAACTAATGATGATCACCTTAGTGACAATTAGGGGAAATTGAGTCCACTGATCTCATTGGTATAGGTTTCCCTTTAGTTTGAAACTCTGTCCATCAAAACAGGTGTGCTACCTACTTGTAAAACTGGTCTTAGAGAGTTTCCTAGGTCACTTAAAGGTTAAGTGACTTGTCCATGGCCAAGTAGTGTGAACTCAGGTCGTCTAAGCTGGCCTTCTTGTCACTAAGTTATGCTTTTTGATAATAATTCTAGTAATAATTTAAATAATTATTGCCAAAATTAACAATGGTAAATTTTATGTGAGGATTAAAGTAAAATATACACAGAGGTCTTTTTAAAAAATAATTTTATTGATAACTTTGTTTTATATTGCTTAATTTTTCCCCATATCCATCTTCCTTTCCCTTCCCAGAGACCCAGTTCTAAAAATGATAATTTTATTGAGAGCTTCTTTTACTAGAAAATTAATTTGGCCCATCATTTAATGACAGGGGAAAAAAGTGGTAAAACCTGGGTGCTGGACTTATATCTTCAAAATATTAAAAAAAAAAAAACCAAAGGAATCCACTAATGTAATCACTATGTCTTCTCAAGAAATAATGTAGAAAGAATCCTACAACATTTAATGAGATCATATATATCTATTGAGGTCATTTATATTTCTCAAGCACTGTATATTTTTCAAAGTGTTTTTCTCCTAGTCAAACAACGACATTGTGAATATAAGCATTACTATATATGTATATGATAAAGGAAACCGGCATTAAGTGCTTCCTTATGCATCAGGTCAGCAACAAACTGTTCCCTCTCAGAGAATAACATTCATTCTTCTGGCAGTCATTTTGCCTTGGGGATGCTTCCTTTGTTGAATGTGAATATTTAGCTTGGAGAGGATAAATCTATGATCAGTCCAGCACTCTGCTGCTCCACTTTTATGGAGAGCTCATATAGGGCAAGTATTCACATGGTGGTCAAAAGTGATTCAAGGACCCTTTCAAGGGCTGCTTTAGAATTGATTGTGTGATATGAGACACATCGGCACAGGATCATTCAGCATGGCAGGCCCACATCAGAAAAGGTGCTGTGCTCTATAAACAAAGCAGAATTTTAGTAGCTCAAAAAAAAAAGATGTAAGACACGCAAATTTAGAGAATTCACCCCAAATATCTATTTGTGCCCAACCTGTGATGGAACATCTCATAGTGGTCTGGTCAGTGACAGTTGGACATACTGTAACTTGTCATTTCGGTCCTCTTCACGAATGAAGGACAACAACCAACCTATGTGCCAGACACTAAGGTAAGAGCTGCCTGTGCAAATACAAATGAATTTATATTCTAAAGGATTTATATTCTAATAGGCAAAAATAACACAAAAAAGGGAGATAAAGGTGAAGGAGGAAAGATAGCTGGAGTGGTGACATGATTCCGAAGTTTAGAAAGTCAGAAACAAGGCCTGGAAAGCAAGTATGGATTTATCCATAAAATGGAGATTCCAGTAAAGGGAAGCAGGTTTTTCAGAGGACAATTCCAGGGTAAGTAGATCACAAGTATGTCAGTGTGAGAAAATCCCAAGTGCTAGGAGAAATTCCAGGAGGAGTTGGCAATAGAAAAGGCATGGTTTTGAATTCCAGAAAGTTGGGAACAAGATCAAGAGGAATATTGTGGAGATGAAGAAATTAGAGTTCACACAAAAGAAAGGTTTTATTATGGCAACATAATTAATGGGGGTCACAGGCAGAGCCTGGTAAGTCTTAGAACCAAGTCTCCTGGCCACAATGTGTTTTCTCATCCGCAAAATGGACATAATAATATTTGCTTTACTATGATACCTATCTCATGTGGTCATTAGGATGTTCAAATGAAGTTGAATATTTTTGAATGAATGAATATATTATTTATTAATATAAAATGAATATATTATTGATATATTCATATCACTCTCTGGCTACTCACAAGCTTCTTATGCCTGTATGGGATACAGTCTGTTCTAATTAATGCTCATAAATCTGCAATCCTATTGAATTTCTTCAAGTGAATGATGAGTATTTTATCATCAATTATACAGTGTCAGTGAAAATGAATAATTTACTTAAAATATGAAATCAGGGGGTGGGGAGGGAGGGATGAAGAGAGGTTGGAAGTCAAAGTTGTGGGAACAACTGTTGCTTATTTTTCTTACTACTAGGAAATAAGAAATACAGGTACTGGGGTATAGAAAGTTACCTGGACCTACAGGACAAAAGAGAAGATGGGGACAAGGGAAGGGAGGGATGTTAGAAGAGAGGGCAGATCGATGATAGGGGCAATTAGAATGCTTGGCATTTTGGGGTGGGGGAGGGGAGAAATGGGGAGAAAATTTGGAACCGAAAATTTTGTGAAAATGAATGTTAAAAGTCAAATAAATAAGTTTAAAAAAAAATATGAAATCAGGAAAACACATTCATAACACATTCCCAATGCCCATGTCCCAACACAAGTTATCTCTCAATTCCCAGTGCACCTAGCCCAATCCTAGTCCTACAATGAAGCTAGAAGTCCAGAACTCAGTATATAGAAACTACAAGCCTCAGGATGACAAATTTCTACCAACCAATGCAACCAATCATCAAACACTTACTATGACCTACTGTGTTAGAATCTAGGAAAATAAAATCGAAAAATGAATTAGTCATCTTCAAAGAACTTATAGTCTATAAGTGGGAACACCATGCATATACACACAATCTGCACAAATATATAATATGAGGTAATTTGGAGTTTGATTCCATCATTTTTGTAAATATGAGGACTGAGGCCTGAAGAAGTTAAATGAAGATGCAAGCTAAATTGATTTGGAAAATGGGTATAAAACAGCCTTAAAAAAGTTTTCCTCTTCCATGAGGCTCCCACAATATAAGACATTAGAAGCAAAGGACTTAAGAGACCATTCCCCTCACTGAGGCTGACAAAATTGAAATGATTTGCTAATGATCAAGTCTAGCAAGTGGCAAATCCAAGATTCAAAATGAGATCTGATAATTCCACATGCAATGGACTTTCTACCATATCACAATATTATCTTGCTCCTACAGAAACAAAAAGGAGGGGGCAGAGCCAAGATGGCAGAGTAGAAAGATGTAGATATACTAACTCTTCCCACACAGCCCATAAAATACCTGTAAAGAAAGACTCTCAACAAATTCTAGAGCAGTAGAAGTGGAGACCAACAGAGTGGAGGAAATTTCCAGCCGAAGGTGACCTGAAAGGCTGATGGGAAATGTCTGCCCCACTGGACGTGGAGCACAGCCTTGGCTGTGCAGCTCCACTCTGGGAGGAGGACATGAGCAGGCCTTGGGGGCCAGAATCCCCAGTCTCAGTAGCCACAGATCCCTCAACCCACAGGCACCAAAAGTCAGTGACACGGTTTTTTTCAGCTGGCCCAGAAGGGAGAAGGGCCTTCCCATAGCTCCAGCCTCAGGCAGCAGCTGCAGAGGCCACATCAGGCAAGTGGCAGCAGTTCCGACAGCAGCCCCTACAGCATCCCACATCCATTGTTGGATCATAAAACCCCTGGGGCCACTGAGTAGCCCATTCTTATCTCTCAGCCCTGTATAGAGGCCCTGATGGAGCTGATATTTATCTCACACTGAATGGTAGCCCTTCCCATGCAGCTTATCTGAAAATCAGCCTCCAGTGTTGGCTTGGCAGAACTGGGGGTCAGGTGCCTGTGGAGAGGAAATTGCTAAGATTCTGGGCAAAAATTTCTCTCTACTCCCAGGCCAGTGTACATGCTTGATTGTGCCACCTTGGAGGAACACATTTCCAGAGCATACTCTACTCTTCACAAAGGATCCAAAAGTCAAGTAACTGGTTGGGGAAAATGCTCCAAAAAGGGAAAAAAATAAGACTATAGAAGATTACTTTCTTGGTGAACAGATATCTTCTCCCATCCTTTCATATGAGGAAGAACAATGCTTACCATCAATGAAAGACATAAAAGTCAAGGCTTCTGTATCCCAAACATCCAAAATAAATATTCAGTTGTCTTAGGCCATGGAAGAGCTCACAAAGGATTTTGAAAATCAAGGAAAAGAAGTGGAGAAAAAATTGGGAAGAGAAATGAGAGAGATGCAAGAAAAGCATGAAAAGAGGGTCAACACCTTGCTAAAGGAGACCCAAGAAAACGCTGAAGAAAATAACATCTTTTAAAACAGGCTAACTCAATTGGCAAAAGAAGTCCAAAAAATCAATGAGGAGAAGAATGCTCTAAAAAGCAGGACTAGCCAAATGGAAAAAGAGGTTCTAAAGCTCACTGAAGAGAATAGTTCTTTAAAAATTAGAATGGAACAGATGGAGGCTAATGACTTTCTGAGAAACCAAGAAATCACAAAACAAAACCAAAAGAATAAAAAAATGGAAGATAATGTGAAATATCTCAATGGAAAAACAACTGACCTGGAGAATAGATCCAGGAGCGAAAATGTAAAAATTAGGGGACTACTTGAAAGCCATGAGCAAAAAAAGACATCATCTTTCATGAAATTATCAAGGAAAATGGCCCTGATATTCTAGAACCAGGGGGTAAAATAAATATTGAAAGAATCCATAGATCATCTCCTGAAAGAGAACCAAAAAGAGAAACTCCTAGGAACATAGTCAAATTCCAGAGTTCCCTGGTGAAGGAGAAAATATTGCAAGCAGCTAGAAAAAAACAATTTGAATATTGTGGAAATACAATCAGGATAACACAAGATCTAGCAGTTTCAACCTTAAGGGATTGAAGGGCATGGAATATAATATTCCAGAAGTCAAAGGAAGTAGGACTAAAACCAAGAATCACCTACCCAGTAAAATTGAATATAATACTTCAGGGTAAAAAATGGTCTTTCAATGAAATCGAGGACTTTGAAGCACTTTTGATGAAAAGACCAGAGCTGAAAAGAAAATTTGACTTTCAAACACAAGAATCAAGAAAAGCATGAAAAGGTAAACAACAAGGAGAAATCATAAGGGACTTACTAAAGTTCAACTGTTTACATTCCTACACGGAAAGACAATATTTGTAACTCTTGAAACTTTTTTCAGTATCTGGGTAGTTGATGGGATTACATACACATACACACACACACACACACAGAGATAGAGAGAGAGAGACAGACAGCACAGGGTGAGTTGAATAGGTTGGAATCATATCTAAAAGAAATGAAATTAAAGGGTGAGAGAGGAATATATTGGGAGGAGAAAGGGAGAAATGGAATGGAGCAAATTATCCCCCATAAAAGAAGCAAATAAAAGACTTCCATGGAGGGAAAAAGTGGGGAGGGGTAAGAGAAAACATGAAGCTTACTCTCATCACATTCGACTCAAGGAAGGAATAAAATGCAAACTCATTTTGATATGATAACCTATCTTACAATACAGAAAAGTGGGGGGAAAATGGATAAGCAGGGTAGGAGAAATGATGGAAGGGAGGACAATGGGAGGAGGGAGCAATTAGAAGTCAACACTCTTGGGGAGGGATAAGGTCAAAAGAGAGAATAGAAGAAATGGGGGACAGGATAGGATGGAGGGAAATATAGTTAGTCTTACACAACATGATCATTATGGAGGTCATTTGCAGAACTACACATATATGGCCTGTGTTGAATTGCTTGCCTTCCTGATGGGGGTGGGTAA
This sequence comes from Potorous gilbertii, assembly GCA_028658325.1. Lineage (NCBI taxonomy): Eukaryota > Metazoa > Chordata > Mammalia > Diprotodontia > Potoroidae > Potorous > Potorous gilbertii. The sequence continues at coordinate 262,963,787 of CM053770.1, forward strand.
GGAGGGAGGAAGGAGGAGAAGTTGGAACTCAAAGTTTTAGGAACAACTGTTGAGTATTATTCCTGCATTCAACTGGGAAATAAGAAATACAGGTAATGGGGTATAGAAATTTATCTTGCTCTACAGAACAAAAGAAAAGATGGGGATAAGGGAAGGGAGGGATGTTAGAAAGGAGGGCTGATTGGTGATAGGAGTAATTAGAATGCTTGGAGTTTGGGGATGGGGGAGGGGAGAAATGGGGAGAAAATTTGGAACTCAAAATTTTGTGGAAATGAATGTTGAAAACTTAAATAAAATAAAATTAAGGGATAAGAGAGGAATATATTGGGAGAAAGGGAGAAATGGAATGGGGCAAATTATTTCTCATAAAAGAGATAAGAATAAGCTTATTCAATGTGGGGGAAAAGCAGGGAGGTGAGGGAAAAAGTGAAGCTTACTCTCATCACATATGGCTTAAGGAGGTAATAATACGCACACTCAATTTGGTATGAAAATCTATCTTACACTACAGGAAACTAGGGGAGAAAGAGATGAGTGGAGTGTGGGGGGTATGACAGAAGAGAGGGCAAACAGGAGGAGGGAGTAATTAGAAGTAACCATTTTTGGGGAGGGATAAAGTCAAAAGAAAGAATAGAATAATTGGGGGCAGGACAGGGTGGAGGGAAATACAGTTAGTCTTTCATAACATGACTATTATAGAAGTCTTTTGCATAATTACACATGTATAGTCTATATTGAATTACTTGCTTTCTCAGTGGGGATGGGTAAGGAGAGAGGAAGAGAGAGAAGTTGGAACTCAAAGTTTTAGAAATGAATTTTGAGAATTGTTTTTGCATGCAACTGGGAAATAAGAAATACAGGTAATGGGGTATAGAAGTCTATCTTACCCTACAAGAAAAGAGAGAAGATGGGGATAAGGGAAGGAAAGGGTGTGATAGAAGGGAGGCAGATTGGGGGAAGGGATAATCAGAATGCGTGATGTCTTGGGGTTGGGGAGGGGAGAGATGGGGAGAAAATTTGAAACTCAAAATCTTGTGGAAATGAATGTTGAAAACTAAAAATAAATAAATAAATTTTAAAAGAAGAAACAAAATAGAAGGCTTATATTAATTAGCTGGTGACTTAGCAAAGGGTGGCAGAACCAAAGCAGGCCTTGAAACTAGAGTTGGGGAAAGCGGTAGAGCAGTTCCTGGGGACTGGGTATACAGGCCAAATGGAAAGCAGAATTGGAGAGTATATGGAAGGGACTGCATCCTGGAATTCCTTCACATTGGAATAAAGTTTACACACATCACTGTGCTGTCTGAGTGGCTGAGCTAGAGTAAGAGAAAAGAAGTACTACCAGAGAAGGAGAGGGAGGGAGGGAGAGGATGTCATCTTTGATTAATATGTTCCCTGATTTTTACCCTGCAAGGGGGTGATAATCAGAGCTAAACTATAGCTCTTGTCTCAAGGCACCAAAATTTAAAAAGGAAAAAACATTAATGATTTTAAAAGATGATGAAATTTTAAATGTGTTGCATTTACATGTTAAGACTTTCCCTCCCCCAGTAGCACAGAAACCACCAAGCTTAGTACTTAGTTACCAGAATCAAGACAGGGACCTCCCTGGTGGGAAAAATTGTTAATAACACCTATACTATGAGCTATTATCATCACTCATTCCTTCTTTCCAAATTAATTACTTCTTCCATCATTTTATTTTCAAATTAATTAAGGAAAAAATTTGTAAACTGCTGAGGATGTAGCGGAAAATGAGATAGTCTCTGTATACAAGACACCCACAGCCTAATTGGGTTTTATATAGCAGGGTTCAGCATCAAGGAGGATGGGAAAATACAAAAGTCCTAAAAATTTATCAGTAAAGCAAATGGTAAGCACAGCATCCTTAAGGCATAGTAACAGGTGAATGGCAGAACCTGGGAGTATGGAAGGCATTGTGATCGTACAGATGGTAAAGCCTGTGTGATGATAATTTTGATATACCTAACCAATTAATCAGCATTTATTCAGTTCTTTGTGGTTTGGTGAGTATCAGTGATTCAAGCAGGTGATTAAATCTGAGTTAGTTATGTTAGGTAATACTGTTAGGATAAGAGACATGACTAGGTAATCTACTATATATTAGTGGGGGTGTTCATGTGTTGATTATACTATATAAATTATTTAGATGTTGACTAAAGTCAAAGATAGAGACGTGCTGTACTTGACTGATGTCCCAGTTGGTTGCTATGTTCCAGAAAACCACAGCTTCCTGTTTGCCATGAACCACATGTTTTTAACAAACATTGAAAAGTCCCAAGAAATGTGTTGCCAAGCCACTGACTAAACAGTGGAAATTCCCAGACTTCCATCACCTGATCACTGATTACACAAGATAGCCTCTCTTTGTCACCTCTTGTTGCCTAGTCATTGATTAAACAAGCAGGGGACTGGAGTGCATCACAATTAATCAAACATGGAGTTCCACTTGACTAATCATGTCACTTTCCTTTTTTTTGAATTGACCAATCAAAAGAATTGTACCACTCCTTTCTATTTTTAGCATTCTCTCATTCTCCATAGATCTGCCTGGTACTGGGACAGAAAGGGGATTTTGACTACAGAGGAGAGTCTTGGATACAATTTCTTGGGAACCACCAAATTCCCAAATAAATTGAAACAGTTCAGAGTCCTCATATCTTTTGTTACAAATTGGAATTTTGGGGTCACACCTGGTGTACTACCATCCTTCAAAAAGTTTGTAGTTAGTCTAAACAGTAGGAGCAAACATTTTTACTCCTTAGTGTGGGGTTGGGGATGGGGATTGGAGAGGTGTGACCCATCGTCATTGAGAATCAAGGAATATGTTTAAGGGACTGAGTAGAGCAATTTTTTCCTATAAGGGTAAGGTTGGGAGAAAGGAATCAGCATCTGTACAAAATATAGTAAAAGGAAGGGGACATTAACAAAAATTGGAAGGAAGGAACCCTGATAGTGACTATTTCCTTCTGGCCAGCCCAGATAGGGTCTGGGCTACTTAGACTGGTGAGAAGGGAGAATTGTGAAAATTAGCCTTTCTTTTAATTTAATTAATATTAATTTTAGCAATTATAACATTACTATTATGAAGATATTTTATATCACCCTCATTTATGAATATATGCCTCTCCCCTCTCCTACCTAGCAAATCATTCTTTCTAACAAAAATTAAGAAAGAAAAGGGGGGGGAAATGTTGAGTAGAAGTAACCAGCACATAATTGAGTCTAAAAGTACATTGTGGAGGGAAAGAGGGCCCTCTGTCTTTCTTCTTCAGGTATAAATGACTTCATTCTTAAGAAATTCTTAAAAATGAGTGGAAACTTCCAACCTCCCCCACAGAAACGTGTCTATGTTTTTGCTTCTTTCCAGTTTTCCTGCTAAATTAACCATTGAGCCAAATCCAATTGTTTAGCTCTAATCTTCCAAGGACAGTGATTAGATTAGTAAGCTTTTGCCCTACCTCCAAGTCAGCTACAACCCAACTAATATAGACTATCCTCCATATTTTTTTATGTTTCTTGCATTATATATGTATTGGCAGGAAATTACCTTTTTTTTTAGCTTACTTGGCCAACAGAAGAATGCATTCAATCAGTCTCTCACTGCTATGGTCTATTATAATTATCCATCTTTTCTACCTGAACTTCATCCAAATTATATGTAAACCACAATCTTTTTACCATAACATGCATGATGTTCTACACACAAAGTCCCTCACTCCTGCAAACAGGGAAGAGAATTTCATTTTTCTCATTAAAAGGTAGGGGAGAGACTTGATCTCAAAGCTTTCAGTTTTGACTTTTTTAGAGCTTTCTCCTTCCTTTGTAGTTGTCCATATGCATATTCTTTTCCTAATTCTGTTTACTTCCTTTCACACCATTTAGCTTTTCATCCTACACTTTTCTGAATTCTTTAGTCACCATTTCCTTCAGTGCAGTAATATATTCTGTTGTATTTATGTGCCATAATCTGTTTAACCATTCCATAATTAATGGGAATTTCTTTTAAATTCTTGGTTTTGTTGACATATAATTGTGTAGAGAAGTTCCTGATTGTTCTTACTTCTTTTCACTTTATAATGACTTTGCTTTATTTATTTCTCTCCTGATTTCTTCCTCTGTCATCATTTTAATTGGGTCAGTTAAGTGTTTACCAGTTTTGTTAGTCTTTTCAACAGACAAGTTTTAGTTTTGTTTATAATTTCTATAACTTTTTGGTTTACATTTTGTCTATTTCTTTTCTAATTTTCAACATTCTTCCTTCATTTTAATTTTTTGGTTTACTTATTTCTAATTTTTGGTTTATTTTCTAATTTTTAAATTATATATTCAGTTCATAAATATCCCTTTTCCATTTTGTTATTTATCCTGAGGAGACAGGTTTTTCCTCCTAGGACTATTTTATTTCTATCCCAGAAATTTTGCTATTTTATTTCATTACTATCATCCTCTTCAATGTAATTATTCATTGTTTCCATGATTTATTCTTTGACCCATTCATTATTCAGGATATCATTATAAATTCTCCATTTATGTCTGTGTCTTTTACTTTTTCCCCATTATTAATCATTATTTTATAATATTGTGGTTTGTAAAAGATGTTTAGTGATTCTGCTTTTTTACATCTATTTTGTATTTATACACTTAATAATATCTGTGTTGTAGCACATTATCTACCTTTGTACACCATGATTCTTTCATAGTTGTTCTATAATTTATAGTTCTTTCAATAGTTGTTTTATAGTTTTTTTTTTGCTTACCTTTCCCCTGAATTTGTCCAGGTCTGAAAGAACAAGATTGATGTAGTGATTTTGATTGTCTATGCCTTCAAGGGATCACATTTCATTCTAGAAGTACAGTGTATATAAAGTTAAACATAAAAAAAGAATGAATAATGGAGAGGGCTCTGTGGAAAGTGTCAGTCTCATTGTCTTTAAAGAGACAGTGGCACTGGAGGTGAGACTTGAAGGATTCTGAGAAGCTTGAGAGACAGAAATGAAACAAATGCGCATTCCAGATATGGACAGATAACTTGTGAAAATGCACAGAGGTGGAAGATAGAGGTTAAAAGTGGGCCACAATTTGGACTGTGGTAGTATAGTTTTGAAATGGAGTTTGTAAAGAGAAGTAATATGGAATAAGGTTTTAAAGCTGGGTAGAAACCTGGCTGTGTAGAGTTTCAAATGCAAGTGTGGCATGTGCATGGGAGATCTCTGACTTGGACCATCAAACTGTAACCCTTGAAGAAGTGTGAAGCACCCACTTATACTCTAGGCTGGTTCACTTATTCTAACATGCTATTGCATTTGTAGTTCTTGATTCCCAGAGAAGGACCACCATTATCCAGTTACACTGAAATTCTCATTATCTTAGGGGATGATTCCATTGTGGGATTACTGATCCCAATGGCTCTTAAGCCCTCACCAGTGTGCTTCCATTTACACAAAACCATTCACTTACAATGATAACATTATTAACTCTTAAACATAACAATTTACTTAGCAGTACAGTAAAAGTAATAATCAACACATCACAGTTATTCAACATAAGCCAATGAAGGAATAATAAATATTTATATCTGAACTATAACAGAGATCTCTCTCACCCAGTATGAGAATCTTTCAATTTGGCTGTCTTTCAACAGGAATCAGGTTTGACCAACTAATAAAGGACTAGCAGGTGCAGCCTTGCCAACTCACTCTCCGGCTGCTAATTTTTTCTCACAGCTTCGTCAAAGCTAAATGTTCTACCACCTCTTCAGTTTTTTGCCCTCCTGCTCCATTCTCTATTACTGATACTTGACCCCAGCATCTAGGTCAAATAACTTCTTTCATGGCTTAAACTAGAGCCACCTGGTAATCACTTTTCCCTTATGAGATTAAAAACTCAGAAACTCCCCCTTTCTGTTAGTTATGAAGTAAAGTCCTTGTTTAACTATCCTTTATTTTTCAAACAGTTATTTATCATTTATGGAGTTTTATCACTTAAAATCTTAAAAAAGTAGACACCTGAAAATGACCTGAGGAACCACCAGAGCCTTATAGACTCACCCCCTTTCTCAGTCTTCCACAAAGTCCTTTAACATTTGTAGTTTTTGAAAACTTTACTTTTTTGCATTTAGATTTTATATCTTTAGTATATAAAAAGATATTTTCCTACCCCCTTTAAGCCACCAAATATTCATATATGATGGGGGTGTCATCTTACATTCTTTATAAGATTATGTAAGCCTTTTTATAACTTTCTATCTATTTTGTTAACCAAATTGTTCACATATTTCAATGAATACTGTAGTTCTTATACATGAATTTTAGAAGGTTTAATTAAAGAAAAAATATTTTCCTGCCCCTTTCACCAAATCCTTCACTTTTGAAAGGGTTATTACTTTACATTATTCATAAGTTGACTTATTTCTTCTTCTTTATTCACAATACCCAATACCAGGCTGATACATTTTAATGGACAATGTGTTACTACTGAAGTTCTAGCAAAGGAGTTATAAGATTTGATGTATATCTTTAAAAGATTATTTTGGCAGCCACAAGGAAGTATGCTGAAGGAACTGGAATAGAATCACTGGAAGCAGGGACACCAATCAGGAATCTGTAACAGCATTTCAGTCAAGAGACCAATGTAAGTGTAGCTTTTATATAAGGAGAGAAGAGAGTGAATGCCAGAATTGTAAAGGAAGAATTGATAAAACTTGGAAACTAATTGGATAAACTGATTGGATTAGGAACAGATGAGAGAAATGATTATTAATAATCTGTGATTTGGGGAGATCCAGAGTTGCCCCTTTTTCTAAAATCCTGAATTTCTAAAATTCAAAAGTTCAGTCTCTTGAAGGACATTGCTGGTAGTAAGACTGGATTCAGACCCCACCCAGGTGGGGAAATCATCATATTCTACTCAGGTTTGGGTCCAAATAAATTCTTTGAATGTTTGCCCTGGCTAGGGGAGGAGGACTAACTTAGAAGTAAATGACATAATCAAAATTGTTTGAATGGGTTCAGTTGCTCCTCAGAGTATTCATTCTCTCATTAATTGTTAACCAGTCTGAGTTGATTGCCAGAACCTCTCAGAAACAGCCCCCTTTCCAATGGGCATACAAGCCATGAGTCAGCTGCAATGCTTATCTTTGGTCCAAGAGAGACAGCTAAATGACCACCCTTTCATTAATATCCTGGGATTAATAATACAATGATTCAATTACCCAAAATTTATGTTTCTCAAACTTTTAAAACAGCACACGAGTATAATGTGAAGAGGACAAAGTTAGCAGATCTAAGTAACTGGAGGAACGATATCATCCTCACTGAAAACAGGACGTTTGAAAGAGGTACAGGTCTAGATATGAAGATAATGGTTTCTGTTTGGGATAAATTAAGCTTGAGGTTTTTCTGAGATACCCAGAAGGAGGTATCTAGCACACAACCTATGAAGTGTGACTGGGGTTCAGGAAAAAAATTCAAGGAGGAGAGCTACAACTAAAAAGACAGAGATATAGATATAGGTGATATGAATAGAGGTAAGTATAGATATTATTTGCCATTCATCTACCAAGAATGATACTTGAACCCACAGGAACTGTGGGAGTAGAAACAGCAAGTGTAGATGCAGCTGGGTGGAACAGTGGATAGAGCATTGGACCTGGAGTCAGAAAGACCTGAGTTCAATTTGAACTCAGACACTTACCAGTTTTGTGCCTACAGGCAAGTCATTTAATCTCAGTTTACCTCAATTTCCTCAGCAGTAAAATGAAAATATTAAAAGCACCTACCTCACAAGGTTGTTGTGAGGGTCAAATGAAATATGTGTAGGTTTTAGCACAATGTCTGGGGTACTTAATAAACACTTGGTCCTTCTTTTCCTCCCTCCATGATTATTTTTTCCTGGGAGTTTAAGAGTATAAAGTGGATGAAATTTTTTTTTTTAAGGAATAGAAATGTATATAGAAGAATACTGGAAATAAAGACACAGAAACTCCAAAAGACAAAGACACACAATTTAGATAGATAGAGACAGAGATACACAAAGATACATAGATTAAAAATAAACCCAAAATAATCATAAATTGATGAGGCAAGCTCATTGTTGATTCAAAAGGGGAGGGAATCAGGTATAAAAGTATAGGAGTCAGTCTTGCAAAGGCTAACAGCCACCTCTTATTAAGACAGAAAGCAAAGTGAAGATGTAGAAAGTATTTGAGTTATGGAGAAAAAGGGAAGAGGAACTCACAGCTGAGTACTGCTAGTTTTCTAACAGGACAGCTACTAAAGGGGAGAGGTAGATGGTAGAGGCTTTAAAGGACAGGTTTTGGAATTGCTACTGAAGGGGTAGAGAGACACTCAAGGAAGAATCCACATTTGGCCTTGCAGCAGTGGAAGCACAAATAAGATTAAAGAGCATGTGTTTGTAGTGGGTTCAGTAGGCCACAGGGGATGATTTCCTCTAATGATATTCCACAACTTGGTAGTTTCAGTAGAAAGGTAGGTGGTGGGAGGTGTCTAAAACTACTGATCAGCCGGGCATGAATTGTGGTAAGACAAGGGGCAAAGGAATCCCGGGTGGTAGAAGGTATATAGCTGAGTTAATCAGTTGGTAGCTTAAGACTGAAGAGAGGAAAGGATTCCAGATAAGTGGTGATGGGCTGGGAGAACAGAGAGAAATAGAGAACACAAATGGATTCATGATAAGATTGATTATAGGTACAATCATTTTTGTTAGTGGATTCCTAGTACATAATACTGCCTGACACAGTAGGCACTTAAGTGTTTGTTAAGTGATTGATGGATAGAGGAACTGGAGGTTTTGTGGAGAACAAAATAGGTTAGGATTGGGGAAGAGAGAGAGATGGAAAGATAGGTGGTTTGGAACATAAGGGAATTTCTGGGTTCAAAATTATCAAGGTAAGATAGTACAGGTGCTAGTAAGATCTAAGACATCATCATCCCCTTGCATGATTAATGCAGAGTTAAGCTTTGGGTTATATAGGTTTTGGAAGTTGATAGAAGATGATGAAAGACAGCTTGGTGAGATATTTCCTCTCCATGTCTTGGAGATTCTAAGTAGTGGTGGAAGGGTGTTTGGTTAAGAGATCTGAGGCCCTAGAAATTAGATTGAACTTGCACATAGCATGAGCTCAGATTATATATTCCAAGATGGTAAAGGACAAGGTGCACCCAGAAATATTCCACCCATGGATCATATACTTGGCTCTGTATCAGCTCTATTGCCCAAGGTCCTTGTCCTTTTAGGACTCAGGACTAGAACTTCTCTCTGAAGCCACAGTCAGGCCAGCAATTACCCTTTTCCTGAGGTCTTTGCTTTTCTGGCTTCAAGTGCATGGTCTGAGAAGCCAGACAGAGGACCACCAAGTCACAAGCTTTTCAACTCCTGGTGCGGTGTCCTATGCCCTCCCGGGGACATTTCTTCTCATCTTGCATATTCATTATTTTCTTTTCAAAAAACGAACATGCATATAAAAAAAGTGGGGGGGAAGTTAGTGGACTGTGGGTACAATATAAGTCAACTGTGATATGGCAGCCAGATAAAGGATGAAATGTGTTCTTGAGATATCTTAAGAAAAGCATGATGTAAATAAAAAGAAACTAAAAAACATAAAATAAAAGCATGATGTACAGAAGGAGGAAGTATTAGTCCCATTGTACCAGAGTACTCATGATGACATATAGAATATTGTGTTCAAATGGGCATCACAATTAAAAAGTTTGATGAGTTGGTGTACACCCGGAAGAGGAAGATGAGAACGGGGAAACACTAGAACTCAAGCAATGTAAGAACTCTTTGAAGGATTAAGCACATTTAACCTGAACTAGAGAATGGGGCAGAGGTGAGTTAGGGGGGAGGGGAGTTAGAAGTGACATTAAGTATCTGAAGTATTGTCATTGGGAAGGGGAATTAGATTCTACTTGGTCCCAAAATGAAGAGATAAGAATAATAGAGGGAAGTACCAAAAGAGGTCGATTTTGATTTGCTGTTAGAAGAGACTTCCTTACAATTGGAGCTGTGCAAGATCAACATGAGCTGCCTTGGGAGATAATGAATTCCTCTTCACTAAAGGTCTTCAAACAGGGTCTTGGCAGTGTTGTGGAGGAGATTTTTGTTCAGGTACAGGTCAGACTGGGTATCCTTGGTGATACCTTGGTGATACCTTTCAAGACTGAAATCACATAATACCATGACATCAGAGGAATTAAAAGTTGCAGGTACCTTAGAAGGCAGCAAAAAGAAGCTTAGTGAGTATAAATGGCTTATAACATCTTATCTCAACCTAGGCATCTCCGTTTCCTTCTCCTCCTCAAAAAAAGGTAAATTTTGATGGCCAGAAGTTGCCCAGTTAAGTTGGAGTACATTGGCTAGATTCCCTTCCCTATTCTTCCTTTTGCTTCCTTTCTCTTCCTTCTTTTCTCCTCTAAAACCTTAGCCCCAGTGCACTCCCATGGATTGAATAATAGTGGGTCCCTGCCCAATCTTCACTTAATGGCTATTATTGGACCATTCTGGCTTAGAGTGAATCTCAATAGTTTCTCTTCCAAAAAACAACCCTGAGGCTCCTTCCCCTCCCAGTATGATTTATCTTTTTTTTTTTCTTTTCTGTTAAAGAGGCCATCCCCTTGACTACTTTTTAAAGAGGCCTATTCATTGAATGAGCATTACCTCACTTTAAGTGAGTACCTGAAAAGGCCTTAGCCTCAAAGGCCAAGGTCTCCCATTACATCCTGGGCTATTTCCAGTCATCCTGATGAATATGTGGTCACTGAATTCAGATGGCTCAGGAGGAAAAAGTGAGGCTGGTGACCTTGCACAGCCCTGCCTCACTCAGAACAAAGTCAAGTGCAAGTCTCATCATTTCTCTGATGTCAAGGTCTTCTTTGAAAATGAAGATTGAACACAATATCCACCCAAATATAATATAATATAAGATCCTTAAAGGTGGGGACTAATTTTCATTCTATTTCTATGTCCTAGAAGTATAAATAGTGCCTGACACAATAAGTTCTTAATAAATTTTTGTTAGACTAATTAGTTAAATAATTCATGGCCATAAAAGGAGATGGGTTGGTCACAGAAATGGAAGGAAGTGTCACATGACGGATAATATGAATGTTGCACTGGGAGCATGAAATTTCAGAAAGCAAAATATATTTTATAAGAAGAGGAAAGTTTATAATGTGTTTGGTGGATGTTCCATAGAGGGTTTATGGAAAAACAAGCATGTGTGAAGCACTATCTTCTAGAAAGGCATTGGATAGGGCATGCTTGCTTGATCAAGAAACAGTGGCTAAAAATGAACATAGACATGTGACAGTGACCTATACACCTGAAGCAAGAGATATTTCATCTCTAGTTTGGGGTGTATAGATCACTGACATGTCTCCAGAGTCATTTTTTTTGTTCTTTGTTTTAGAGAGGGAGAGAGAATTTTTAAAAATAGACCATTTTTGCTATTCCCTGGTTCACAGAGCTGTTGGATTTTAACCATGGAAGGGCTATCTATTTGTGTGTGTGTGTGTGTGTGTGTGTGTGTGTGTGTGTGTGTGTGTGTGTGTGTATGAATTCTTTGCTTTTCATAGGATCACAGACTTAGAGGTGGAAGAGGTATTAAAGACCATTGGATCCAATCCCATCCACAGGCCTTTTCCTCATCACTATTTTATAGAGGCCCAGAGAAGTTCAGTGACTCACCGAGGATTACAAAGTTAGTATATATCTAAGGTAGGATCAGAACTCAGGTCTCCCTGACCCCAAGTCTAGCCCTTTATCCAGTGTTGCCCCTGCTCTATATCCTTATGACTTTTTCTGTGGACCCCCATGGATGACTACAAACATTGCAATCAGATTCACGCCTCTGTCTTAATTTGACCTTTGTATCTCATCAGTCTTGGCTATTTCTCAATCCTCTCAATGTCTCCTTTCCTTTTTCTTGCTAATCCTACTTTCTCATTTATCAAGGACATTTAAATGTTCTGCAACACTGACCTCATGAAGCCCTTTCTAGTTCATTGTCTTAGAGGACATAGAACCATTAACAGAGTTCAGGATATCCTGTGCCTTCATTAATATGGAAATCAAACAAATGCAATTTTGGTCACACAACTATCATCAATACCAATGAGGCTAGAGGGATGGGGAAAATTCAAGGGAGAAAAGAATCTTATTGATACCATCTGTAAGCTCCAGAGACTATGTCTTAACCTTCAGACTTCCTCTGACTTTAGTAGAATGTGCTTTGGACAACCAGCATTTTATAATTGTTTCTTAAATTGAATTATTTGTGGATGGTTGTACCCACTACTAGTCACCTTCCACATAGTTTTTTTAGTTCACAGCTCAAATGCTAGCCTTGACTCTGGTTCAAAAGTAGGTAGAGTGATGAGAAATTCCACGTTCCCTCTCAATCACCTTCTTTATGGCATTTTTAATCTCCTTGTTTCTAAGGCTATAAATCATGGGATTCACCATGGGGATCACCACTGCATAGAAGACTGATACCGTCTTGTCCCTGCTCAGGGCATAACTAGAGCTGGGATGCATGTACATGAAGAAGCCAGAGCCATAAAAGAGTGTCACAGCAGTCAGATGGGATGCACAGGTGCTAAAGGCCTTGGACCTCCCTTTGGTGGAGCTGATGTTCAAGACAGAAGCAACAATATAAACATAAGAGATGAGGATCACGAGGACAGACATTACCCCAACAAGGACCCCCAGAAGAAAGGTCACTGTCTGGCTAGTGAAGGTGTCAGAGCAAGATAAAGCCAGGACAGGAGGAAAGTCACAGAAGAAATGATTGATGATGTTAGGCCCACAGAACTGATGATTGTAGACAGAGCAGGTTTCAATTAGAGAGCTAAAAAACCCACCCATAAATGCTCCTCCCACCATCTTGATACAGAGGCTGTGGGACATTATGGCTGTGTAGAGCAATGGGTTACACACAGCAGCATAGCGATCATATGCCATCACAGCCAGGAGGAAGCATTCAGTCAGCCCCATGCCACAGAAGACAAAATACTGAACAGCACAACCCAGGAAGGAAATGGTTTTCTGGTCTGCAATGGTGTCTGCCAGCATCTTGGGAGTGGTAGAGGAGCTGTAGCAGATATCTACAAAGGCTAAGTTGCTGAGGAAGAAATACATAGGCGTATGGAGGTGGGAGTCCATCCAAATCAGTGTGATGAGGCCCAGATTCCAGGTCAGAGTCATGAGATAGATCCCCAGGAATACCACAAAGAGGACAATTTGTATTTGGGGATGATCTGAAAAGCCCAGGAAGATGAATACAGTCACCGTAGTGGTATTTTTGCTCCCAGCCATTGCCCTGATCCCTGAAATTATAGAAGACAAAAAGAGCTATTTCTGGGAAGTTGTTTGTAGTACTATTTGCTTTTTAAAAGAGGACATATGAAACTGCTACAGCCCTACTCTAATCCTGCCCCTCTGTGAAGGTCACATAATCAATCAACCAACCAACATTTATGAAACATTTATGATATGATAAACATTTATTAAACATATACTATCTGTTGGGCATTATGCTAAGCACTAGGGATATACATAAGAAAAAGACAGTTCCTGTCCTAAAGAAGATAGGAGAAGATAATACACAAGAGGAAGCTTGTGGGAGGGAAGATACCAAAGTGACTGATGACAAATGAAGAAATGGCTAGTGTTTTGAGCCCTCTGCAAAAGGAAGCTATGGAAAGAATTTTATTGTCCACACTCCAGCCCTCCCATCAGGGAGACAAAAGCTACTAAATGTGCCAAGGGCTGTGCTAAGCACCAGAGGCACAAAAACAAAATAAAAAAGTCACCTGCCCTCAAGGAGCTGAATTGTGGTTTCTAGTTGCAAATCCAACTTTTCCACCAGAACCATAAGGATAGGGTCACACAGGGGCTCCACTATGGCATCATACAAGAGGACCCACATTTCCTGGAGAGAGGTGGCTTTTCCTTCATGTTACTGTGCAGAGACCTTCATCCCTGTGTCTCCACAAGGCCTTAATTCTGGCACTTTGAAATTCTCTGCCAACCTGAGTCCATCCAGAGGGACCCAATACATTGCCCAGTTTTGTATCACATTTTTGTGAAGCCCTTCTCCCAGATCACAGATATCAAGCTTCCTCACACTATGCTGTGTTGTAGACATTTTTCTTGAGTTTCACAACAGCAGTACTTACAGGTATTCATTCCATTTCATAGATAAAGAACCAGAATGTTACTTTAACATTGCCCAAAGTCACAGAAGTGGTAAATAAATGGGGGAACTGGGACTCCAACACCAGAATTCTGATTCAAAGTCTGGGGCATTTTCCATATTAACAGGCTGCCCTTCTCTATGAATATTTATGTTTGTTTTATCTCCTTAAGAACAGAGACTGACTCTTCTACTTTTGAGTATTGTAGTGGCATAGGGAAGTCAAGAGACCTTGCTTCAAACCATGCCTCTGACACAAACTAGCTGTGTGACCGTGACCAGGTTGACACCTGAGAGCTTCAGTTTACTTGTCTGCAAAATAGAAACAATCAAAATTGGCTCCTCCTACTTCCTAGCAGTCATAAGCAAAGGACAAATGAAAATTTGAGTGGCTGTAGAAATGAGAGGCATAACTATTACTATTACAACCTATAGGTCTGATCAAGTATACTACCGGCATTTGCTATCTGCTTGTTGAATGAATAAATGCATGTGCCAACATACTCACGTATAAATGTATCTCAAAAAGACCTTCTCCTGATGTTTCTTCACAGTATGCAGGTGATTCTGGGCACCCATTCAGCACAAACTATGAAGGGTCCTACCAACCTTGAAATGTTTCCAATATGGGCCCACCAGTAGGCTGAAGAAGGAACTAATATTCAGTCTGGATATTAGTAGAGAAATTTGCCAGGTATAGCATCTATGGTGACCACAAAGAAGATCACTAAACCACCTACTTAATACTCAATAAGGCAACCCCTACCAGGGAGTTGCAGAGATACAAATCTAGACTCAAAATAAAAAAAGACTTCCTAAAACAAATAAATGAGTAAATAAATAAATAGAAAGAAACTATTACAAAGTTAGATTGTAAGTCCCTTGAGGGAAGAATTGTCTTTTGCTATGTTTTATATCTTCATCTCTTAGCATAACTGGCTGGCACAGAGTAGGCATTTAGTGAATGTTGAATATTTAGTAAGTATTAAATTAAAGTGGGACAGCCTGCTTCAAGAGGCTAATATTGAAGGAGTCCTCACAGTAAAGTGGAAAGAACCCTTGATTTGGAGTCAGAAGATTTGATTTTGAATCCCAGATCTTTCATTTACTATGTGATCTTAGGTAAGTCATCTAACTTTTTGACCTCAGTTTCCTGAACTGAAATAGATGAAGTTGGACTAGATGACCTCAAATTGTGAGCTTATGACAGCTAGTTCTCTCTCAGTGAAGGACTTTAATTGGAGACTAGAGAACCACTCCTCAGGCCATGTATATTGCTTAGTGGGTTTTTGAGGCAGTGTGGTATAGTGTACAGAATATTGAATGTGGAAGTAGAAGATATTGGATTCATAGATCTTCCACCCCTTCCCTCAGTGACCTTGGCTAAGTCACTTACCTTCTCTGGGGCTTGGTTTTCTCATCTGTAAAATGAGGACAAGATGACTTCTGAGAGCCCTTTCCCCTTTTAAATTTACAATCTTTTAGTCAGTCCTATGTTGAGGTAGTGGTTGAACAGTTGGACTCCAAGGACACTTTCATCCTGACCCTGAGATTCAGTGAAACTGTAGATTTGCAAAAATACTTAGGAGGTCTCATTTGGCAAATCCTATGAGGAACTCTGAGAAAATTAACCTCTCAGGAGATCTTGCTTCTTTAAAGTCTATTGGCTATGATAGTGTCTGTCCTTATCTTTTAAATGATAATGGCCTTAGACCATGTCTAGCTATCCTCCCAGCTCCTACTTTCTACCTCACATGTCCCTGAGGCCACCCTTTCATCCTTGGTGCTTCACTTCTCCCCCTTGTCCCTTGAGGCTGTCCATTCCATTTGCCAACAGCCTTAAGGCAAAGTTTCTCCATATACTTTGCAGCAATCTTCCTCCCTTTGACTTCCACCCAGAGGCCAAGAGAGGAGGATACTCCTTCACTTCCTTAGTCACATGGCTACAAAGAATCAAAGCTGAATTTCAACCTCAGTTCTGCTGATTCTAAGTCCAGTCTCCTTTATGCTACACTAAGTGTTCAGATCTTGAATTTAAAACATGGGTTTTAATGGCCTCACTTTGGAAAGTAGAAGAAGCACTAAGAATAGGAAGGTGGGGGCAATAGAGATTAAGTGATAAGTTCTATTGGATCATAGATCTAGGTTGGAAAGGACCTTAGGAGTCATCTAACTCAAACTTTTATTTTACAGATAAGGAAACTGAAGGCCCAGAAAGTTTAGGTAACTTACCCATGGTTACATAGGTATAAAGTAGAAGAGTCTAAAACCAAATTTGTTACTTTCCATTACGGTGCGGGTTGTGGGACTTGTTTGGGTGTATTGGCCTAAGCTCTATAATACCCAAGCAAAGTTTCATTTGGGAGTTTCCCCATTGCCACGTATACTTAGCAATAATATTGTGTTTGATCATCATACTATGTGGAATTGTCTTGTTTATTGACATCATTGTCTATATTGACTAGATTGTCAACATTAGGGAAACTAATTCTGAGCTAGACAAAATATGAGCATCAACTTTCAAGGTCTTTTGCTTCCTGTATGCAAATCACTTCACTTCCCATTATCTCAGTTTCCTTGCTTGTAAAATGGAGGGATTGAGCTAGATTACCTCTGAGATATCTTTAAACATTCTGTATTTCTGTGATTTATGTAAAGTATACTTATTCAGAGGATAGGAAACTTGCTACAAAATCCCCATCATGTCAGTAAAGATGCTAATGGTGAAATAACAAAAACTAACATTGATATAGTATTGTAACATATGAAAATTATTTTCCCCATAACACCTCTGAGGTATATCAATGCCATGATGTTGTCCCTACATCATAGATTAGGAAGTAGGAAAGTATGTTGTCATAAATAGAGGCTGGCTTTGAAGTCAGGAAGACTAGGATTCATGTTTGAGCCAGGAGACCATCTGAGATTTCCCAATTCCAAGCCTAGCACTGCTATGTTATACTGAGCTACACTGGCTTCTTTGAGAGCACTACTATGCATTCTCAAAATTTCAGTTTTTCCTTCTAATTACTCCACTTACAGAATTGTGACTGTTGAAGTTCCATTGCCATGGAAACCTCCAAAGAGGAAAAGTCCAAACTTTTATCATATATATTCATAAGAGGTGGAAGGAATTCTTTGTGATCTCAAGGCCTGTTGAATTAATTAATCAAGCTTGTCTGCAACAATGGAGGGGAAGGAATCCCCAAGGTCTCCTTGATGAGATAACTCATTTCTATACCAGGCTTTCTTGAATTAATTCTCTTTAATAAGAGAGCAAACAAGATGCTGTAGAGATGGTGTACCTTCAGCTTACATTACATACAGGCTAGTCCAGAACCAGCACAAAAGAAAGTCAATGGCCTCGTCTTCTTCATTTACCTTCCGACCACCAGCCTCAATAGTTCTGGTTTTAAAAAAAAAATACAGGAAAATGGTCCCACTAAACCTCCAGAGCAAGAAAAAATTTAGGGGATGCAAAGATCACAGAACCAGAAGTAAGAAGATCTGCATTTCAATCTCTGTTCTTCCACTAGTCACCTATGTAACTCATCTCAAGTAATTTCCCTTGTCCTGGTCTCAGTTTCTTCATCTGTAAAATGAGGGACTTAGTGCCCTTATTTTTAGTCCTTTGCAACACATTTTAAGAAAGATGTTAATAAGCTAGAGAATATGCATATTGGGGAGTAGATTTTAATCACATGTGAATTGGCAGCTGAGTGACACACTACATAGACTACCAGACTTAGAGTCAGGAAGACCTGAGTTCAAATCTGGCCGTAGATGCTTACTTGCTGTGTGATCTTAGGCAAGTCATTTAATCTCTATTTTGCTTTAGTTTCCCCATTTGTAAAAGGCAGGTAATTATAGCACCTATCTCTTTGGGATATCATGAGGATCAAATTAGGTAATATTTGTAAAGTACTTTGCAAACCTTAAAATATTATCCAAATGATAGTTAATATTGTCATGGAAAACGCAGGACTGGGGGACAGGGGTGTGTGTGTGTGTGTGTGTGTGTGTGTGTGTGTGTGTGTGTGACAAAATACCTCCCTTTAAGTGTTTGAAAGACTATGATGAAGAATAGGGAATTCATTTGGTCCCAGAGCAAAGACTCAGAAATAGAGTGCAAGTCATAATGGCCAAAATTTAGGCTTCCTTTCAAAAGAAACTTGCTAGTAATTAGAACTGTACAAAAAAAATGGAACATGTTTTTTGATATACATATATGTGTGTGTGTGTGCATATATATCTATATAAGTATACATAGATATAGATAGATATGGTATTGTGGAGGGAGTGATTTTCAGGGCTGGCTTCAGGTACCTTCTCTTTTTAAAATTCTATGACTGTACGACTGTCAAAGACTATGTCTAAGACTCCAGTTTTTGTTGATCATTCATTTTTTAGTTGCTCCCAACTCTTCATGACTGTATTTGAAGTTTTCTCGGCAAAAATACTCATATGGTTTGCCATTTTCTTCTCCAGCTCATTTTACAGATAAGGAAACTGAGGCAAACAGAGTTAAGTGTCTTGCTAGTAAGTATCTGAGTTCAGATTTGAACTCAGGAAAGAAGTCTTCCTGATTTCAGGCCTGGAGAACTCTCCTCTAAGCCACTTCATTGCCCACCTTTTCCTGTTACAACATTCAATGATTTAAGTAATCTACCTCAAGAAATTTTTATCTCCTAAGTTAAGGCCTCTTTCATATTCTATATTCTAAAGTCATTTTCAGAACAGATGGTCTATGTTTTAGGGTCCCTCTCTGCTTTGATTTTCCATTTTCTTTGTTCTAAAGACCATCCTAGCTCTGACATTTTGTGTTCTAAGGTCACTTCTAGCTCAAATGGGCTAAAGTTTATGACCAGTAAAATAGAAGACAGAGTTTTGTAAGGGAAATGGTGAAGGCATCCAGACTTCCAGTGGCCATAGAACACATAAGTAAGATAATGAAAGATTGACTTGAATTGCTTGATTGAATTATGCCAATCCTTTCCCAATGTGCAAGGCAAAAGGAAATTTGGGATGAGGTCATCATTTGGGAGCATACATAGTACTGTCACAGGACCAAGCCTCTTCTCTAAGACCCAGTGAAGACCAGCTAGTGAAACTGAATATGTCTCAATGTCTCTAATCTATTTTTTGTCCTCTCCTCCTCTTACTCTGTTTCTCTTCTACCTCTCCTACTATCTTCCCTAGCTCAGGCTCTCAACACTCTTGCTTCGTTACCCTAGAAAACAAACTTAGGAAAGGTCTACTATGAGTCTTTGGTATCTTAATATGATAATTAGGTCCTTGTTCCCTTTCTGGGAATATTTTCATGTTGAATTCAGTCTTTCCCCATGGAAGACAAGCTTTATCTTATGATTTGGGGTGCGATTGAGTAAGTAAGAGGAGAAACTGGGGTAATAGGTGGATGGAGGGGAATTATACAAATTAGAACCAGAAGTGGCTTTACTGATCAGTGATACAATTTCGTTATCTTACAAATGAGATAATTGATTCACAGAGTATAAGTGATGTCCAAAATCACACAGAAATAACTGATAGAACTAGGAATGGAGAAAACTCCAAATCCAGAGCTCTTTCCCTTCACCAGACTGAGAGACAAGAACCAGTCAACTCCGACTACACCAGATCTTGGCTGTATTAAGTTAATTGGACATGAACTTATGGACAAAAAACCTATCACTGTTAGAAACATACTAAGGCTAAACTACAATCATAGCCCCTTAGAGTTGAAAGAAAACTTAGAGCCCATTTAGTTTAATCTGTACCTAAGCAGCAATCTCCTCTATAATATCCTTGAGGATGTGACAAAATAATGTGAGTAAAGTGCTTTGCAAACCTTAAAAAGCATGGCAGATAGCAACATCATCATCATCACCACCACTACCACCACCACCATCATCATTATCATTAGTTGGACCAGGGCAGAAGATAGCTACATTATAATCTGCCTCTTTCTGAATAGTACAGTAATATAGTCTAAAAGCACATTAGGTTTTTGAACCATCAAACACCATTGACTTATATTGAATTTATAGCACAATAAAAGCTCCAGATATTTTTTCAGACAAGTTGCTGTCCAACCACACTGATCCCATGCACACACTGTGTACAGCTGATTTTTAGGACTCAAAGACTGGATTTATAATTTCTTTCCCTTAGATTATAACTTATTAGATTTGACCCCTTGTCAAGAAAGGAAGGAAAAAAGTGAGGAACAAAGAAAAGAAAAGAAAGGAAAGAGGGAAAGACAGGGACAGAGAGACACAGAAACAACAGACAGAGAAAGGAGAAGAAAGGAAGGAAGGAAGGAAGGAAGGAAGGAAGGAAGGAAGGAAGGAAGGAAGGAAGGAAGAAGGAAATCAAGTGGACTCACCCCCTGATTCTGCCCAAAATTGCCCTGCTAGTTTTCCTGACAAAGGAGTGGAGATATGAGTAAGATTCCTCAGTTCACATCATCTGAGAGTGACTCAGATATAAGTCCCAAAATATGTGGTTTCTAGTTGTATCCTTTTCTCATAAATTGCCAACCAATGGATAATAAAGTCTTCTTACCAAGGCTTGGCTGCTGCTCTTTGGCCAGGCTCTGCCACAGTTTAATTTTAATGTGACAGGTAGCCAAGCTATTCCTCAGGGATATCATAGCCTCTCCTCCCTGGGCCCCAGCAAAGATCTCCTTAATGTTATGTGTTCCTGGAAGTTAATTGCTCTCAAGAGTGATGGCTACAGGACTGTGCTGAGAATAGAGGCCCTCTCTCCCGATGCCTCAGCCTTTGCGTCACCTCCCTCATCTGACTCCCAGGCCAGTGTGCTGCTCTCTGCTGCCCCCCTATTCTCCACTACAGAGTCACGGAAACATTGTTCACAGGCCTACAGAATCATAGAACTGAAACTGGAAAGGACCTCAAAGGCCATCTAGTCCACCTCCTCTCATTTTACAGATTAGGAAATTAAGATCCAAGGAGGTTGGATGACTTACCCAAGGTCACACGGGTGGGAAGCATCTGAGGTGGGATTCAAACGCAGGTCCTCTACCGCCATATCCATACTCGTTGTATTGTACCAGAGTGGCCTCCCCAAACCAAGGGAACTTACCATATAATTGTGAGAAATATTTATAATGATCCAACAGTCAAGCGCATGCGTTGGGTTTTTTCTTTTTGTTACACATCTGTAATTTCATCAGTTTATAGAATTCCCCGTGTTCAAACTTTCTAGGTTCTATAACTCATATTCCTAGGGAATTATTGGGGGCACTCGGAAATTAACGGACTCGCCGAGGGTCATACAACCAGTGTGTGTCAAAGGCAGGATTGAAACCTAAGTCTTCCTGATTCCAAAGTGAGGTCTCCACCCATTATGCCATACTACCCATCTTGACCAAAGGCAACATAATCCAGTTCAGGTAGGAAATATCCTCCTGTCCAAAATTCTAGTTTGAACTAATCAGATTACTTCAATTGAAAGCTGGATTTGACAGAAGGCCATGGGAAGGTTTGAGTACCCCAGATCTACCTCAACATGAAAGTGACACCTTCAGCCCTGGGAACATCGTGAACTACCTGTGTTATAGGATTTGTTCCTAGTATGTAAAATGCCACTGAACCACAGACCATCTGAGGGAGAAAGGATCTTGGAACATAGAATGTCAGAAATAAAAGGATCTTAAGTCATGAATGTCAGAACTGAAAGAACTTTAGAACATAGAATGTCAAAACCAGAAAGACTTTAGAATATAGAACATAGACTGTCAAAACTGGAAAGATGTTATAGAATTTCAGAAAGGAAGGATTTTATAACACAGAATGTCATGTCTGAAAGGGAACTTAGAACATAGAACACAAAATGATAAAACTGGAAAGATTTTAGACATAAAATATCAGAGTTAAAATATAAAATGTAAAAAGTGGGAGAACTTTAGAGCATAGAATGTTAGAAGTAGAAAAGGAACTTAGAACATAAACCATAGAATGTGATATCTTTGAATATAGACCGTTAGGTCTGGAAGAGACCTTAGAATGTAGAGAGATGCATGGGAGACATCCTGTGGAAAGACAAAAGAAAAAGGATAGGGAACATGGGCCATGGGAACTGCAAGTAGGCTACCACTTAAAGTCAACGAAAGGGAAACAATGTGCAACAATATTAGAAAGGTAGGATTATAGGATCATACACATAGAACTGAAAGGGAGCTCAGAGGTCATCTAAGGAGAAAATTGAAACCTAAATTACTTCCCCAAGATCACATAAGTAGTTAGCATCAGAGGGAGAATTTGAACCCAAAAGTTATGACTTCAGAGCCCATGCTCTTTCCACTCTACTACAGTGAAGGCACATGGTATGCTGCTCTAAATGACAAATAGGGAAGTTCTATTTGATCAGGGCTTTTTAACCTGGGTTCTGTGGTTGTTTTTCTGATTGATAACTACATGTCAACCTAATTGACTTCTTAGGTAATCCTAGGTATTTTATTTTACGCATTTATAAACATCATTCTGAGATCCATAGGTTTTACCAGATTGCTTAAAGGGATCTATGAAGCAAAAAAGGTTAAGAACCCATATCCTAGTGGGAATAGGGAACCATTGGATGTTATTTAGCAAGGAAATACATGGCCAGACTTTGGGTTTTAAGATTATTTTTCCAACTATGTGGAAAAGGGATTAGAGAGAAGAAAGACTAAAATGAGAGGAGACCAATTCACAAGTTACCACAATGGCCCAGGCAAGAGGTATTGAGAGCCTAAATTAGGGTGTTGACTGTGAGTACATGGAGTAAAAAAGAATCATAGGATTATAAGACCACAGAAAAGCTAGAAAGAACCAAAGGGTCCAAATCCTACATTTTATAGCACAGGAAACTGAGGCCCGATGAAATTAAATGGCTTGCTCAGAGACACACAGAAGTAAAATCCTTATATACAGAGTGGATGGCTGGGTAGTTAAATTAGCAAGAGGGGAGTGGTGAGGAAGAAAAAGTAACAGATCTTAATACAGTCTCTAATACAGTCAAGATGTGATCCTCGCATCATCAGCCTGATATCACTCCAGTGCATGTCCTCATCCCAAGAGAGAGCAGGTAAGAGATAGAAACTACCTTCCACCCGGCTCCGAAAAAATCAGCTAAAGAGTATATATCCCTCATGGTGGGTCCTCAGCAACATATGTGAGCATGGGGCTAGTTGGAAGTGTCCTTCAGGTCAATTAAGAAGGACCTCTTCCTTCTAGCTACAAATCTATGATCATAATATGTTTGTAAGCTATCTTTATCACCAGCATGAGAATATTCAGAACTTTAGATTAAAAGGGTTTAAATCTGGAAACATGCAAGAATTTCTTGGAATGTTTATAACCAAAAAAAGAGACTAAATCTTATTTTTTAAATGCCTTTTTAAAAGTAAAGAAATCAATTGTTTTGTGTTTACATTTCAGTCCTAAAAGACTTCATGGCTCCATTGGTCTAATCTAGTGTTTCCCTTTTGTTTATGAAAAAAATGCTTTGAAGTTTTCTAATGATTCATTTCAGATCGAAGTCTGGCCTGGTAATTCCCAGATACTGTCTACTATTTGCAAGTAACAAGCAGATAATTTCCAGATGTGGGATTTCCAGAACATTCCTTAATGAATAGTACTCATTATAATATTAACCAGATGAAAGTCTAATGATTGCCCAAGATGATACTATATAGTAATAATCTGAAATCCAAGTGGTTGAAAAGGAGGGAAAAGCTATGAAAGATTCAAGTTATCTTTTAGAATATTCCTTCTTTAGAGAAATAGCAAATGTACAGACTTACATGCCCTCCTGTACCCTCTGATTCTTACTTCAGTCTCTTGGATTTGGAATAAATGAGTTCATGGCTAAAAAGTGATTTTCTCCCTTCTCCACATCTGAATACTTCCAGAAAAAAAAAAAGGACCAAGGAACTACCTAACTAATTTCTTTGGGTCCCATTTTGCTTGCCTATATATAATGTACAAGTTATATTCGATAATTTCTAAAGTCTCTGTCCAGCTCTGACGTACTGTGTCCTGTATTCTTGTTTCCCCCATGTCTCTGACAGTCGGGGTTTTTTTGATAATTTTCCTGATAATTGTTCATTGTAAAGTCCTTCCCATTTTCTGTGTTCTGAGCTTCTATGTTCTACATTCCCGTGAAACACATAAACTGGGTCACTCTGTGTTGTGTTCAATAATCAGATCTATTCAAAACATGACTTTATTAGAAAACAGAAAAATGTATTCAAGCTCCATTGGAAGGAAAGTTGTGCAATGTAGATCCTTCTTTACAAGCAAGTGCCTCTCATTTGACAGAAGAAGTCTGGATGTGAACCTCTTGTAGGAGTTCATAGAAATCTTTAGAAATGATCTCATACTGAACAATTTTACTCTAAGTTTCAACTTAAAACTAGAGTGTTTATCAAAGAGAAGGGAAACCAAATAGAAATAAGATTTTGTTATGGTAAAGCCTAACAGTCATCTGTATATAGCTTCCAAGACCCATAAATCAGCAGTAATTTCCTGAGAATAAACTGGATTCTATCCTATGATGAACCTAAAATGCGAAGTGGCTTTTGGTATTTCACAGTGTATACTAAAGTTTGTACTTAGGCTATTTTGTTTAGATTATCAACTTGCACTTTAGAAATACAGAGGCGGAGCGCTTTTTTCCCTTTCCTTGTAAACCACACAATTAGCACAGAGCCTATCCTATAGCCTACAGGCACTTAATAAATGCTCGTCGACCAACTGACTGATTTTATCAAAATTATGCTAGCATTGTGTTAGATAGTATTTTTATACAATCTCTAGCTTTCCCCTTGACATTGAATGTTAGCTCATTAGAGCCATAGCTAGAGGAAACTCTATCTTTCTATTTTCCTCTTCTTATCTTTCTCCCTTTACATTCGCATCAGTTTTTCTTACTTTCTGAAAGCTTCCTAGGTCTTTACAACAACACATTAACCCTGGAGGTTTCAATGGTTACTATTTTTTTTTTGTTCCATGAATATGATAATGAAGACAGGGAGGCTAAAGGGTTAGGCCTCATTTTCCTTATCTGTAAAGTGAGAGGGTTCAATTAGATGGCCTACAAGGTCTCTCTGAGCTCTAAATTTGGGACCCTATGACTGATTCTGATCCAACTTAGGGAAAAATAATAATTCACTCAAAGAATAATTCACCCTAACTATATTTTGAAGACTACATCAATAGAAGGAGAAGCCCTCCCTGAACTGGTAGCTGCACAAAACCTTCACACTAAAGATAGACCTATGAGTTCATCCCCAGCTGTGGGTCAAAGTCATTAGCCAGTATTTATAAGCCTACTCTACAAGTGAGTCATTGCTTTATGAATCAGTTCCTTGGAACTTCAGTGATCCTGATTGCACATCAATCCTTTTCATGCTCCTTTCCAACAAGATGGCTTACTTGATGTTCCTTACACGTACCCTTCCATCTACCTCGCACCTCCATGTCATTGTACAAGTAATTATATACTATTCCTGGAATACTCTCCCTTTTTACTTGCATCTCTTGGCATTCCTAGATCCATACAGAGATCAGCTCAAGAGACCTTACACAAGAGGTCTTTCCTGATCCCCTTGTTAATGTCTCTCTTTCCCTCATTAATCTGAAAATATTGTGTATTTATTTACTTGCATAATTATTTTTTCTCCCAGGAGAATATAATCTCCATTGAGGGTAGGGACCATTTAATTTTTACTTTTATATTCCCAAGGCCTAGTGTACTGTTTGGCACACAGCAAGTGCTCAATATTTGCTTGTTGAATTGAAATTTATGATGCTGAAATTTCTCAAAGGTTATTCTATTAAGAATTTTCATTCTCAAAGCCACTCAGTTCTAATTACTGGTCAATGTCTACTTCTCTAATCCTCAAGGTAGTTATAATAGCAACAGAGGTCTTTGGCCAGTCCTAACTAATGACCTCAGAGAGTCACTCAAAATCTAGAATCACTTCACCCTTCTCTTCCCCATACATCACTCTTGCTGTGGCCAAACTTTCTTCTCTTTGCCACCATGACTCAAAATCACATAACCATTTCAACTATGTATTGTTTTCTCTGATATAATCCCTTACAGCATTTATGAATTCAGTGGCCTAAATTTCCCACCTAATCTACCACTTTAGGGGAAGGAAAAGATTTGGGGACTTAGATTGGTCTTAGGCAGTGTTTGTTTTGTCAAAATACTGTGCATTAATAATTTGACATTTTCAAAATTTTTAATTTTATAAAATTCAATAAATGAGAAGTAACTAAGGAAAAGGGTATCAAATAGAATTTTCATTATGATAGACTAGTCTAATGCCCTCATTTGGTAGGTGAGAAAGCAGAAGGTTATAGATGTTACTTTTCCAGGTTCCCAAAGATGATGAGGATTAGAAATGGGTAGATTCATGAATTGGAAAAATTATAAGGAGTATGGGAAACTATCTAGTTCAATTCTTCCATTTTACAAATGTAACTTCTGAGACCCCAACATGGAAAATGCCTTTTCTAAAATCATACAGTGAATTAGTAAGAGGTTCATAACTTAAATCAATTTCTCCTATGTCCTAGCCTTTACCACTCATTCTTTTCCAGAGACAGTCTGGAAATATGACAAAACAGAAAAATGCTAAATAAGGAAATCACAATGTAGGCTTACCTCAATGATTTTCCTGATGATTTCTCTCTCTTTTTCTCTTCCTCTTCCTCTTGTTCTCCTGACCTTTTGTCCATTCCCCCTTCCTTTCTTCTCCTCTTTCCATGTTTCCTCCCTCTATTTGCCTATCTCTCCCTCTCCTTTTCCCTTTCTCTTTTTGTCTTTTTCCTTCCATTCTCCCTCTCTCTCCTTCTCCCTTCTCCAGCTTCTTCCTCACTTCACAGTTCTCCCTTTAAATCCCTATTTCCCCCACCTCCTCTTTCTCCCCCTTCTCATTATCTCCCTCCATCCATTTCTCTCTCTTACAGATTTACTTAGTGAGTTAATTTTCTTCTTCACTATTTTATATACATGCATATATTGAATAGATAAATAATAGATACATAGATAAATAGATGGACAGATAGATTTCATAGGCCATTAGAAAATCTTAATTTCCTTTATATTTTTTTTCCTTTCAGATGGAAGACAAATCCTGATGGAGAATGGTAAGTGATTTTAAACTATAAGTTCTAAAGGACTATTACACCTGTCTCCCAGATTGCCTATCTACTACAAGCCTGGCACTTATACTTAGGGACCCCAGTATACATGATATTGTCTCTTTAAGTACCTGACCTTTCCAATTCATTTGCCTCCTCAACTCCTATATCCTGTAGCTGTAACCTACTCATCTATATATAAAGATGTTATTCCCACCATCTGTTTGCCTTGATCCTAAAGGTATGTATCTGAGTACATCTGGAACCTGTATTATAAACTTGTCTTCTTTAATTTCAAAAGAGTTCTCAATCCTATGATATAATTCTTTTTGTCTTCTCAACTTGACTCTATCAGGAGTACCCTAGTGTGGTTAACAAAAACTTCTTTTCTTGCCTCCTCCTCTTCCTCTTCTCTCTCTGTCTCTGTCTCTGTCTGTGTGTGTGTGTGCATGCATGCATGTGTGTCTTTCTCTGTGTATCTCTCTCATTCTTACCCTCTTACAGACAATCACACAAATGAAGTTGGTGAATTTCATTTTCTTTTTCATCACCCAAACACACAAATGATGATACCATAGGCCATTGAGAAATACTAACTTCTCTGTCCTGTAGATATCAGAGAATAGTAAAGTACTGATAGAGCAGGGTAAGTGATTCTACAGCATCAGTTCAGAGTGCCACACCTGCTTCCCAGGTTGCCTATTCCCTTCAAACTTTACCTTATACATGAGGATTCCAAAATATTTGGTGATGTGCCTTTAAATACCCTGGTTTCCCAAATCATTGATATCCTCAACTCCTGTGTACCACAGCTGTCTGTAGTCCATCTCAGCCAGATACAAAGATTGCTTTATTGTCATTCATAAGAGCTCCGAGTTCATGATCCTGAACTCTGAAATTGAGGAGTCTTTCTTCAAACTTGTGACCTTCTGTCTCCTTCTGAGACTCACATTTCTTGACTTCCAAGGTCAAGGCCCTAAGTAACTAGACTCCTTTGTCTATTTCCAAGTCACCACCCATGCATGCTGTCACCTAGATTTCCCACATAATCTACCTCTTTCACTGAAGGGAAAAGTTTGGGGACTTAGATTTTTGGGGCGGAGTGTTTTGCTTTGGCAAAATACTGTGTATTAATAATTTAATGTTTTCAAATTTTATAAAATTCAATTGAACTTTCATTATGATAATATAATGGATTTAAATGTGAAATTACCAAAGGAGCCATCTAGTCTAATGTCCTTATTTGCCAAGTGAAAAAGTAGAAGTTTATAGAAGTTTGTTACTTTCCCATGTTCCCAAAGAGGAAGACAATCAGAGATAGATTCACGAACTGGAAGAATTATAAGCAATGTGGGAAACTATCCAGTTCAATTCTTTCATTTTACAAAGTAACTTCTGAAACCCCAACATGGGAAAGTCTTGTTCTAAAATCATACAGTGAATTAGTAGGAGATGCATGACTTAAATCAATTTGTCTTAAATCCTAGCCTTTTCAACTCATTTCCTTTCCACAGGTATTCTGAATACATGACAAAACAGAAAAGTGGTAAATAAAGCAATCATAATGTAGAATTATTTCAGTGGTTCCCTGATGATTTCTCTTTTGCCTCTCTCTCTTCCTTTCCCTCTCCCTCTTGCTCTCCTGATCCTTTCCTCACCTCCATGTTCTCCCTTCCTCTCTCTCCTCTCTCTGTTTTTTTCTTTTGTCTATTTGCCAGCCTATCTCTATCCCTCTTCTTACCTTTACCTTCTAGTTTTCTTTATCCTCTCCCTCTCCTTCTCTCCTCCACTCTCCTGCTTCTTCCTCACCTCACCATTCTCCCTTCAAGCCCCTATTTCCCGCACATTTCCTTCACACACACTTTTCTTTCATTCCCTTCATCCCTTTCTCTCTTTCAGATGTACTCAGTGAGAAATTTTTCTTATTCATTATTTTGTACATATATGTATGTGTGAATATATGTATGTATACATGGGATAGAGAGATGATTGATTGATTGATTGATTCCATAGGACACTGGAAAATCATAACTTCTTTATGGTGTTTATTTCAGATGGAAGACAAGCCTTGATGGAGAATAGGAAGTGATCTTAAAGCATCAGTTTCAAAGGACTGTCCCAACTGTCTCCTAGTCTATCTATCCACTACAACCCCGACTGTTACACTTGGAGACCTCCATATACTTAGTACTATCTCCTTAAATGCCCTACCTTTCCAATTCATTCAATTCCTATGCCCTGTATGCCCTTCCTGACTTATGTACTAAGATTGCCTCATCATTCCTCAGAAATCCTCTGCACTCTTTCAGGTTTGTATTCTGCCATCTCCTAGGAAAAAAAACTCCCAACTCCCATAGATCATGACTTCTAATCACTCCACCCCTTCCTTCTCTGGGAATAAAAGGAAATATACTTTTTTCTCAACTGTACATGATACCTTCACAAAAATTAAGCATGTTTTAGGGCATAAGAACCTCACAACTAAATGCAGAAAAACAGAAATATTAAATGTAACTTTTTCAGACCATAATGCAAAAAAAAAGATACATTTAATAAAGGAAAGTGGAATCGTAAATCAAAAGTTCTTTGCAAATTAAATAATCTAATCCTAAAGAATGAGTGAACCAAAAATAAAATCATAGTAACAACAAACAATTTCATTAAAAATAATGGCAACAATAAGACCACATTCCAAAATATGTGGGATGCAAACAAAATAGTACTTAAAGGAAATTTTATATCTTTAAATACATACATCAATAAAAAAGAAATATCAGGTCTATGAATTGACATACAACTAAACAAACACCTAGAAAAGGAACAAAGTTAAAATTTTCAATTAAATACCAAAATAGAAATCCTGAAAATCAGAGGACAGATTAATAAAATTGAAAGTAACCTTAAATGGTTTATTTTTTAAACCTAAATGGTTTTATATAAACCATTGAGCTAATAACTAAAACTAGGAGCTGGTTTTATTTTTAAAAAATAAGATAAAGCTTTGGTTAATTTATTTTTTTGAAAAAAGAATAAAACCAGATTCCCAGTGTCAAAAATGAAAAGGATAAATTCACCACCAATGAAGAGGAAATTAAAGTAATTATTAGGAGTTATTTTGCCCAATCATATGCCAGTAAAACTGAAAATTTAATTGAAATGGATGAATACTTAGAAAAAAGGAGTCTGCCCAGGTTAACAGAAGAGGAAATGGAATACTTAAAGAACCCTATCTTAGAAAAAGAAATCCATAGAAATTGAGGGGATACCCAACAATTAGGAAATGGCTGAACAAGTTGTGCAATGTGAATGTAATGGAATATTATTGTTCCATAAGAAATGTTGAGCAGGAGGACTTCAAAAAACCTAGAAAGACTTGCATAAACTGATGCAGAGTGAAGTGAGCAGAACCAGGAGAACACAATAACAGTAACACTGTGCAATGACCAACTTTGTTATGCTTATCTCTCTTGAGCAATGCAATGATCTAAGACAGGAGTGGGGAACCTTCAGATTTGTTTGAGGACCTAGAGGGCCACATGTGTCTTTGAGGCCAAAGGTTCCCCACCCCCAATCTAAGAAAACTCTAAAAGACTCATGATGGAAAATTCTATCTACATCCAGAAAAAGAACTATGGAGCCTGAAAGTAGATCAAAGCTTACTATTCTCTCTTTTGTTGTTGTTGTCTTATGGTTTTCTTTCTTATGATTTTTCCTTTTTGTTCTAATTCTTCCTTCACAACATGACTAATATGGAAATATGTTTAATATGATCACACTTGTATAACCCATATCATATTGCATGCCATCTTAGGGAGAGAGGAGTAAAGAAGCGGGGAAGATTTATAAGATTTTATAAGATTCAAAATCTTATAAAAGTAAATATCGTAATCTAAAAATAAAGAAAAGGAAGAAAAGAAAAGAGGAAATTCAATAAGCTACCAATGAGCTCCCTAAGGAAAAAAAATCCCTAAGAGCATATGGATTCACAAGTGAATTCTACTAAACATTTAAGGAACAGTTAATCTCAATGCTATATTAACTATTTGAAAAAGTAGGTAAAGGAGTCCTACAAAACTCCTTTAATGACACAAATATGACTTTGATAACTAAGACATGGAGAGCAAAAACAAAGAAAAAACTATAAAAC
Source organism: Potorous gilbertii (assembly GCA_028658325.1). Classification (NCBI taxonomy): domain Eukaryota; kingdom Metazoa; phylum Chordata; class Mammalia; order Diprotodontia; family Potoroidae; genus Potorous; species Potorous gilbertii. The sequence continues at coordinate 262,995,330 of CM053770.1, forward strand.
AATTTCCTTAATGAATATCTTTGTGAAAATTTTAAATAAAATACTAGCAAAGAGATTACTGCAATATATGACAAAGATCATACACTATAACAAGGTGAGATTTATTCCAGGAATGAAGGGGTGGTTCAATATAAAGAAAACTATCAATATAATTGACCATATCAATAGTAAAATCAACAGAAATTACATCTCAATAGGTACTGAAAAGCTATTGAGAAAATACAATGCCCATTCCAATTAAAAACATTATGGAGCATAGGACTAAATGAAGCATTCCTTAAAATGATAAACAGAATCTATCTAAAACCATCAGTAAGCATCTGTAATAAGGATAAGCCTTCCCAGTAAGATTCTGGAGTGAAGAAAGGATGCCCATTATGACCACTATTATTCAATATTATGCTAAAAATGTTAGTTACAGCAATGAGAAGAAAAAGAAATTGAAGGAATAAAAATAAGTAATGAGGAAACAAAACTATTGCTCTGCAGATGACATGATGATATTCTTAAGAGAATCCTAGAGAATCAGCTGAAAAACTATTTGAAATAATTAACCACTTTAGCCAAATTGTAGGCTATAAAATAAACCCATATAAATCATCAGTATTTTTATATGTGACCAACAAAGTCCAGTAGTAAGAAATAAAAAGAGAAACTATTTTTAAAATAACTGAAGACAATATAAAATACTTGGGAATTGACCTGTCAAGACAAACACAGGAACTACATGAACACAGTTACAAAACATTTTTCACCCAAATAAAGTCATATCTAAATAATTAGAAAAATATCAATTGCTCATGGGCAAGTTGAGCCAAAATAATCAAAATGACAACTCTGCCTAAATTAATTTATTTATTCAGTGCCATATCATAAAGCTGCCCATAAATTATTTGATAGAGCTAGAAAAAGAATGACAGCAAAATTCATCTGGAAGAGCAAAAGGTATCAATATCAAGGCAATTAAGGAAAAATGCAAAGAATGATAGCCTAAAAATGCCAGACTTCAATCTATATTACAAAACAGCAATTATCAAATCTTTCTGGGTACTGACTAAGAAATAAGAGTGATAGATCAGTGGGATGGATTAGGTTCCCAAGATACAGCAGTAAATGATCATAGTAACCCAGTATTTAATAGACCCAAAGACACCAGTGTCTGACAAAAGTTGCTGAGAAAAAAACTCTAAAACAATATGGCAGAAACCAGGCATAGATTAACATCTTACTCCATATAGCAAGATAAGGTCAAAATGGTGACACCATAAGCAAATTAGAAGAATAAAAGGTGATACCATAAGCAAATTAGAAGAATAAAGAATAGTCTACCTGTCAGATATATGGAGAAGGGAATAATTTATGATCAAAAAGAGATAGAGAGCATCATGAAATGGAAAATAAATAATTTTGATTATATTCTATTATGTTATATAGCTTTTGCAGAAACAAAACCAATGCAACCAAGATCAGAAGGAAAGCAGGAAAACAATTTTAAAGCAAGTGTCTTTGATAAAGGTCTCATTTCTAAAAATATATAGAGAACTGAGTCAAATTTATAAGATTTGCCATTACTCAACTGACAAATTATCATAGGATATGAACAAGGCAATTTTCAAATGAAGAAATCAAAATTATCTATAGTCATAGAAAGAAGTGCTCTAAATCATTTTTGATCAGAGAAATACAAATTAAATCAACTCTCAGATACCACCTTACATATCAAACTGGCTAATATGACAGAAAAGAAAAATAATTGATGTTAGAGGTGATGTGGGAAAATTGAGATACTAATGCACTGTGGGGGGAGTTGTGAACTGATCCAACAATTCTGGAGAGCAATTTGGAACTATGTCCAAACAGCAACCAAACTTTACATACTCTTTGATCAAGCAATACTACTACTAGATCTGTATCCCAAAGGGATCATAAAAGAAGGGAGGACCTACACATACAAAAGTATTTATAGTAGCTCTTCTTGTGGTGACAAAAAATTGGAAACTGGGGAGATGTCCATCAATTAGTGAATAACTAGACAAACTGCAATACATGAATGTAATTCAATACTATGGTACAAAATGAAATGATGAGCAGGCAATTTTCAGAAAAACCTAGAAATACTTGTATGAACTGATGCAAACTGAAATGAGCAGAACCAGTAGAACATTTTACACAGTAACAACATTGTATGATCAACTGTCAATGACTTAGGTTTTCTCAGAAATACAATGATCCAAGACAATTATAAAGGACTAACGATGGAAAATGCTATGCACATTCAGAAAAAAAACTGATGGACCAAATGCAAATGGGAATATACTATTTTTACTTTACTAATTTTTCATGTTTTTTAAAATTTGTTTCTTCTTTCACAATTGTGATAAATATGGACATGTGTTTTGCATGATTTTACATATATAATCTATACTAAATTGCTTACCATTCTAGGAAAAGATGGGGGAGGGAAGAAGAGGAGAAAAATTTGGAGTTTGAAATTTTGTAACACTAAATGATAAAATTTTCTTCACATATAAATGGAAAAATAAAGTACTATTTTAAAAATGTAACTGAGGTCTAACCTCAGTTTGGCAGAAACTTAAGAATAGGACCTGACCACTGGGACTGGGGTGAATAACTTCCACACTTGGAAAAGAGGTAGGAAGTTGAGAATCTTTCACCCCTGAGAGCAATTAATTTGCAAAATCTATCTTTGAATGACTGTGTTCTCTAGGTCTCTTAAAAAGTCCCCAGTGATAGTGGAACACCTCTAAGGACAAGGTGAACAATGAACATGCCCCCATCACTGCTTTAAACTGCCCTCCCACAATGACCTCAGTGGCAAATTTCTGTAGACAACAAGGAGCCCAGCAAAGGTTATATTTTGAAAGGCAACCCCTCTGCTACTAGTACCCAGAGACAGTCATTTTGAGTTGTAGGCAAATAAATCAACATGAAGACCCATCAAACCTCATTAGGGTTTGGAGGTCAAAAGGAGCTAAGGATGCTGGACTAGTCTATTTCTGAACTAGACCAAATCAAGACAAACAGTGCTTCCCCATCAACCTTACTAAGAAGAATAGGTAAGTGGAGACAATCTATTTTTCTTTATCAACTCCCTTGCTATTTTCCTTTTTTAGCCATTCCCAACCCTACTGACTTCAAGAAAAGGCCTTCTATGTAAATATCACAATTCTTTACAGAATAACAACCAAAGAATTTTGTAGAATTATAGATAAAATGTACTTGGAAGGAAGCTTAAAAAGTAAAACAATACCAGAGCTGGAAGGGATCTTTTAATATAGAACACAGAATGGCAAATTGGGCACAGAATACAGAATTTTAAAATTGAAATGAATCGACACAGCTGAAGGTGATCTTAGAACATAGAATGTCAATCCTCAAGAGGTCTTAGGACAAATAATATAAAATGTTAGAGTTGGAAAGTGCTTCAGAAAATAGACTCTAGAAAGTTAGAGGTGAAAAGATATATTAACATAAAACAGAAAATATCAGAATTGTAATTTAATTTAAATATTGTCTAGTCCAACAGTCTAATTATATGGAGAAAAAAGCTGAGGCACAAGGAGGAGTTTACTCAGACATTTATTTACTAACTGTATGACCCTGAGCAAGTCATTTAACTTCTATCCACCTCACTTTCCTCAACTGAAAAATGGGGCTAATATTAGCACCTATATCACAGGATTTTTGTGAAGAACAAATGAGATATTTACATGTTTAGCACAGTACTGGGCACATAGCAAGCATGTAATAAAAACATGCTTCCTTCCTTCTTCTTTTATTTCTTTTTATCTCTCAATTCGCATCACCTTGACCCAAAACTAAGTCTATCATCTAGTGTCTGCTGCTGTTCTGATTGCTTTTCCAAATGACTTTGGCCTTCTACTCAGAAGAAAATTAAGAATGGATGTGGCAACATGAAAGAGCATTCATTACCTGAATTAGCACTTCCATTGGTGGGGGTAAAGAAGAACCTTACAATACGATTTGAACAGACCACAATGAGAATAGTGTTTTGAGGGAATAAACGATCTATGAAATGTGATTCTGGGAATACCAGGGAAGCTTTTTTCCCAAATTCCTCCACAACCTCTAATGTCTGACAATTTCACCACCAAAGCTTAAAGCTTTGATTCCAGCTAAAAGATAGGTATATATGGAAGAAGGGAAAACATTCTAAGCTGTAATTAGCAATGTGCCACTCAGTGTGTGTGAGGTTCCATTTGGGGAAGCCTGAGGGCTCCACCCAATGGTCCCAGTTCTGTTGTCTAAAGCCCCACAGAATACTCATCCTTTGAATAAATAGTATTTGAAGGTTTGCAAAGTTTTTTTTTTTCAAAACAACCCAGGAATGCAGAGAATCTGAGTATTATTCTCACCATTTAACAGATGAGGATGTAGAGATTTGGAGACAGTTTGTGACTTTCCTGTCATGATTTTAGCTAATATATCAGCCAAGGCATGTAGGCTTCTGACTCCAGTGCAGGCTCTCTTTCCACAGTAATCATTTCTCCCCAGATCAACAAGCATTATAATATAACAAGGTCTCTACTGGAATGCCCCCAGTCTGTGTTTCTTCCTGTGCCTTTCAATACTTTTATCAGTGACTCAGATGAAGGTATAGGTGGCAAGCCTATCAGACCTGCAGTTTCAGTCTCTTACTATTTCTGTGACCCTGGGCAAGTGACTTAACCTCTATCTGCCTCAGCTTCTTCATCTGTAAAAGAGGTAAAATAATACAAAGCTAGGGGAGAAAGATAACAAACTCCAAAAAAGACTGAAAAGTCAGAAATAGAGGCTAAATCTAATAAAAGCTAGAATTTATATAGCACTCTAAAGTTTTCAAAGTGCTTTACAAATATTATCTCATTTATCCTCACAACTACCCTGGAAGGTAGGGACTATTATTATTCCTATTTTGTATATGAGGAAACTAAGGCAAGCAGAGGTTAAGTAACTTTCCCAGGGTCACAAGTGTAGTAAGTTCCTGAAGTCAGATTTGAACTCATCTTTTCCTGACTTCAGGTTCAGCCCTTTCTGTACCATACCATCTCTCTCCTGTATTTCCATTTTTAAAAGATCAACTTTATTAGAACAAGACTACAGAGCCATGAATGGACATTGGTTTTTCTGAAAAAATATTAGAGGTTTTAGTAACCCAAACCTCATAAAGGATAATGGTAGGACATTATAGTCAGAAAAAACAAATGTAATCTGGAGAGGTAGCATGTCTAAATCTAGGAGGAGGATTCTCCCATCATGTGATCAGAAATAGGAAATATCATGTTCATTTCTGGGCATCACATTGGAAGAAAAATTAATCAACTGGAGAGTACTCAGAAGAGGTCAAGAATGAATTAAGAGGACTAGGGCCCATGCCATAGGATATCTTGAGGAAGGCACCTTTGAAGGCTCTTCTGATCCTGAAAGCCCATAGTCCTGCAAACCAAGGTTCTTAAACTTGCTGTGTTCTGCACCCTTCAGCAGTCTGGGGAAGCCTATAGACCTTTCCTCAGAAGAATTGAAGGAAATGCTAAATGTCATTCAGAGGTAAGTGAAAAGAAACATGTAATTTTTCCAGTCTAGATTTAGAGATCACCTAAAATCTATCCATGGATCTCTTAGGAATCCGTGTACCCCAGGATAAGATCCACTGTTCTATAAAGAATTTTTTCAAGGCTGAGCATCACTAATTATTTTAATTATTCTCCAGGGAAGAGAAGACTAGTCAGAGATAGGAGACAAGAGCTTCAGAATAGTTTTCTTTCAGTCTGAAGGCTTGTCATGAGGAGAGAGATTTGACTTTCTCTTCTGAGAGTCACAGGGCTCAAGTAGGAACAGGGGGAGAAGCCACAGAGTAGAATGAGGCTTTATGTTAAGAAAAAAGCTATTCCACATGATGAAAGTTCTGCCCATGTTGAATGGAGACAAGGGATTCTCTTCTCAAGAAACCTTTAAGGAGAGCTTGGATGACCACTTGCCCAAGATGATGGAGAAGGTACTTGTTCATGGGGTTGTTAGCCCAGATGACCTCTGGGCTTCCTTCCAATTAGAACATCCCATGAAGCCATGGAGTCTCCTCTTCTCCTATTTCAATACATTCAGTTTCTTTAACCAATTCTCATAGGACATGGTTTCCAGATCCCTCTCCCCATGCTGGTCCCCTCCTCATCAATCCCCTCTGCACTTGTCAAACTCCAACTTGGCAAGGAGCTTAGTCTCCTGACCCTAAAGCTAATAGCAGGCACTCTCCCCTTTCATAGCTCTCTAAGGTGAGGGACTATGCAATTCTAAATGATGTACAAGATTCACTGGCATTCAGAGTATCCAGATGACACATACTTAAAGACTTTAAAAAGGTGAGAGCTGAAATAAGTGCAAGCCAATTGGATTTGATTTGTTTCAATTCAGCAGTCACTGATTAAGTCCGGATTATGTGCCAGCTGGGTGGTGAAGTGGCTGAAGCACCAGACCCTAGACTCAGGAGGGCCTGATTTGAAATTCAACTGCAAATACTTATTAGCTATGTGACCATGGGAAAATCACCTAACCCTGTTTGCCTCAGTTTTCTCATCTGTAAAATGAGCTGAAGAAGGACATGGCAGACCTCTCCAGCATCTCTGCCAAGAAAACCCCAAGTGGGATCACAAAAAGTCAGACACAACTGAAATGACTGAACAAGGGTCTGTAAGTAGTAGTAGTTGCCCTCTGGGGAACTAACCAGGCAGTTCCAGGTGGCCAATGCTGCTATTTCTTCCTCCTCCTCCTCCTTCTCCTCCTCATCTTAAAAATTTATATCCTTCAATGTGTGGGGTAGGCAAGGACTTCTTGCTATTCCCAACCCCCACTTTCACTCATTACCCACACCTATCTTACCCTCTTAAAAATTGAGAAATATTATGGATAAGACTTGTCCACAGTCCATGCTAAGCTCTGACTATGGCTCTTTCCAGAGTCATAGCTGAAGGGGGACACATTGTTCTTTAAACTAGGTCACTGCAATTTCAAGTTCACCATGTGAGCTCCTGTCTGACACTACCTCATTTTTTTCTACGTTGTTGCCTCTTTTACACAAACCTCTGAGTGTCCTGCCATGGACCAGTATCCTGGAGTCATTTCTTCCATGACGTAGTGCAATGACTATGACTGATGGTCTCTTATGACTGATTTAATAGTGAGTCATACTGCTTGTCCCAGGCACTCTTTTGTTCTATTTGCCCCAGGTGCCAAAATTGCTAGTTATAGCTGCAGCTCTCCCTCTGGCTATTCATGCAATAATAAAATGGGAGGTCAGGGGAGGTAAAAAAAATCATTCTCTTATTCCATCACCCTCTTTTGCTTACAACACCACCATACCCTTTAGAGAACCACAAACATACTAAATGTGTAAAGGGTTGTCTTATTCCCAAAAGACTGATTTTTTTTAATCAATATTTCAACAAAACATTCATTCCATGTGATTCTGTGGAAATGTAAGTCAAGCAAAGGTAAGTAAGGTACCAACTGTCACAATTGATAAAACCCCTAAAACACTTTTCCCTTTACCCAAATGTGCCCAACTTTGAATTATTTGAATGAATCAAATATATTAAAGATGGTTAGTTTGGGCCTCAGTTATAAAATATATAAAATGATGGAGTTGAATTCTGTCACCACTAAAGTGAATTCCAACTCTTGAACCTATGAGTCATTGATTTCCTTATGGTTATAGAGACTTGACCTATATCAATGTGATTTTTTTCTCCCCTGCCCAATGAGAAAAGGTCACAATAAAAACAGAAGAGGATGTCCCACAGCACTTTATATGAAATTGGGAGAATATAACCCTCAGCAAGTACCACAATCCCATACTGAAAATACCTGCAATCATTGTCCTAGGAGGCTTCCTGTTTTTGTGGCAAACATGGCCATAGCCAAGGAAAACAACAGCACATCAGTGACCTTTTTCTTTCTCCTGGGATTCTCAGACCATCCAGAACTTCAAGTCATCCTCTTTGGGACATTCTTGGGAACTTATCTGGTGACTTTAGTCTGGAACCCAAGCCTTATAATCCTGATCAAAATTGACTCCCATCTCCATACCCCCATGTATTTCTTTCTCGGCAACCTGTCTTTCATAGACATCTGCTACTCTTCCACTGTTGCCCCCAAGATGCTTTCTGACTTCTTCAAGGAACAGGCAGCCATCTCCTTTGTGGGCTGTGCCACTCAGTTTTTTTTTTTTATTGGTACAGGCTTGACTGAGAGCTGCCTCCTGGCTGCCATGGCATATGACCGCTATGCTGCCATCTCTAAACCACTGCTCTACACAGCCATCATGTCTCAGGACCTCTGCACCAAGATGGTAGCTGGAGCTTATGTGGGAGGCTTTCTGAGCTCCCTAATCCAAACAACCTCCATATTTCAACTAGATTTCTGTGGTGCTAACCTTATCAATCACTTCTTTTGTGACCTCCCCCCTGTCCTAGCTCTCTCCTGTTCAGACACCTTTCTCAGTCAAATGATTAATTTCCTTGTGGTGGTTGCTGTTGGAGGAACATCTTTCCTCATCCTCCTCATCTCCTATGGGTACATTGTTGCTGCTGTCTTGAAAATCAACTCTGTTGAAGGCAGATACAAAGTTTTCAATACTTGTGCCTCCCACTTAACTGTAGTCACTCTCTTCTATGGAACTGGCTTCTTCATGTATCTTCGACCCAGCTCCAGTTACTCTCTAAGCAGGGACAAAGTTGTATCTGTGTTCTATTCAGTGGTCATTCCCATGCTGAATCCCCTCATCTACAGTCTGAGAAACAGTGAAATCAAAGCTGCCCTGAAAAAGGTGCTAACAAAAAAAAGGTTCTCATAGAACCTTTCTGTATTAGCAAGTTGAAATCTGCTTCCCATGACAACTTGGGACTGAATCATCAATTACCCTTTCTGTACAAGGAGAACACAAAATCATTTATAAGTATGTTGGGGAACATGTTTTTAGGCTAGCAATTCAAGTGTATAAAGTTAATATTTGGGACTATGTTGTAGTTTCTCCACTGTGTCTCTCCCTTAGGCTTTGGATGACCCACAAATTTTATTTTTTGTGATTCCACAATTATAGCCATGTTATATCACTGGAACAATATTGGTTTTAAATTTGTTTCAGGAAGAAATTAAGATTATTAAGAGCACTAAATATTTTCCCAAAATAAAACAATTTTTTTTCATTTTGGGTACACTTTATCATCCATTTGCCAAATTTGTCCACGATGTATGTATAGCTATATCGCCTGGAATTGTTGTCCATCCAATTATATTTTGTATTCCAGACAATAGGAATTCTTCATTCATTTGTTTGGTTTTTCTTTCCAAGTGAATGTTTCTGCCACACTTTTTGAAGTAATTGTGGACAACTTCATTGCATCATTACTTCATGTAGCTCATTTAGGAAGCTCTGTAATATTCAAAAAACAACACAATAAAAATGGGCTTTCAAGACACTCTACAAACATCTCTTGACCCTCATGATAACTCTGAGATATAGTTACTATTATTGTCCCCATTTTACAGATAAGGAAACTGAGACAGACAGGTTAAATGACTTGCCTAGGGTTGCAGAAACGAAATTGATAAGTCTTGCCAATAGATTGGATATGGCCAGTGATGGTTCAAAGTCCAGGATGATTCCCAGGCTGGCCTCTACAGTAAGAGGGAACATAGGAGAGAGAAGTGAGAGTTTAAGGAAAAAGGCAATGAGTTCAATTTTGGACATTCCTAATCAGACTCAGATGTGGTGAAGTTCTTTGGTTCATCTATCGACCCCAGGCTTGGTAAGGCTTAGTTAGGTAAGAGGAATTTCTTTATCAGGATCAGAAAGTGGAAAAGGATCTAAATCAACCATCTAATGCAGCAAATGGAATATGACTTTTAAGACTGTTGTAACTAGTCAAAACTTTCTCCAATCAGAAGTTGTCTGCACTATCTGACTGACAGGGTTAACATAAGGCAGAACAGTGGAAAAGAACAATGAGCTTGTCTGTCTTCATGCTTTATAAGTATTAGGACGACTTAATCTAAGTGACTTCACCTTCAAGTCAATATCAAACAATACAAATCTTACAAATATCTCAGGTTTTAGCAAATATCTATATGTAATGGGTATGTTCTAGATTCATTATCACAGAGTAGGGTCAATTTCATCGGGGTTATTGGGGTACCCTTGAGAGGGATTGAAGTAGCTCTGCTCTTGTGCTGTAGGGGTGAGCCCTACGGTTTGTGTTCCCCATTATTAAGTGCCAATGAATAGCAGTCTAGTTGCATTTTACCAAATTGCATAATCTAACTTTTATAAAGGTCTATTTACTTCAAAGATACAGCAAGAAGAGAAATACAAATATTTCCCTCCTACATCTGGGGGACACATTCTTCCCCATTTTTCTTTGGCCTCTGGGGAGAGTGGGCTCATTCTTGGCAGTTTCTAATGGTCTTGGTGCCACAAACTTCATATTTAAATGAAAATTGATGCCTGATGTCCTTATCTCAGCTCCCACTTATTAATTCTTAATAGTGAACTCTTTCTTAGGACATAAAAAGTAATACTCATTAGCATTATAAATCTATAAACTTTCCAAAAGATGATCACATGATATAAGTGCATAATGACATATTTATTTATATGCATATATAACATATTAATAAATACTTTACAAACTGTAAAGTACTATGTAAATTCTATTTATATTATTCTTATCCTCATCATCTATGTCCCAGACAGAAACAATTTACTTTTTTTCCTCCTGTCACCTAAAACCTGAGAACAATGCTGCCTTGGATGATTCTTGAGATCTTGGATCCTGGAAGGTTTTACTTGCAGATCATTAAACAATAATACCAGTAAATGATTATTAAAAGTATTTGTATGATATCTGAGGGAATAATACCAGTAAATGATTATTAAAAGTATTTGTATGTTATCTAACTCAAGAACTAGCACATCACCCATAGGAACACCTCAGGCATACCTTCCTTGAAGGTTGTCTTCTTCTATCATATTCTATATACTATTGACCTTGGTTGAACTTTCATCTTCTCGACCAAACCAATCCCAACTCAAAAATATCATCTTTATGATTCATTTTAACCTCTCAAAATATCAATTAATCAAAAATGGTGAGCACCAGGCATTTTATTAAGTATTGTAAGGAAATTTAGAATCTTGTTGGAGAGCTCAAGCTAACTAATGTGGTAAGTAAATGCAATAAAGGTAAGATACATATTCCAAGCAAAATCATTTTATCAAAAATGACATGGAAAACTATCAACAAACTAGATCAGACCGGCAACCACAGTAAAGGCAGTGACTGCAAAGAAAAGGGAGGGATCCTCTTTATTGGCATGCAGGAATGGGGCAAGGGGACTCTGGCACTCAAGTAATTTTTTTTTAAAGGAGGCAGTAGGCCAAATAAGTTTGGGAACCTTATTTAGACAGTAAATATCTCTGTCTGTCTCTCCCTTTCCTTCACTCCCTCCCCCACTTCCTCCTCTCTTTTTCCTTCTTTTCTCTTTATGGCATTCTTGCAGATGAACTGAGTTATATTTTCTTGTTCATTATCCAAATATATACATTATACACACACATACATATATATCATATATGTCTTTTATATGTATGTATATATTTAGATTTATATTATAAATGTGTATATATATATTCATATACAGTGTATAAATATACACTAATATATTACAATATCAAAAGCCACTGGAACATACTGATTCCTCTGTCTTGTTTATTTTATTATGGAGATATGTCAAAAGGGAGATAGATAAGTGATTATTACTTCTAAAGTATTATACCACCTATATCCTAGTCACTCTATCCACTCCAACCTTCAACTTTATACATGGGGACTTCAGTATCCATGATACTGTTGCTTTAAATTCTCCAGCCTCTCAATTCACTGACATTCTCCACTACCATAAAATATAGTAGTCCACCTCAGTCAAATACAAATATTGCCTCAGTATCATCCATAGGAACTCAAAATTCATGATGGTGAACTCTGAAATTTTGGCGACTTTCTCTAATCCCAAGTCAACACCTCTGGTCTAAATTTCCCAACTTTGGTGGAAGCAAAACTTTAGAGGTTTACATTTATCTTAGGCAGTGTTTGTTTTGTAAAATCCATATGCACTGAAATTTTGAAAATTTTCAAAAATTGAAATTTTAGAAAAGGTCAATGAATGGGAAGCTAGGAGAAAACAAAGTGTCAACTAGAAATTGCATTGTCATAGTATTAGAGATTACAATGTGAAATGTACCAAAGTAGGCATCTAGCCTAATTCCCTCATTTGCCATGTGAGAAAACAGAAGTTTATAGATGTTTACTTTCCAAGGTTTACAAAGATGATGAATGGTAGAAGGAGGATATTTTCAAACATTATTAGAATTATAAGGAATGGCTAAAAAAAAAAAAAAAGCTAGTCCAATCTTTTCATGTTACAGCTGAAAGATCTTCTGTGCAGGCATGGAAAAGGGTTCTTCTGAAACCACAGAGTTAAATCATAGGATATTTAGGTCCTAAATCTACTTTACATCAATCCCAGCCCAGGACTCATTCCTTTGCCACAGCCAATCTCAATATATAACACAACAGAAAGGTAACAAATAAGATAGCTATAATGTAAGCTTAGCAAAATGGGATCAATGATGGTTTCTCTCTTTCACCTTTTTTGCTCTTTCTCTTCCTTGCCCTCTTGCTCTCCTGTCCCTTCCCTCACTTCCCTACTCTCTACCTGTCCTCTTCTTTCTCCCTCTCTTTTCCTTTGTCTACCTGTCAATTTGTCTCTTGCTCACTCTCTTCCTTTACCCTTTCCTCTTCCTCTCTCTCTCCAACATTATACCTAACTACCCATTTACTTCACCCTTCGATGCTAATGCTCTCTGTGTATCTCTCTGTCTCCTCTCTCCACCCCTCCCTCGGTCCATCTCTCCCTCCCTCCTCTCTCTCCTCTCTCCCTCATTTTCCTCTCTCTCTCTCTTTCTCTCTTTCCCTCTCTCTCTCTCTTTCTCTCTTTCTCTTTCTTCATCTCTCTCACAAATACATATATCTCAAGATTGATGTCTCAGGAATAGAGTATTCTCTTCCCTGGTAAATTCTGCTTCTCTCAAATTTCTCTCTTTCAAACTCAGTCAAATGTAAAACTAAAGTCATTCCCCAATTGATAAATGGTCAAAGGTTATGAACAAGTAGTTTTCAGAGGAAGAAGTTAAAGCTATCTATAGTCATATGAAAAAATGCTCGGAATCCCTATTGATTAGAGAAATGCAAATCAAAACAACTCTGAGGTACCACATCACACTTATGAGGTTGACTAACATGACAAAACAGGAAGATGATAAATGTTGGAGAGGATGTGGGAGAGTTGGAACACTAATTCATTGTTGGTGGAGCGGTGAGCTGATCCAACCATTCTGAAGGGCAGTTTAGAACTATGCCCAAAGGGCTACAAAAATGTGCATACCCTTTGACCCAGCAATACCCCTTCTAGGACTGCATCCCCAAGAGATCATAGAAGTGGGAAAGGGTCCCACATGTACAAAAATACTTATAGCAGCACTCTTTGTGATGGCCAAAAGCTGGAAATTAAGGGGACGCCCATCAATTGGTAAGTGGCTGAATAAACTGTGGTATATGAACGTAATGGAATACTATTGTGCTATAAGAAATGATGAATAGGAAGACTTCAGAGAGGCCTGGAAAGACTTATATGATCTGATGCTGAGCAAAAGGAGCAGAACCAGGAGAACTTTGTGGACAGCAGCAACCACAGTGCATGAGAGTTTTTTCTGATAGACTTGGAGCTCCATTGCAGTGCAAGGACTTAAAAAAATTCCCAATGGTCTTTTAAGGCAAAATGCCTTCCACATCCAGAGAAAGAACTATGGAATTCAATCACAGAATGTAGCAGATCATTTTCTTTTGTTTTATGTTTTGGTTTGTTATGATTTCTCCCATTCATTTTAATTCTTCATCACAGCATGACTATAGTGAAAATGTATTCAATAGGAATATATGTATAGAACCTATATAAAATTGCATGCCATCTCAGGGAGGGAGGGGGAAGGGAGGGGGTGAGAGGAAAAAATCTAAGTTATATGGTAGTGAGTGTAGAACACTGAAAATAAATAAAATTAGTTTTAAAAATTTCTCTCTTTCACTTGAGAACACCACCATCTTTTCAGTTACACAGGCTTATAACCTCATCTTCCCTTCATTCTCCATTACCCCCAGCTTCTAATCAGCAATCAATGGTTTTTGCTTCTGCCTCCACAAAATGCTCAATCAGTTCATACACATATTCCTAGATTTCTTTGAAATGGTCCTTTTTTATCATTTCTTCTGGTACAATCTTGGATTACAATTATATATCATGGTTTGTCTAGCTAGTTCCACCTTGCTATATTATTCCCTTTGTTTCTAGTCCTTTGACCCTTCCAAAAAAGATGCTATGAATATTTTTGTAGTTGTAGGGCCCTCACTTCTATAATCCCTTCTAAATATACATCTGATTGTGGTATCACCAGGTCAAAATGTTTTCAGAATTCAGGGAATTGTTGGATATAGTGCCCAATTGCTTTCCAGGATGGTTGAACAAATTCTCAATTCCACCAACAGTACATTGGTGTGTTTCTCCACCATATCCTTTCTAAAAGTTTTTCTTTTCTTTTCTATCACCTTTCCCATCTGCCAGATATGAGGCAGAAATGGAAAATTACTTAATTTTCCTTTCACTTATTATTGAATTGGGTTGCTTTTTTCTTCTGATTGATACGTTGCATGTCCTTTCAAACACTCCTGTTCAAAGGTCTTTAAAATATATGTTTAAAGTACATAACTAGAGAAATGTGCAATTATTAAAAATAGAAAATCCAAAGGAAGCACACAGAAAAGCTGAGAGATAAAAGTTTTAAAAATTGATAGGATAAAGAGCAAAAACATTCTTCTATTTGAAAAATACCTTACCAAAAAATGAACTAATTTCACTTTTTTTCACAATGAAAACTGATTGAGAACTAGTGGGCCTAGGACAGCACTCTTTCACTCTATCTATAGCCAGATCTCCTATAACCATGCAATTCTACTAAAAATAGACTGGAAAAGAAAATAAAGCCTTACAATCTATTGCTCACAAGAAACACATTTTAAAAACTTATATATGCAAAATAAAACTTAAGAAATAGGGACAAATCTTGCCATGCATCAAGTATATCCAAGGAAGCAAGAACAGACAGAACCAAGATGAGAGAGTAAAGGCAGTAATTCACCTGAATTCCAAACAACTACAAAATAATGCCTCAAAATTAAACAAACAAAAAGTCAGGGGAAAACAATTTTCCAGCCCAAGACAACTTAAAAGGTCAGCAGGAAAGGTCTGTCTAACTAGGATGTGAGTGAAGAACACTTTCAGTGCAGACCAAGTTAGCACAGACCATACCTGGCAAACCAGCAGCAGACTTGGAGGGAAATTAAATCAGCAGTGCTGTTGACTTCTGGAGCTCTTGCTGACATGTGGCGTGACAGCAAGCAAGGTGGGTTTTTTGCCAGTTTTCTTCTTTTGTAATTTAGTTTTACAGCTTCAGGTTAACTTGTAAACATCTGAAGGATTAATCCCCGCTAATCCACAACTGTGACACTTTGGGGGCTGAGGCTCAGTTTTCACACCTATGGGCACTGGGCCTGTCAGTTGTGGAGTTTCCTGTGCTACACACACTAAGCACACGCACTCAGGCAATCAGATAATGCACGTGGGCTATATACACTGTGGTCTCCAGTCAATCAGATACATACATGTGGACTCTAACCATTCAGATGCTGAGTAAAACTGTATATAAACTGGAAGTTTGATATTCCCTTGGGACTCATGGCCAAAAAGAATTCATTGAAGAACTTTTAAAAAGAATTTAAAAATCAAATGACACAGCTTGAGGAAAAAAGAGAAACAAGATTATTATAAGAAAGTCAATCAACTAGAAAAGAAGAACCAGAATCTTAAGGAAGAAAATGACTCCTTGAAAATCTGAAATGGGCAAGGGGAAGTTAGCAAAGTTATAAACAATGAAGAAATAAAAAAACCAAATATAAAGAAAGAAAACATAGAAGAGAATGTGAAACATCTCATAAGAAAAACAACAGAACTAGATAACAGACCAAGAAGAAAAATATAAGAATAATTGGACTTCTTGAAAGTTCTGACTTAAAAAAGAATCTTAATACAATAATACAGGAAATAAAGAAAATTATCCTGAAACATTACAACAAGAGGGGAAAGTAGAAAAAGAAAAAATCCACCAATCTCCATCTAAAATAGATCCTACAAGGAAAAGTCACAAGAATATTATAGTTAAATTCTGAATTCCCCAGATCAAAGAGAAAATATTACAAGTAACAAGGAAAAAAAACAATTTATATATGAAGGTACCACAGTTAGAATCACACAAGACCTATCACTGGTAACACTAAAAGATCACAGGTATTGGAACACTATATACAAAGAGCAAAAGAACTGAGCCTCTAGTCGAAAATATCATACCCAGAAAAGCTAAGCATAATTTTGAATGGAAAAAATGGACATTTGATCAACTCAGACTTTCAGAGCTCTGTTAAAAAAAAACACCCTGAACTCAAGAGAAGGTTTGACATTTAAGAACCAAGAGATAAGGTACATACCACTGCCTGGAGTAAATAAAGATAGAATGTTTACCTTTCATATACAGAAAATGTAAAACCTATGCCAAAAATTGTTACTAGTCATTAGGTAGCTTACAAGAAAGATTGGGGTAGATCTGAGTATGTGATATTATTTTAAAAAGCAAAACCACTGTTCTTGAGTGTAATTATCTGACACAAATCAGGTGCAAGAGGAAGAATGGCTACAGAGCAATTAGAAGGGGGAGGGGAGTTGTTAGTTCTGGAAACCTACTTTAATTGGAATTGGGTTTAAGGGAGGAAATACATATACATCTAGAAGATGCAAATTAAATTAAACTAAGTTTAAAAAATTAAAAAAGAAATAAAACTCTAAGGGAATAGGGAGGGGAGAGAATAAAGGAAGGATCTTTAGAGGGAAGGGTGAGGGAATAGGTTAAAAGGTAGTATAGAATGATGTTTAGATTTAGAGGTATGGGGGGATAAAGGAGAGAGCTTTAGAGGGGAAGATGGAATAAGTTAAAGAGGTATATAAAAGGGTGTTTAGATTTGAGGGAATGAGAGGACAAGGAGGGATTGCTGAGTGGGGGTAGGTTAAGTAACAGGAGGGTAAGGTAGCAGGTAGAAGTAAAGTAGAGAAGGTAGGAGAGATAGGAAAAAAGAGATATGCGCAAACAAAAATTAGGATTAGGAGTAGAATCTCTTAGGGAAAGTATACATTTCTTGAAAAAATCAAAGTTATCTATCTATATCCATCATAGGAAGTGCTCTAAATCACTTTTGATTAGAGAAACACAAATTAAAAGAACTCTGAAGTTCTCACTTCAGAACCTCACACCTCTCTGATTGACTGATAAGACAAAAAAATAAAATGATTAATGTTGGAGAGAATATGGGAAAATTGGGATACTAAGGCACTGTGGGTGGAGTTGTGAACTGATCCGACCATTCTGGAGAACAATTTGGAACTATGTCCAAAGGGTAACCAAATTTTGGATCTAATAATGCCACTACTGGGTCTGTATCCCAAAAGGGGGAGGGGAAGAACTTACAGATACAAAAATATTCATAGCAGCTCTTTCCATGGTAGAAAAACAATTGGAAATTGAATAGATGCTCATCATTTGAGAAATATCTGAACACTCTGTGGTATATGATTTTAATGGAATACTATGGTGCAATATGAAATGATAAGCAAGCAAATTTCAGAAAAACCTGGAAAGATTTGCATGAACTGATTTAAAGGGAAATGAGCAGAACCAGAATATTTTGCCCATAACAGCAATATTATTTGATGATAAACTATCACTGTCTTAGCTCTTCTCAGTAATGCAATGATCCAAGACAATGACAAGGGACTCATGATGGAAAATGCTATCCACATCCAGAGAAAGAACTGATGAACTGAATGCAGATGGAAACATACAATTTTCACTTTCTTAATTTTTTTTCATGCTTTTTTTCCCTTGGGTCTTTTTCTTCTTTCACAACTTTGACTAATATGGAAACATGTTTTACATGATTGTACATATATATCAAATGACATCAAACTGCTTACCATTTTAGGAAGGGGGGAAGGATAGAGAAACAAAAATTTGGAGCTCAAAATTTTGCAAAAATGAATGCTAAATTTTCTTCACATATAATTGGAAAAATAAAATACTCTTTTAAAAAAGTAACTGACATCTGACCTCAGTTTGGGAGGGATCTTGAGGATAAGACCTGATCCCTGGGACTAGGGGAATAACTTCCACACTTGAAAAAGAGGTAGGAAGTTGAGAATCTTTCACCCCTGAGAGCAATTAATTTGCAAAGTCTATCTTTGAATGACTGTGATCTCTAGGTCTCTTAAAAAGTCCCCAGTGATAGTGGAGCATCTCTAAGGACAAGATGAACAACTAACATGCCCCAACAGCTACTTTAAACTGCCCTCCTACAATGACCCCAGTGCTAAGTTTCTGTAGACAAGAGGAAGGAGTCCTCCCCTACCAGTACGCAGAGACAGTCATTTTGAGTTGTAGGTAAATAAATCAACACAAAGATCCAACAAATCTCATTAGGGCTTGCAGGGAGGAAAATAGCCAAGGACTACTTGGCTATTTATGAACTAGACCAAATCAAGACAAACAGTGCTTCCCCATCAATCTTACCAAGAAGAATTGGTAAGTGGACACAATCTATTTTTCTTTATCTTTATCAAACCCCTTGCTGTTTTCCTTTTTTAGTCATTCCTCTCCTTTTTCTGACTCCAAGAAAAGGCCTTGTATGTGAATATCACAATTCTTTACAGAATAATGACCAAAGAACTTCACAGAAATGTGGATTTAGAGGTTAAGAATACTTTAGACTTAAGAAAACTACTTATAAGGAACCTTAGAAAGTAAATATGAGAACTGGAAGGGACTTTGTAATATAGAACATAGAACGGTAAATTGGACACAGATTACAGAATTTTAAAATTGAAATGAATCTAGGAATATATAGCACAATTGAAAGAGATCTTAGAACATAGAATGTCAGTCCTCAAAAGGTCTTAGAAGAAATAATACACAGTGATAGAAAGGGTTTTATAAAATAGACTGTAAAAATTTAGATGTAAAAAAATCTTTTAACATAGAGCAAAAAATATCAGAACAGCAATATAACTTCTAGATTGTCCATCCCCCCGCCTAATTTTATGAAGAAGGAAGCTGGGGCACAGGGAGGAGGTTACTCAGACATTTGCTAACTGAAGGCCCTGAACAAGTTATTTCACTTCTATCTCACTTTCCTCAATTGAAAAATGGGGCTAATATTAGCACCCACTTCACGGGATTTTTGCAAAGATCAAATGAGATAATATTTGTTAAGCACAGTACTGGGCACCTAGCAAACACTCAGTAAAGACTTGTTTCCTTCTTCTTTCCTTCTGTATCTCTCAATTCAAATTTCCTTGCCCTAAAACTCAGTCTATCCTGTAGGTTCTCTTTCTGTTCTGATTGCTTTTCCAAATGACTTTGACCTTCTGCTCAGAAGAAAATTAAGAATGTATATAGTGGCATAAAAAGGCATTACCTGAATTAGCTTTGTCATGGGGCAAGGAGCTTAAAAGGGGGTCAAAGGGACCCTACCAAACGGTTTGAATGCAAATATGGTTTTCAGGGAATAAGTAGTCTATGGAATGTGATTCTGGGAAAACCAGGAAAGCCTTTCCCCCCAAATCCCTACCATCTGACGCCTGAAAATTCCACCATCAAGGCTTCAGGCTCTGATAACACTTAAAATACAGGTATATATGGAAGAAGGGAAACACTCTAAGCTGTGATTAACCATGTGCCATTCAGTATGAGTGATAGGGTATAATGATACAAAACTGGGAGAGAAAGGTAAGAACCTCCAAAAGGACTAGAAATAGAGGCCAAATCTAATAAAAGCTAATATTTATATAGCACTTTTAAGGTTTGCAAAGTGCTTTACAAATGCCATCTTATTTGATTCTCACAACTAGCCTGGTAGGTTCGCACCCCATTTATCCCCATTTTGCAGATGAGGAAACGGAGACAGTCAGAGAGATTAAGTAAATTGCCCAGCATCTCAGATGTTGTAAGTTCCTAAAGTCAGATTTGAACTCATCTTTTCCTGACTCCAGGTTCAGCCTTCTCTGCACCATACCATCTTTCTCCTGCATTTAAATTATTTAAAATTCAGCTTTATAAGAACAAGACTACAGAGTTGAGAATAGACATCAGTTTTTCTGAAAAAAACATTTGAGGTTTTAGGAACCCAAATCTCAATATAGCACAATAATAGAACATGACAGTCAGGAAAACAAACGTAACCTTTGACTGCATTTGGAGAGGTAGCATGTCCACATCAAGGGACAGGATTGTCCCATCATGCTCAACTCTTTTCAGAGTATATAGGAGTTGTCATATTCACTTCTGGACATCACATTGGAAGAAAACTTAACCAACTAGAGAGTATCCAGAAGAGGTCAAGAATGAATTAAGAGGATTAGGTACCATACCTTAGGATATCTTGAGGAAGGCACCTTTGAAGGCCCTTCTGATCCTGAAAGCCCATAGTCCTGCAAACCAAGGTTCTTAAACTTGCTGCATTCTGCACCCTTCAGCAGTCTAGGAAAGCCTGTGAACCCTTCCTTAGAAGAATACTTTTAAATAACTGGAGGAAATGCTATCATGTAGAGGCAAGTGAAAATAAAGTTGTAATTTTTCCAGTCCAGATTTAGAGATCATCTAAAAATCTATCTATGGATTTCTTAGGAGTCTGTGTACCCCAGAATAAGATCCACTGTCCTATAAAGCATTTTCTCTAGGCTGAGCATCATTAATTATTTTAATTATTCTCCAGGGAAGAGAAGAAGACTAGCTAGGGATGGGAGGCTGGGGCTTCAGAATAGCTTTCTTTCAGTCTGAAGGCTTGTCTTGAGATGAGGGATTTGACTTTTTCTTCTGAGACTCACAGGGCTAAAGTAGAAACAGCAGGGAAAGACATAGAGTGGCATAATGAGGATTTTATGTTAAGAAAATGCCTTTCCTCATGATGAAAGTTCTGCCCATGTTGAATGGGCTTCTTGAGACAAGGGATTCTCTTCTCAAGAAACCTTTAAGGAGAGCTTGGGTGATCACTTGCCCAAGATGATGGAGAAAGTACTTGTTCATGGAGGGGTTAGCCCAGATGACCTCTAAGCTTCCTTCCAGTTACAAGATCCCAAGATTCCATGGAGTCTTTCCTTCTCTGGTTCAATGAATTCAGTTCCTTTAATCAATCCTCATAGGAAATGGTTTCCAGATCCTTCTCCTCATGATGGTCCCCCTCCACATCAATCTCCTTCGCACTTGTCAAACTCCAACTTGGCAGGGAGTTTAATCTCCTGACCCTAAAGCTAATAGCTGGTTCCCTTCCCTTTCATAACTCCCTAAGGTGAGAGAATATGCAATTCTAAATAATGTACAAGATTAAATGGCATTCAGAGTATCCAGATGGCACATACTTAAAGACTTTAAAAAGGTGAGAGCTGAAATAAGTGCAAGCCAATTGGATTTGATTTGTTTCAATTCAGCAGTCACTTATTAAGTCCAGATTATGTGCCCGCTGCGTGGTGAAGTGGCTGAAGTACCAGACCCTAGACTCAGGAGGGCCTGATTTGAAATCCAACTTCCAAAACTTATTAGCTATGTGACCATGGGAAAATCGCCTAACTCTGTTTGCCTCAGTTTCCTCCTCTGTAAAATGAGCTGGAGAAGGATGTGGCAAGCCTCTCCAGTATCTCTGCCAAGAAAACTTCAAGTGGGACCACAAAAAGTCAGACACAACTAAAATGTCTGAACAGCAGTAATGTGAGTACTAGTAGTGGCCACTTGAAGAACGAACCAGGTAGTTCCAGGTGGACACTGATGCTATTTCTTTCTTTTTCTTTCTCCTTCTTTTTCATCCTCCTCTTCCTCATCTCAAAAAACTTGCATCCTACTATATGTGGGGTGTAGCAAGGACTCAAATTTTTGCAGACAAGTTCAAGGTCATTCAAAAAAGGACAAGGCAGTAACAACCAGGCAAATTTCCAGAAACTTCTGGAAAGTGGTGGCACCTGAATTAAAAGAGCCTGTGAGAAGAGGCTCATTCCAGACTTGAAGAGGCATCTTGGGCAAAGGTGTAGAGAGGATGGTTGAGGGTAAAAAACAACCAATGGAAGGCAGTAGGGAGACGGGAATGATAAGAGCTAGCATTTCTACAGCATTTTAAGATTTGCAAAGAACTTATGTGTGTTCACTCATTTGAGCCTTACAATAACACAGGGAGGTAGGTGCTTGGGAACCTAAAACTTGACAAATGGGACATAACCTGTTCAGGGTGACACGAGGGAGTGTCTGAGGTAAAATTCAAACTCAGGCCTTCCTGTTTTCAAATCCCACACTCTATTCTTTGCAACTTCAAAGGGAAGCTTTAGTCAGTCTACAAAGAGTTTGAAATGCTAATCTGAAGAGTTTATATCTTGCCCTCCTGGCCACAGGGAGAGATTGAGGTTTTCTTGATATTCATTAGGCTTCTCTAGAGTATGAATGAAGAGGGAAATTTAAATTTCATGGAAGGAAAAACTTCCTAACAAAGTAAGCTATCCAGATATGGAATGGGCTGCCTTCTGGAATGACGGCAATCTCCTTCCTTGTTGATTTTTAGGCACTATTGTCTCTGGTGGGGATTAGTTTTGAGTCACTCAGTCAACAAGCCTTTCTTAAGTACTTATTATAAGCCAGGCCCTGTGCCAAGAACTGGGTCTACAAAGAAAGGCAAAAAGCAGCCCTACTCCCAAGGAGCTGGTGTTCTAATGGGAGACACAGCAGACATATAGCTAGATATAAACAAGTCATACACAGGTTAAATTGGAGACAATCAACAAAGGGAAGGCACTGGAAAGGCTTCCTGGACAGGGTGAGATTTTAGCCAGGGTGGGAAGGAAGCCTGAAGGAGAAGAGGTAACACATTTCAGACTGACATGAATTAGATGGCCCTTCCAACTGAACAAGTTCCCTTCCAACTCAGACTCTGAGACTTCATGAATTTCCTAACGACAAGAACCACATTTCATTCCTTATCCATTGCTTCCATGACATTTCTCTATAATAGATGAAGGATTTCACCAACATTAAATTTTGAATAGTAGAGTTCTGTATAAAATAGGCACTTAATAAGTGTCTTGTAAACGACTAGAATGAAGTTGGGGTTCCAACTGCTTCAATAAAGTGGATATCTCCTTACAAGAAGAGGACAATGATGGGTAGGATAGAGGTTTCAGCCCTCTCCCATCCACAGATGGTGCCAGACCTCTGGTGCCTAGGAATAGGAGGACACTCCCGGGACACTCATCCATATGAAGCAACTATAGAAAAGAAATCCTTCCACAGGTCACTGAGGGGAGGAACAGGAAGGAGTGGTGGAGCAGTGATCATTCTTTAACTGGCCCTGTGATTTCATTGGTGCAACAAGCTCCCAGTGAAAACTTTCCTTCTATCAGTATATATCAGCAACTACTCTGCAGTTTATGGTGTTAAAGTTATTCCTGAGGCCAGTGAGCTGTCAAATGGTATCCCTAGGGGGACAATGCCAGTAGGAATGAAGGAAAAAACTGGAAAACAGGTCTTTCTGACTCTGAATCTATCCAATTCTCTCTCTCTCAATCTCTCTCTCTCTCTCTCTCTCTCTCTCTCTCTCTCTCTCTCTCTCTCTCCCTCTCTCTGTGTGTGTGTGTCTCTGTTAGTCTCTCTGTCTGTGTCTGTCTGTCTCTCTCTCACTCTCCCTCCAACCCACCCCCACTATGCTGTACTAGCTTCTATCTACCAATTAGGAACAGTTCTCTTGTATACAAAACACTATTCACAAAACTCATGAAGAAACCCCAGTGGTTTCCAGTCCAGCCTGTACTTGAACAGTAATACTATCTATAGCATCCCTGAAAAAAATTCATTTCGATATCAATTCCCCGATAATGAGGAGCCTACCAGCTCCCCAGGTAGCCCTTTCCACTTTGAGAAAGTAGATGCTTAATAAATCCTTGTTGACTTGACTTGGCTCGGTAACTCCTAGCCTCTGTTCCTCATTCTGCCCCCTGGGGCTAAGCCACATTTCTTTGAAAACCTGAAGAAATCAGCCATGACCTTCAAGTAACCTCACCTCTGGGCTCCAGACATATCCACTTCCTCTATTCTGGCTAGCCTGTGCCTCTGGTCTCCCAGAATTTTACTTTCTTGAGGATCTCAACTCACTCTTTAATTTCCTCCCTATTTCTGTTGAGTTCTAATCACTCCAGGATAAGGAAGATAGTACACATCCCTGAGAACTCCCTTCCCTTGAATAGATGGCCCAAGGAGCAAGTAAGCCTGGAGAAGATTCTGGAGTCATTGCCCTGGGCAGGGACAGGAAGCTGTGTGGGCAATGATAATCATTCAGTCAGTAAATCAGTCAACAAACTCTCAAGGGAAAGTATATTCAAAATCAATACAAGGTCAAGGGGGAAGGGATGGAGAGCAAGTGGGTTGGTTCTAAAAATCCTGGTATGCCCAAATAAAAGGTGTTTTCCCCCTAAAAACTTGAGAGATACTTCCATTCTCCTTAATAGTGATGACTTCTCTCTGAGAATCCTTCCATTTGTCACGTACAATTTGTGTCCCCATTATATGATAAGCTCCTACAAGGAGAATGAGGAATGGTTTCTTTCTGTGTATCCCCAGTGCTAAGCACAATGCCTGGCACATAATAGTGCTTAAAAAATACTTCTTGCCTTATTGAACAGCTGAATTTAAGAAAAATTAGAGGAATTCTGCTTCCCATTTCCATGCAATGGATTCCATCCCACCAATACACCCTTACTGAGTGAGTTTTAGCTGCTCTAGCCCAAAATAACCTTCTGGCATTTGGGAACACCCTGTGTGAATACTTAGGACAAGTCAAGTTCCCTGTCATCCTTTCTCTTTTCTTCGAGGGCATCAGGAATTTCCTTACCTGCTGGCCCTTCTATGGCCACCACCCAAGACTGGCAACTCCCCCAGCCTCTCTATAGAACAGAGGGGAGTATGGTCTATTTTTCGTGGTCTGTATCTGACACAAGCAAATGGTCTCTGAAGTTTTCTAAGGGTGTTTGCTACTGAAAACAATAATTAATAGGAGAAAAAATGTAGAAGCCCCAAATTCAAGTTACATCTCTGATACTTGATGGTTGTGAAAACCTGGACAAGTTTTTCTCATCCAATTTCATAGACCCCATGAAATCCATAAAGACCAGTGTGTGGACACAAGTTAAAATGTCTCCTTTCATGAAAAACTATTTCATGCATTTGTGGTAGGGGGAAAATGTAGCTAAAACTTATAGACTTTTTTCAAAGTTTAGATTTCTCTGCACATTCATGGATCCTTGAAATAGTTTGGAATATTAAAAATGGAAGTACATAGGAAGGATTTACCTAATAAAACTATTATACATAGCGATGTTATGGGTTGTCTGCAGCCCATGCTATCCTCTGACTATGGCTCTGTACAGAGTTATAGCTAGAGTGGGACACATGGTTCTTTAAACCAGGTCATTGAAATTTAAGGTTCACCACATGAGCTTGTGCTTGACCACATCTTATTTTTTCCCAGGTTGTTGTCTCTCCTGCACAAGCCTCTGAGTGTCTTGCCATAGACCAATATACTGAAGTCATTTCCTACAGGGGATAGTGCCAGGGTCTCCATGCTTCCATAACTGATTTAAGAGTAAGTCATGCTGCTTGTCCTGGGCACTGTTTTGTTCTACTTGCCCCAGGTGCCAAAATTGCTAGTTATAGCTTCACCTCTCCTTCCAGCTATTCATGGAAATAATAAAATGGGGGTCAGAGGAGGTAGGAAAAAAGCAGTCTCCTATTCCATCACCCTCTTTTGCTTAAAACACAGCCACCTCCATATTCTTTAGAGGACAACAAAGAAGAATACTAAATGTATAAAGGATTGTCATACAGAAAAGACTACGGTGTTTTTATCAATATTTGAACACAACACTTAGATTTCATGGGATTCCTTGGAATTTCAGCGAGCTCAAGGCAGAAGAAATGAGTTTCTAGTAAATAATGGTGACGTAGAGTCAGGGCTGAGTGCTGAGGATGCTAACTATGAGAGGAGTACTCACTGTGGAAAATGCACAGGGAGGTCCGGAAGAGGTGTGGAATGCTGGATCCCCAGAAGAACAAGGAATGTTACATGGAAGATTTACATGGAGTTAATGCAGGGTCCCAGAGGAAAGCAGGGACAGACTCAAAAAGAGCATGGATGAGATAAGGAGAGAAAAACATCAAATGTAAAAATCAAAGAAGGAAAGGAAATTCCTATGGTCTCCTGGCTCAGTTAATAATTGCAAGGTTTTCATTTACAAGTAAGCATATGCCTAAGTCAAGCAAAGGTAAACTAGGTACCAGCTGTGCCAGTCTATAAAACCCCTAAAATACTTCTCCCTTTGTTCATATATGCCCAACTTTTTATTTGAATGAATCAGATATATTAAAGATGGTTGATTTGGGCCTCAGTTATAAAATATTTAAAATGATACAGTTGGATTCTGTCACCTCTAAGGTGAATTCCAACTCTTGAACCTATGAGTCATTGATTTCCTTATGGTTATAGAGACTTGACCTATATCAATGTGATTTTTTTTTTCTCCCCTGCCCAATGAGAAAAGGTCACGATAAAAACAGAAGAGGATGTCCCACAGCACTTTATATGAAATTGGGAGAATATAACCCTCAGCAAGTACCACAATCCCATACTGAAAACACCTGCAATTGTTGTCCTAGGAGGCTTCCTGTTTTTGTGACAAACATGTCCATAGCCAAGGAAAACAACAGCACATCAGTGACCTTTTTCTTTCTCCTGGGATTCTCAGACCATCCAGAACTTCAAGTCATCCTCTTTGGGACATTCTTGGGAATTTATCTGGTAACTTTAGTCTGGAACCCAAGCCTTATAATCCTGATCAAAATTGACTCCCATCTCCATACACCCATGTATTTCTTTCTCAGCAACCTGTCTTTCATAGACATCTGCTACTCTTCCACTGTTGCCCCCAAGATGCTTTCTGACTTCTTCAAGGAACAGGCAGCCATCTCCTTTGTGGGCTGTGCCACTCAGTTTTTTTTCTTTATTGGTACAGGCTTGACTGAGAGCTGCCTCCTGGCTGCCATGGCATATGACCGCTATGCTGCCATCTCTAAACCACTGCTCTACACAGCCATCATGTCTCAGGACCTCTGCACCAAGATGGTAGCTGGAGCTTATGTGGGAGGCTTTCTGAGCTCCCTAATCCAAACAACCTCCATATTTCAACTAGACTTCTGTGGTCCTAACCTTATCAATCATTTCTTTTGTGACCTCCCCCCTGTCCTAGCTCTCTCCTGTTCAGACACCTTTCTCAGTCAAATGATTAATTTCCTTGTGGTGGTTGCTGTTGGAGGAACAACTTTCCTCATCCTCCTCATCTCCTATGGGTACATTGTTGCTGCTGTCCTGAAGATCAACTCTATTGAAGGCAGATACAAAGCTTTCAACACTTGTGCCTCCCACTTAACTGTAGTCACTCTTCTCTATGGAACTGCCCTCTTCATGTATCTTCGACCCAGCTCCAGCTACTCCCTAAGCCGGGACAAAGTTGTATCTGTGTTCTATTCAGTGGTCATTCCCATGCTGAATCCCCTCATCTACAGCCTGAGAAACAGTGAAATCAAAGCTGCCCTGAAAAAGGTGCTAGCAAAGAAAAGGTTCTCATAGAACCTTTCTGTATTAGCAAGTTGAAATCTGCTTCTCATCACTACCTGGGGTAAATCATCAATTCACTACCTGGGGTAAATCATCAATTATCCTTTCTGGACTAGGAGAGCACAAAACCATTCATAGGTATATTGGAGAATGTGTTTTTAGGCTAGCAATCAAAGTGTATAAAATTAATATTTGGGAATATGTTGTAGCTTCTCCATTGTGTCTCTCCCTTGGCCTTTGGGTGACACAAAGATTTTACTTTTTGGGGATTATGGGATTCCACAATTACAGCTATGTCCTATCACTGGACCAATATTGGCTTTAAACATATGGACTTTTGTTTCAGGAAGAAATTAGGATTATTAAGAGCACTAAATAATTTCCTAACATAAAATAATCTTGTTCATTTGGGACACAGTTTGTCACCTATTTGCCAAATTTGTCCAAGATACATATACAGCTGTATCAGTTGTAATTGTTGTCATCCAACTATATTTCATAGTCTAGACAATAGGAATTCTTCATTCATTTTTTTTGGTTTTTCTTCCTGTGTGAATATTTCTGCCACACTGTTTGAGGTAATTAAGAATAACTTCATCAGATCATTCAAAGAACAACATGATAAAAATAGTTTTCAAGGCACATTATAAATGTCTCTTGACCCTCATGACAACCCTGAGATTTTGGTATTGTTGTTATCCCCAGGTTACAGCTAAGGAAGCTGAGGCAAACAGGTTAAGTGACTTGCCCAGGGTCACATAGCTAGTAAATGTCTACGGTCAAATTTCAAATTGAGTCCTCCTATCTCCTGACCCAGTACTCTACCAAGTTATTCAAGGATACAGTCTAAATAACATCTTCAAAGAGAATAATGGCCTGAAAAGGAAGTGAGTCAGTCAGGCAATGAGATCAAGAATAACAGATCAATGGCCCAAGTGCTCAATTACTTGCATGGAACTTTATTTATCTTCTATCAATGGGTTTAAAGGCCCTATCCGTAAGGAGATCCTTGTGACAGTACCCTAGCTATCAGTCTGAAAGCAAAGAGTGAGACATGAGCAAAGCAGTAATGGTATGGTGAATATTCAGACAGTACCTACCAGAAACAGACAGGAAAAAAGCCAATGACAATTAACTAAGATTATTTAGCAAGATTCATATCTAGGGGTGGAGCCAAGATGGCAGAGCAGAAGGATGGATCTGCTCTACCTCTCCCCCTATAGCTCATAAAATACCTGTAAAAATGATTGCAAATAAATTCTAGAGCAGCAAAAGCCACAAATTGACAGAGTGAAACAGATTTCCAGCCCAAGACGGCTGGAAGGCCAACAGGAAAGGTCTGTCGCACCAGACTCGGAGCAGAGCACAGCCAGCCTGGGCCATATGACACAGAAAGGACTGGAGCAGGCTTCAGGGCACAAAATCACAAGTAGCACTTTCAGTTCCCAGATTTCTCAACCTACAAACACCAAAGATAGCTTCAAAGGTCAGAAAGAAAACTCTTTCACCTGGGTAAGAAGGGAACCCCAGGGCAGTCGCAGCAGTAGTACTTCTGAAGCCCTTGGCCTAAAAACCTTGAGGGAATTGAGCAGCTGATCTGGGTCTCAGTCCTGAGAGGCAGTCCTGAGGTGAGGAGGAGCACTGACTGGCATAGTGGTGCTGGTGGGGACAGTGGAGAGGAAATCCTACTTGCAGATC
This sequence comes from Potorous gilbertii, assembly GCA_028658325.1. Taxonomy (NCBI): domain Eukaryota; kingdom Metazoa; phylum Chordata; class Mammalia; order Diprotodontia; family Potoroidae; genus Potorous; species Potorous gilbertii. The sequence goes on from CM053770.1 coordinate 263,025,002, forward strand.
CTGGGCAGAAAAGAGTGTTTGTACTTGCTCATAGACCAGAGCACAGGCCAGGAGAGGAGTAAACTCCTCTCCCTTGATTGTGCCACTTTGGAGGAACTGAGAACTTACAGGTCCCTAGAGTATACCCTCCATTTGACAAAGGACTCAAAAGTCAAGTAACTGTCTGAGAAATGCCCAAAAAAGGGAAAAAATAAGACTATAGAATGTTACTTTCTGAGTGAAAAGGTATTTTTTTCCATCCTTTTGATTGAGGAAGAACGAAGCATATTGTCAAAGGAAGACATGAAAGTCAAGGCTTCTTCTACATACAAAACCTCCAAGAAATACATGCAATGCTCTCAGGCCATGGAAGAGCTCAAAAAGGATTTTGAAAATCAAGTAAGAGAGGTGGAAGAAAAATTGAGAAGAGAAATGAGAGCAATGCAAGAAAATCATGAAAAGTGAGTCAGTAGCTTGCTAGAAGAGACCCAAAAAATGCTGAAGAAAATAACACCTTTAAAAATAGACTTACGGGGGCGGAGCCAAGATGGCGGAGTAGAAAGACTCACCTAAGCTAGGTCCGAACCCACAGCCCATAGATTTCCTGTAAAAAGAACTCCTGACAAATTCTGGAACAGTGGAAGCCGCGCAGCAACACAGTGAAGGAGATTTCCGTTGCAGAGAGCCCTGAAGAACCGACCACAAAGGTACCCGGACGGGAGCGGAGTCCT
>CM053770.1:263026211-263043349 GCA_028658325.1 Potorous gilbertii
TGGAGGAGCTCAAAAAGGATTTTGAAAATCAAGTCAGACAGGTGGAGGAAAAACTGGGAAAAGAAATGAGAGAGATGCAAGAAAAGCATGAAAAACGGGTCCATACCTTAATAAAGGAGGCCCAAAAAAATGCTGAAGAAAATAGCACCTTGAAAAATAGGCTAACTCAATTGGCCAAAGAGGTTCAAAAAGCCAATGAGGAGAAAAATGCTCTCAAAAGCAGAATTAGCCAAGTGGAAAAAGAGGTGCAAAAGCTCACTGAAGAAAATAGTTCTCTCAAAATTAAAACGGAACAGATGGAGGCCAATGACTTTCTGAGAAACCAAGAAATCACAAAACAAAACCAAAAGAATGACAAAATGGAAGAGAATGTAAAAATAGACTTACTCAAATGGCAAAAGAGGTCCAAAAAGCCAATGAAGAGAAGAAAGCTTTAAAAAGCAGAGTTGGCCAAATGGAAAAGAAGATTCAAAAGCTCACTGAAGAAAATAGTTCTTTAAAAATTACAGTGGAGCAGTTGGAAGTTAATAACACTATGCGAAACCAAGAAATTATAAAACAAAACCAAAAGAATGAAAAAATAGAAGACAATGTGAAATATCTCCTTGGAAAAACAACTGACCTGGAAAATAGATCCAGGAGAGATAATTAAAAAATTATTGGTCTACCTGAAAACCATCATGAAAAAACAAGCCTAGACATCATCTTCCAAGAAATTATCAACTGCCCTGATATTCTAGACCCAGAGGGTAAAATGAAAATGGAAAGAATTCACCAGTCACCTCCTGAAAGACATGCCAAAAGGAAAATTCCTATAATATTGTTGCCAAAATCCATAATTCTCAGGTCAAGGAGAAAATATTACAAGCAGTCAGAAAGAAACAATTCAAATATTGTGGAAATACAGTCAGGTTAATGCAGGATTTAGCAGCTTCTACACTAAGAGATCAAGGAACTTGGAATATGATATTCCAGAGGTCAAAGGAGATAGCATTAAAACCAAGAATCACCTACCCAGCAAAACTGAGTATAATGCTTCAGGGGAAAAATGAAATTTCAAAGAAATAGAGGACTTCCAAGTATTCTTGTTAAAAAGACCAGAGCTGAATAGAAAATTCAGGGTGGGGAGGGGTTAGAGAATATGGAACTCAAAGCATTAAAGATAAATGTTAAAAAAATCATTTTAGCATGCAACTGGAAATTAAGATTATAGGCAATGGAGTATAGAAATCTATTTTGCCCTTCGGAAAAATAGAGAGGAAAGAGGATGGAAGAAGGATGGGTAATAGAAAGGGGGACAGACTGGAGGAAGGGGTGGATGAGGTACATGCTGTCATGGGGTGGGGGGTGGGGACGGATGGGGAGAAAATTTTGAATTCAAATTCTTATGAAAGTGAATATTGAGAAATGAAAAATAAATTATATATATTTTTAAAAACAGAATTCACATCTTCAAGAGACTCATAGAGTCTATGGAGGACACTTATATCCACAAGAAGACTCCCTTTACCAGGAATGTCTCCATCCACGTCTGGCTCTTATCTAGCAGGGTGGTGATCAAGATTAAGATATTGATGGCTTACATTATACTTACAAGTAAAACTGCTTCGTCAAGGGCCACAAAATAACGTTCACACAACAAGTTGCCCACTGGTTGTAAGATATTCAGATTGGGAACACCATGACAGTGGGCAAGTGATAGATTCTTGGCCAAACAGAATATTTTATCATACTGAAGATCCCTTACGTTTGGGACCAAGACATAGTTCCAAAAATTCTGAGCTCTTCCTCTTATTAGATAGGTTTGTGGGAAAAGAATAGGATATGAAAGTTCTAGGACCATCTGTCCAGCAGTCCTGCCAATTAAGAGGCAGTTCTTCGGAGGAGAAAATAATGAGACACCTGAAATAAGACTTCTTTATTTTTGTGTCATGGACCCCTCGGGAAGTTTCATGATATCCATAGACCACCACCTGTCAGAATAAGATTTTATAATTTATAATAAAAGGCATAGGATTACAAAGGAAACAAGTTATATTGAGATAGTTATCCATTTAAAAAACAAGTTCAATCGATCTACAAATTCCTTTGATATCTCTGGGCCCCAGGTTAAAAATCCCTGACGTAAAGACATATTGCATGGACTCAAGAGATGACAAGGATGAATGAGTTGCAAATACCATAATGGAAAAAATTCCCAAAACAATGGGATCACAGAGATTTTGACGACTGCACCACACAGTGCTTCCAATGAAGTATCCTTTAAAGAGAAAGCTGCCTTTCTCTTTAACACCAATATTTTTCCCATGAGGTTATGTGACTATGAATTATGGCGCAGAGAAGAATGAAAATTGCAGATGACCCACTGAATAATGAAACAATGGTAGGAACAAGTGGTCTGCAGCATATTGTTATTGACAAATTGCCTATGAAATGCATCATAAAAGTCATCATGTGACACACATGTGATAAGAAAAGATGGTGGACTGCGTATGTATGCAGCAAGAATGGGAAACAATAGTCAACTTAAATACGATGTTGGAAGCCCTGGAGTATTTAAAGAACTAGAGAAGAATGTACAGCAGGTTGGGATGATTTTATTTGGACAATTTGGAGGGCAAGGAGAACAAATGCATGGGATGACACGCTATAAAAGTGCTATGATATGCTCTTATGGAGGAAGTGTCCACACTTATGAGATCGTGTCTCCTTTTCATACCACTCTTTCATCATCTGCAAAAGGGAATCATGGATTTAGAGTTGGAGAGAATCATTGAGGTCATCTCATCAAACTTCTTCACTTAATGGATGAAGAAGCTGAGATCTATAAAGATCAAGTAACTTACCCAGGATCGCACATGTAAAATATACATGCAGGTCCTTTATCTCCATTAGCGAGGGGATAAAGAGTAAGAAACAGAAAAGATCAAAGAGGAGATGGAATACACAAAGATGGGAACTCAGTTACCTTGAGGTAGAACTGCACATCCATGCAGTCTCTCTAGGAAAACAAATACACTGATGAACCAGTCCCAGATGAAGAGGAGTAAACAAAGATCTGGAACCAAAGCTACTAAACCCATTGGAGGAAGTCTGGATCAATTGATTAGTCAATCAACAAGCAAAAATTCATTAAAAACCTGCTATATTAAGAACCTGGCACTGTACTAGAAATGTGTTAGATAGGAATACAAAGAGAAAAACCAAATAGTCCCTACCCTCAATGAGTTTATATTCTATCAGGGACATATACATACAATATTATGTAGGTATTATATACACAATAGTTCAAGGGGAAACACAAACAGCAGGGTAGAATCTGGAAAAGTCTTAGATGGAGAGATAACTGATTTGAACTTTGAAGGGAGATAGGGAGTTTAAAAGGTGAGATGAGAGAGTATATTTCAAGTATATCCTATACAAAAGCATAGGTATGGGCAATAATATTGTACGTGAGGAACAGTAGGTAATCTGATTTGGTTGGAATATAGCAAGAAGGAATGGAGTAAGAGTCATTTCCTCTTTTAAAATTAGTTTAAATGAAACCTGTCATATATTCAGTTTCATTAGCCTGAATACTAGCATGGTGACTGAGGAACCTTTTCTCTTTTAGCTGAGAGCTAGATAGGAGGAAATTTCTGATTTTCATAAGAGAAAACCAGTGGAAGGGACTCAAGTCAATGAATTTGATTGTGCAGAAGTCACCCATGATTAAATCCATATGTTATAAGAGCTTAGGCTCTGGATCACAGGTTACATTTGAAATCAATATACATGCTGGAGTAAAGTCATCTTATGTGCATATAATCATGTCCTTGTGATCAAAAATTCAGGTTTTGATCTGAGACTCTGGTGCAGATTGGGGCATGGAAAGTATAGGAGTGGAGGAAGGTGCCTATGGGATAGGTATATTAGCCAAAATCTCTTGGCAGAAAATTGAGGTTCTCTTAGTCTTACCCACTCAGAATTAGACATCAAGATTTGCAACACAGCACAACTATATTAGTGTCTTTAGGCATGTGGGTGTGGGAGTTTGCCTTGGGCAGAAAATAGAGGCATCCTAGGCTAGGTGGACTTTATTTTTGCTCTGGACCCATGATTCCACTGATATAGGGAACTCATGGTGACAGAATTCCCTTGACATGTAAAGAACAAATAATTCTTGTTTTATCAACTGTTTTCAAGCAGAGATAAAGATTATACTGCTCTAAGAAAAATCTGGTTTTGGCACACATATTAGGAAAAGATAAGACAGAGAAAAAGAGAATAAAACCTAGGAAACTGGAAGAAGTGAAATGATTTGTCTTGGGGCACACAGAAAGTTCTCTGGGTCAGGTGTGTCTTCCTGACTCTAGTTGAGTGTTCTATCTACTATTATTTATAATGGAGGAAAAGTAGAAGCTTTCATATATTGGGTATGAAGAAAAACACTTACTCTCATGATTATTAGAGATAATACTGAGCTTGAAATTTCAATGGTATAGGGAGTTTCCAGAGGAGGAAATTTCCTCTCCTAATGCATGTTAGTGTCATTTCTGCAATTTAGTCTTCAGGGTTAGATGAGGATCACAGAGTGTGAATTAGAAGTAGGAAATGAACCCAGGGCTGTCTGGCTTTCTCAAATAATCTCTCTACTATACCACACTACCTCACCAACAAAAACTTGGAAAAATTGGTAAACCCCATTTCAAATAATTACCAAATAAAATAACAATAAAATTTATTGGAAGTCTGTCTTACCAAGACATATGAAGACATTATATAAATACAAATGTATAAAAAAAAGAAATAATTGAAGAATTTTATTAGTATGGTTCCTGGTGCTTAATAAATGCTTGTTGATTATGGAACTAAATAATTGAATAGATATTCAATGTACCTGATAAATTACACTAGTATAGCAAAGGGGGCAGTGTTATCCAAATTAAACTTGAGGTTTAATCTATATCAACCAAAATATCAGTGGTATTATTCACAGAATTAGATAAAATCATAGTTCAAGGCATGTTGAAGAATATCAAGGAAAATAGTTAGAAAAGTAAGGATGGGGGGAATTTTCACTGCCATGTCCCAAATTGAACTATAAGTCAATAATGACCAAAAACAGTTTACACTGAATGAGAAAGATTTAAGGCCAAATTTCTGAAGTAGTTTTAAAGCTGAATAAATTAGTATGTAACTCATAGGGGAAGAAATTAATTATTCAACAAAAACTTCAGAGAAAACAAGCAGAAAACCATAACATTGTTGATCTCCCAGGAAAAATATGAAAAACAAATTACTCTAAATGCCATATTTTTAGAAAACAATAAAAATTTCCCATCAGTACTGGTGGAAAAACAAAAAGAAGAGAATATAAATCAATATGATGTTGAGTATGCCTTACAAAGGATTCCTAATTCTATCCCACTCAAATATATGGCAGAAAAATGGAGATATACCAGTAATTTACACTACATACCTCAATAATTCAATTGGGTTCAATTAAATAAACCTCCATTAAAGACCTACTCTCTGCAAGACACTATGCTATTCAATGGGATAATCTAATATGCCCACAACTATAGATATAAGTAATATATAATAATTTCAAGTGGGAGATATCACCCAAAATGGAAATGATCTGAAAAAACAATACATTTTAAATATACCAAGAATATGAATGTAGAAAAATTCACACAATAGGAAAAATTAGAGAAGACTAGAAAGGTAAATTTCTCACAACTCAGGATAGTGGAATAAATTCTAATCAGTTCAGACTTAGAAGAAGTTATTAGACAAAATAGATAAACTAGATTATATAAAATAAAAAAGTCTTGTACAGATAGAAGCAATGCATTTACAAGATATGGATATTGAAAAAATATTTTCTTGCAATATCCCTAATAAAAGTGTTATCTCAAATCTACAAGGAATCAATTCAAATGTAGCTGAGCAAGAGACATTCTCCATTAGATAAGTGATCAAATTATATGAACAAGTTCTTGAAAAATGAAACAAAATATATACATAATTGATAATAATTTGAGAAATACAAATTATGTGGAAGGCAAAGAGACTTAAAAATTGGCTAATATGAATCATTGCCCATTAAATTAACTAAAATAATAAAAGATTATAAAATTTAATATCTGAGGGGTAGTAGAAAAGGTGACCCACTAACTCTTCAGATCCTGAGGGAGCTCAGAATTTGGTCAATATTTTTGTAAAGCAATATAAAATTATATAATAAGAATTTCCCTATGATCCATTAATTACACTACTAGAACTATTTCCTAAGGATATTACTGATAGGAGGAAAAGATCTGTCTGGATAAGTAATTGTTCTCATGGCCCTATTTATAAAAGCAAAGAAGAAAATAAAAACTGATGCAAACTCTAAGCCCAATCACTGGGGAATAGTTGTATAAAATAGGATATATAAATACAGAGACAAAGTGGTGTAGTAGAGACTCAGTTTTAAGTATTTCCTCTAAGACATGAAGTCTATGTGACCCAAATGTGTATATGTATATAATCTGTCATTTCAATTGTGTCCAATTCTTTATGATACCATTTGGAGTTTTCTTGACAGAGAGATGGAGTGGTTCATCATTTCCTTCTCCAGCTCATTTTATAGATGAGGAAACTGAGGCAAACAGGGTTAAGTGATATGTGTGTATGTGTGTATATGTGTGCATAGACATATATGCATATGATATCTATACATATATATATATATTCTTCCTTCACAATGTACATAAGCTTGATTCGTAAGTGAATGCAAATTCATCTAACTGGTCCCAGACCTTCTGTCACATCCATCTACTGCAGATAGATGTCTCTTCACCCTATCGATTACACATATATCCACTTCAACCTCTCTTCCCCTTGCATTCCACCTCTTGTTTTGGGAACAGCAACCCAAGCTTACCAATGCTTGGGAGCTTAGCAAAGACTCATTACATTGGATTATATTATATTTGTAATTGTGCATATCTTAACATTCTTCTATTTGTCAATGGAATTTAAAACTAAATGTATTAATAAAAAAATATTCAAAACAGAAGATTTTAAACTAGATGATCTCTAAGATCCCATCCAGTTTTGAAACTGTTCCGTTCATCCTTTCTGTGATTCTCCAAAAATCTTTTTCCCTTGATGACAATGCAAGCTCCTTAAAGTCAGAGACTGTAGTATTTGTATCCTTAGAATCCAGGACTGTGCCTTCCACAAAATAGTCACTTAACAAATGTTTTTCGTTTATTCATTCATTCCCTCACTCACTCATTCATATGAATATAATGATACATTGGAAAGGGCACTGGATTTTCATTCAAATTCTCTCGGCCATTTTGTACCCATGTAACTTTGGCCAAGTTATTATACCTCTCTTACAAGTTTCCTCATCTATTAAGAGATTTGAGTTGAACCAGAAGACCTGTAAGAGCCCTCCTGGCCAAACATCTCTGGTACAAGAGGATTCATCAATAATGGAATATCATAAGACTTTAAGAAATTATGATGATGAATAGAAAGAACTATGAGATCCCTATGAAGTGAGGCAGAATGAAGCCATAAATTTGAAAGAGCTTATACACACTGACCACAACTCTGTAAATTAAAACCAAATTAGACAAGTAGCAAGAGCCCCCTTAAATGTATTGGGTGACCAAGTTACTCTAACTTCATTAGCCTTAATTTACAAATTTTATTCCTTTTAGTCTATGATCCTAAGAATATTTAGCAAATGACAGAATCAGGGGGTTATAAATATAATCATTTACACTCAATCTTTTTTAAAAAAATTTATTGGTATCATTTATTTTTAAATTACAAATATTTATAGGTTGCTCCGACTTCATGAGAGGTATCTTGTAATGAAATGAAATCATTAAGTAAAATGAAGAATACCATGACCTCATCTGAAAGTGGTTGCAACACTCTGGATCTATAATACCACTCTAGTTATCTATTTGTTTTATTTTGCTTTTAGATTAATGGAAATCTATTTCCTCTCCCTTCTCCTCTGACCCTCATTGGGAAAAGAAGAAAAGAAAAATAAATTTCTTGTAACAAGTAAGTATAGTGAAGCAAAATCTGCCATGGACACAGTTTTTCATCTCTGGCATGGATATGGTGTTTCATCATCACTCATCTGGACTCACAAATTATTGTTGTATTGATCATACAATGTTCTTTCAGTTTTCAAAGTTGTTTGTTTTTACATTGTCATTATTGTATAAATTATTCTCAGGTTCTATTAATTTCCTTCATCAGTTTGTAAAAGTCTTTAAAAATATACTTTTGTTTTATAATATTGACATTATGCTATAAACTGTCCTTCTGTTTTCACTCTATATCAGTTCATTCAAGTCTTTCCATGGGTCTTTGAAATCATTCATTTCTTAAAGCATAATAGTATTTAATCACATTCATGTACCACAACATATTCAATCATTCTTCAGTTAATGGACAGACTTCTTAATTTCCAATTTAGTTTGATCACTACTAAAAAGTTGCTGTGCAATCACTTTTTAAACACTGTTTTGTCTAGTTGTTTTCATTTGTGTTTTTGTCTTCTTTTTTGATGGTAGGGTGGGGAGATGGGGAATTCTTTCATATTACCTGCTTTAACCTCCTAGTAGACTGAAAGCTTCTTGGAAACAGAAGCTATTTTCTTTTGGTCTCTTGCAATGCCCTGGATATTCTAAAATGCCCAAATGGATCTGTCTTCTAGGTGATGCATACATTCTCCCAAACAATGCAAATCCGAGATCACCTATACTTGACCAAACTACACATCTCTTGTCCATGTCAACCCATTATTTCGCCATGAGACTGAAGCAAGGGGAGAAGGAAAGAGTCCATGAAATGAATTGAGGGTCTTCCTGTCTTTTTTTTGACATCACAAGTATAACATTAGAGCACATAGGTTATTTCTCAATTATCCCTCCCTCCTTCCACATGAACAGTTCATCTCCTTTTTCTGCTTCTATATTTCTTTGATAACATCTTTTTCTTCAATTGTCTTGCATAGTTCCTGATTTCAGAATATGCTACCTGCTCACACACCACTGTGCAGGACTAAGTATGATCTATGTACTTGGAAGGGTCTTAGTAAACCTTTGTTGCATTGGATTAGATTGGATTTGTAACTCTTTGTATCTCACCATGGTCAATGGAATTTAAATTAACTATATTCATAAATAAGCAATGGTCAAAAAAAGAAGGGTTTCTACTAGATGATGTCTAAGGTCCCTTCCAGTTCTACAATCTATGATGTTAATGTACACAAAAGTTCTCTATTAACTGAAACATAAAGATCTTACATTCCATATAACCAATGTCAACATATCTTGGCCATTACCTCTAGGGTACAGGCCCCAGAGCACAGAGGATGGAAAGCACATTAGCTAATTAGAAACCAGACTTTGGATATCTTCCAGTAGTGTATGTGTTTGTGTGTGTGTGTGTGTGTGTGACATTTTAATGACTCTCCATGCTTTTGTACTACTACCTGTAACAAGACAAAACTCCAACCCCAAGTTCCAACAGTGTCATCTACCCTTCTACTTATACCAAAGAACTGGGAGTAGACTAGGTTGTGATAAAGCTGAGATGGAGCACATCTGGAAAGATGGGGGTCCTGGAGACACCACCACAGTGATATGGAGGTAGGTCAGGGAGTGGTCTGGAAGTACTGAAACGCTAACCTTAGCTGAAAGCTCAGAGCTTCCAGAATTAATATTCTCAGAAGGACTCCATTGCTTTGTAATATTTTTTATTTTTTAAAAATTATAAATGCTGTTTTCTACATCCCTGTTCTAAAATCTTCTGATCTCTCATCATGACTAAAATTGACCATGCTCTCTGAAAAGTAATGGCTGCTGCAGACAATCTCTGGCAAGATCTACCAAACTAGAAGACTCAACAATAGATGGGTGTTCAAAGACCTCACTGACTCTAGATGGAGAAGTTCACTACCAGCAAGTAACCTAGGTTGATCATTTCATGATCCCAGCATACTTGGTCCCTAGTAGGCACATCACAAACGCTTGTTTCAATTATTGGCTGTTTTGATGTACTTGGTTTGCTTGTATTATTAGTTTGCTTTGATTCACTTTGTTGATTGGCTGGTTGATGTAATCATCTGCTAAGTAATGGAAAGGGTAGAATCTGATGTCCCTACATCAATTCAGAATACCCATACTAATGAAATCAAAAATTCCTAAAAGGGAATTGTTTTCTACTTGGTGCTCTATGATCTCGTATGGCAAAAGGATGATCAATGATTGTTATAGGATCCTAGATTTAGAACTAGAAGGGGTCATTTGGTTCTTTTTTTCCCCAAAACATAATCCTATTATGTTTTATTTCTTTTCAAAGATTTATTAATGCCCTTTATCAATAATATATTAGTCATTTATTGATATCCACATTACACAAATGAATTTTCTCTTGTAACAAATGAAAACAACTAAACAAGAATAGACTTGTGCTACCACCAAGTCTGACATCACAGTCTGAACCCCACCTATCTACTAAGAGTGCAGAGGATGCTTTATCATCTGTTTTCCAGGATCAAATGAGACATTGCTGTTAATGAGTCTGCCTGACTTTTGGTGATTTTTTTTTATGCTATTACCATTGTTGTATGTGTTGCTTTCCTGATTCCTATAGAGAGGAAGGAAAGGGAAACCCAAAAAGATGAAATATCTCCCAAAGTCACATAAATAGTGATTTCCATGACTAGAACCTACATTTCCTGTCTTCCTTTCTTCTTTTCAGTTGAATATTCAAATGGTTTTATTGAGAGCCCAAGTTTACACAGTTAGGGATTTAAGACAGTATGACACTGGAAATATGTCCCAATTCTCTCTTCACTCTGCTTTCCTTATATTTTCCAGGAAACTGATCCTGGTGACTTTAGGCTCTGTCTTCATGTTGCCATTCTAATCTCTTTCTCTGGTTCAGGATTCCCCATATGGAAATTAACCAATGATATCTATCCCCCACTCCCATCCAGAAACACAAGTATACTCTATGCCATTCTTATGATGGGGACACCAGCTGTCTTGAGCCCACAATGAATGCCTAGGATATTACAGTATCACTATTCCTCAGAATAGCCAAAAAAATTATAATAATATTAATCACAATAAGGTTTCTAAAGTAATAGGTTATGTTTATAAAATGCTTCAAAGTTGCAGATTACTTTACATACCAAATCTTATATGGATCTTTCCAATAATCCTCTAAGGTGGGACTATGGTTACCATCATCCTTCTTTCAAATGTGAAAAAAATGATTGTCAAAGGGCTAATTTGTCAAGTTTACATAGTCCCTGAGTATCTGAGGTGGTATTTGAGCCAAATTCTTCAATCCACTCTGCCACAACACTTCTCAATAGGAGCTGAATGTTGACAAAGCATGTTTCTAGTGATACAGAGATCATTGTGTTGAATAATGTAAAAGAACTTGTATGGTCAAGATTGTGCTGAAAGTGGAAACTAAAAAAAGCCAAGCTTCTATTCAAGCTCTGATGTTTGCCAGCTGTGTGACCACAGATGAGTCACCTAACTTCTCTTCATCTGTTTTCTCTTCTTTGAAATAGGGCTCTTGGCACCTGAACTGACAATTTCACAGGGTTGTTGTCATACTCAATCTATATACTGAATAATAAAGTGCTTGGCAACCATTAAAGCATGTAAATGTCCATTATGATTATCGCCAACATTGGACTTTTTCTATAAAGGCAACTAGGTGGTACTAAGGATAGAATTGAGCTTTGAGTCAAGAGGACTGAGTTCAAATCCCACCCTTAACATTTACTTAGTTATGTACCTCTCAAAGCTTAAAGTACTATATACATGTTAGTTATTATTATAGGCAGCTCGTTGGCACAGTAGATAGAATGCCTGACCTGGAGTCAGGAAGACTTGTCTTCCTGAATTCAAATCCAGCTCACCCACTTGCTAGCTTGTGACCCTGGGCAAGTTGCTTCACTGTGTTTGCCTCAGTTTTCTCATCTGTAAAATGAGCTGGAGAAGGAAACTCCACTCCAGGAACTTTGCCAAGAAAATCCTCAAATGGAATCACAAAGAGTCAGACATGACTGAAACAACAAATCACTATTTTCTTTACCCTCCATATCTTTGCTGTTTGGTCTGAAAAACTCTATTCATTGTAAATAATTATTTTGATTATAGTAATTATGTAGATTTATGTAATCAATGAGAATAGCCTTAACTTTGTAATTAAATAGCTTACCTGGATTCAAATCCTGGTGCCCATCACTACTGTGGGACACCAGACAATTCAGGTGAACATGTATTTATTATGATAACTCATGTCCCTTCTCTGAGTTTCAGTTTCCTCATCCAAGAAAGACTCAGAAAGACAGAGACAGAGAGATAGAAAGTAGGGAGGGAAGAGAGAGAGGAATAAGGAGAGAGATCTTTATCATAGGCACTTGGTTAAATCTAGGGCTTTCCATCCAGAGGCTTCCTTTGTCCCTCCCTCATCTCATGGTCCTCTTGCTGGCAATTGTTAACTATTTTTACAATTAAAATTAAAGTACAATTAAAAACAGTTGATAGCTATCTGGAGATGAAATCCATTGTAAAATACAATCATAAAATAAAATTTAACAGTAAGCAACAGCAGTTCACTAGATGAAGATGAGGCAGGATGGGGGAGGAAGCACAGAGGGGATAAATTCGCCTAGTCACAGTTTGGAAGCAAATTGTGACCAGATAGTTCTCTTGAGAGACTCAGGCAGCCAAATCAGGTCCCAACTGCAGTCTACCCTTAGCCTGGCAACCCTTCTCCCAGTTCCCAGGATTGCTCAGGGTCACATAGCTTCCACCTCTATTAGTTCTTTCCAGCTGGGAAAAATGCACTTCCCGTTAACCTCCTAGCCAATAAAAGGCTACCTTAGGAAGGACATTGTGAAGTTGTACAGAAAGTTGAGGAGGGAAACCAGAGTGAGAAATGACCTCAACTTCATGCTTTGTAAGTTTCCATGAAAAAACAGGGTCTATTAAGCATGAAAAAGAGAAGATCGTCAAAGGCATGGAGGATAGAGATGCCACATAGACAAAAATTTTCAGGTTCACTATAAGGAAGAATTTCTTAATAATTTATATAAAGGCAAATTCAGGGGAAATTTATAAGCATCTCCTATGTACCAGGTAATGTGCTAGGTACTAGGGATGCAAAGAAAGGCAATAATAGTTCTTGCCTTCAAAAAGCTCACAATCTAATGGAAAAGACTACATGCGCACAACTACACACAAACAGGATTAGAGAGATGGATGGATGGATGGATGGATGGAGCTATATATAGATAAATTAGAAATAATCAATGAAAGGAGGGTGCTGGAATTAAGGGGGACTTAATTCTAGGTGGCACAATAGATAGGATTCTGGGCCAGGAGGCAGGAAGACTCATCTTCCTGAGTTCAAATCTGACTCAGACTGGTGAATTATTTAATGCTGTTTATCTCAGTCTCCTTATCTGTAAAATGAGCTGAAGAAGAAAATGGCAAATCACTCCAGTATCTTTGCCAAGAAAACCCCACATGGAGTCATGAAAAGTTGGACACAACTAGAATGACTAAATAAAAATAAGGAAAGTCTCCTAGTAGAAGGTGGAATTTTAACTGAGACTTTAAGAAAGGCAGGGAAACCAGGAGATGGAGATATGGAAGGAGAAAGTTTTAGGTATGAGGACAGTCAGCGAAAATAGCCAGATTTGGTAGAGTCTTATGCAAGGAACAGCAAGAAGGTAGATGTCATTGGACTGTAGAATATGTGAAATGAATTGCCTTGGGAGGAAATGGATTCCCCCTAAAGGTCCCCCATTTCATAAGTCAATACTTATGTAGTATGAACTAAAGGCCCTAGAAGTCTTCAAGCAGAGGCTGGGTGGTCACTTATTCATTATGACATAGTGGAAATGTGTTTTTGAGGTATAAATTGGACTTGAACTCTGAGGTCTCTTCTAACTGAAATTCTGTGCTTCTAAATGAGCCCAATCCTTCGCTTCTTTGAGGAAAGAGGTGAAACTTGGAATGTCTAAAAGCTGGTTTTTCCACGTTTCTCCTCTTACTGTAACTACACTGTGATTTCATTGATGGGGTGTGCTGCTTCTCTCCTTAGCATGGATAGTCTTCCTTACTTTACCTTAAGAAACATTATTTATTGTTACCAAAATAATGTAGTATTTTATAGTTAGACCTCTGGTAATTTCCCTCTCTGAACTCAGGATGCTCCTCAAACAGCAGACATATATATAGTCTGTAACTTGAAGCCTTCTCAGCTTGGTAGAACAGTGCCCTACTGGTACAGCCTTCAGGAAGCAAGGAT
Source organism: Potorous gilbertii (assembly GCA_028658325.1). Classification (NCBI taxonomy): domain Eukaryota; kingdom Metazoa; phylum Chordata; class Mammalia; order Diprotodontia; family Potoroidae; genus Potorous; species Potorous gilbertii. The sequence continues at coordinate 263,040,564 of CM053770.1, forward strand.
TGTGTGCCTGGAAACCACAACAGATCATTAAGGAAGGATAACAGTGGGCAATTCTCATACAAGTGAAGGTCATTTTCACAGGCTTTAGTCTTTTATTTGGCCTTTGAAATTCTCTGTGTCTGTGAACCTTCGATCCCCAAAAGGTGATACAAAGAAGTATATGTATGGAAGTTGACTGAGTAGCATTATTAAAGTGTTGTTCCATAGATATTCTCAGATATATTCCCTGAAACGAAATATTTGCCATAGTTAGGGAAAACTTATATCCTACGTTTTCCCAGAAGACAAAGAATGAAGGCACAATCTACCTGACAAGATTCTCACTATTATCCAAACCCCATCATGGCAATAGGGGAACAACTGGCAGGTTTAGAGCAAATCTAAGGGATGAACCAGCCCCGGAATTTTTTTCCTGAGTAGCCAACATATTTTGGTGCTGCAGAGAATCCCATTAAAAACCCGAAAAATATGTATAATTTTCTAATTCTTCTTTAGCTCCTTCTAAGGTGGACCTAAAGAGAAGTTTCCACACCATGGACTTAGAAAACTATACTGAAGTGACAGAGTTTGTCTTCTTGGAATTTACACAGTTTTGGGAGCTGGAAATTTTCTTGTTTGTGGCATTCCTTGCTGTATACATAATGATGGTACTGGGCAATGTACTTATTGTGGTCACTGTCACCTTTGAATCTCGCCTTCACACACCCATGTACTTCCTCCTCCGGAACAAGTCCATATTGGATATTGTCTTCTCCTCTATTACAGTCCCTAAGTTTTTGTTGGACCTCCTATCAGAGAGAAAAGCCATCTCTTACAATGGGTGCATGACCCAGGTATTTTTTTTCCATTTTGCTGGTGGGGCAGACATTTTTTTTCTTTCGGTTATGGCTTATGACCGATACCTTGCAATCTCCAAACCCCTGCATTATGTTTCCATCATGAGAAAGGAAGTATGGCTTGGATTGATTTTGGCTTCATGGGTAGGGGGTGGTTTGCATTCACTTGTCCAGATCATTCTAATCCTCCCCCTCCACTTCTGTGGCCCCAATGTCCTGGATGCTTTTTACTGTGATGTTCCCCAGGTGGTAAAACTTGCCTGCTCAGACACTTTTGCCCTTGAATTGCTGTTAATCTCCAACAATGGCTTGGTGACCTTACTGTGGTTCCTACTGCTTTTGGGGTCCTACACAGCTATCTTGGTGATGCTCAGATCACAAACAGGGGAAGGGAGAACCAAAGTCCTATCCACCTGTACTTCCCACATCATAGTGGTGACACTACACTTTGTACCCTGTGTTTACATCTATTGCAGACCCTTTACCACTCTGCCCATGGATACAGCTGTGTCCATCAACAATACTGTCATCACCCCCATGCTCAATCCCATTATCTATACCCTGAGGAACCAAGAAATGAAGTTGGCCATGAGGAAATTGAAAAAACGACTTGTGTCTGCTGAAAGTAATTAAATCATGGTGAGAAATTCAGAGTCAGACTGAGAAGACAAAAAAATCATTCATACATTCACTTAGTAAGCACCTACTATTCAATTTTAACTGAAACATACTTAATTTCCTCAAACTGCTATTTTGGGACCAGGGCACCTAGTTCCCACTATTACTCATATGTTAGCCTTTTAGTATTCAAACCTCCCAGAGAACGGGAAAGAGATGAAGAAGGAAAAGTGATAAAACTCTTAATTGGTTAACTGGACTGCTTGTTGGGGTCTCTATTGAAAAATATTATGTAGGAGAAGACAAGCAGAGAATATCATCCAGATTGCAGTGTAATCTCAACATGCTATTTTCCACTGTAGAAGATAACTCTTTAAGGGAAGGAATTGCTTTATTTTTGTCTTTGTATCCTCAGTGCCTAGCATGGTGCTTGGAATACAATAGGTACTTAATACATGCATCCCAGTTGTTGATTAATTAGTTATTTAGTTCATTTTAACATTCAAAAATATCCATTTCTTGCATCTGTCTTACCATATAAAATCAAGAGGTAACTACAAGCATTTATCTTCATGCAGGTTTCAGTATATCAAAAATTGTATGACTTCACTTTGCTAGGAATTCACCACAATACTAATGGAGATTGTAACCCTTCTATGCCTTAGTAGATGGATAAATAAAATATATTCAAAAAATGTATATTCAACAAAAAGTGCTCACTACGTACCTGGATAATCTTCTGACATTGCATGTTTCCAGACTTTGTTATCACTATTCAGTCACACCTGACTCTGTGAATCAACCTATCTATGGGGTTTTCTTGGTAAAGATACTGAAGTGGTTTACCATGTCCTTTTCCGGTTTTATTCAGGCAGGGGTTAATTGACTTGTCCAGGGTCACATAGCTAATAGGTTTGAGGTCAGATTTAATCTCAGATTTTCTTGACTCCAGGCCCAATACTTTATTCATTGTGCCACTTGACTACACCCATCTTCAAACTTAGCTTGGCTGATCTTCAGGTGGCAATCCTCCATTGGACACATACTCAAAGCCTTTCTAATTTGGGCCAACCTGCCAGAGTTTGTACTTCATTGGCATAGCCTTTGAGAACCCATAGTCTTCTCTAGTCACAGTAGAAGAAAGGACTTTAATGGAAGATATAGATGACATATGAGTTAACAGCATACAGTTCATTTCCCTGAACTCTTCTAATTCTTACTTTAGTCTAATATTAAAAATATCTGTTAATACTCAAATTCAAATCTATAATGTTTTACCAAAGGTTATGCATAGGGAAATCATAAGAGGATTATTTTGCATTAAATATAAAC
>CM053770.1:263043849-263090524 GCA_028658325.1 Potorous gilbertii
ATATATATATAAAATGTTTAGTAGAATTCATTTTTAAATTCATCTCAACTCTTCCTGATTGAGAAAGAAAAAGAGAGATACCATTCCCTCCTGCCCCAGACTCCTAACCTGGTCTCTTCAATTCCACTTCCTTTTGGTCTCCTTGTTGGATCTCTTCATGATGGGAGAGAAGAGAGACAGATGATATTTCTCCTTGCTCCTTCTGCATATCTCCTGTACTAGCCTGCTCCTGTGTGCATAGGAGAGATGTGCCGTTCCATTCTGCTCCTTCTAGTAGTCTCCTGACCTGGCTTGGACAGCCTGCAAGGGAAAAAAATAACATTCCATCTATTTCCTCCCTAGTCTCCTCCCCCAAGCTGATAAATGCTCTAAGAAGATTCTACTCTGAAAGCAAACTCTTAGAAATATTGGTAATCTACCTGAATTAATTTATCAGTGATTAATAAGCACCCATCCTGTCACCATCCTGTCACAACCCTCCTCTTCCTAGTGATTCTGAGCCAGAGTCTGTAATTATTCAAATCTCATTCTCCATCTCCCACTGTCCCATCACCCTTAAGCCAATTCCCACAACATTGTATTCTAAAGGTACCCAATCCTTCCACTGTGCTCTCTGGAATGCCTGTTCCATAGGTAACAAATGTTAAAATTTTTTCCTTTCCCACTCCTTCCGTATTTTGCCTCCCATTGAAAACTGGCTCCCTCTTTATTGCAGTCTTCTTGGTCTCTTTCCAGTACTGGTTATATTTTCACTCATTTGTCCCACTCACTAGTTGAGGTGGAACAGTTAGGAGAGTATATGTTCTGCACTGCCATGTCCAGACTATCCTCTATGACCATTTGTCAGTTAGCTTCTCCCTTTTAGATTCACTCAATCCAGATCTACCACTCAGTCAAATTCTGGTTGCTTTTGTTTATTAACTTCCAGGACACTCCCCTTCTTTTTGCAATGAATTCTATGACTAGTTCATCCTTCTTCCTTTCTTCCCAACTTTTGCCCTGATAATATAGGACTTCAACATACATATTGATATTCTTTCAAATATTGAGAAAGTAGTCACCCTAACCTCCCAGGTCTTCAACATTCTCATTTCACAGGACCTACTTCCCTACCCCCACCTCAGTTACACAGAAATAACTGCACCCTTTATTTTGGTGTTACCACAGATGGACTGCTTCTATGTTTGTCAACTCTAAAATTCCCTTATCTGATCATAAGCAATGGTTATTCCACCTCTCCCTCTGCCTCAAAACCCCAAAGCTCACTATTCATCCTCACCATGACCTTCAATCCCTCTACTCTTCAGTTTTTTTCCCCAGGCATTGGCTAAATTCTCCTCTTTTTTTCATCTTGACACCTTAGTGAATTAGTTCAATTCCACTTGGTCCTTTTTTTACTTATTCTTTGTGTGTGCGCACGCGCGCGCGCGCGCACGTGTGTGTGTGTGTGTGTGTGTGTGTGTGTGTGTGTGTGTGTGTATGCATATGCTATCAAGAATCTTGCCCTGTCTAACCTCAACAGTGGATCATTCCTATCATCCATGACCTTTGCGCCTACTGATGTGCTGCTGAAAAACACTGGAGAAAAATTATATAATTGTACTGACTAGATCCATTACAAATTTATGTTACATAACCTCAACTGGGCTCTCATTGCTGCAAGGCAATCTCTCTATACCTCCTTAATAAATTCATCATAAAACTCAGAACTTCTATTCCAAACTTTTTCCATTGGCTGCCAAACTTCTCATATCTGAGAACTTTGCCTTGTAAATATTAAAGTCATTCACAAAGAGTTCCCTTTTCTCTCTTCTTCTCATATGACTTAGATACCTTTCCCAGCTATCTCTTCCTTCACTCCTGTCTCATACGAAGAGACAGATTTTCTCCTTGCCAAGGAAAACCTCTCTATAACTACAAATGATTCCATTCCATCTTTCCTCTAACAGATTACTCCCTCTTCCTCCCCAGTCTCTCATTTATCTTCAATCTTTCCCTGCCTGTTGGCTGCTTCCCTGTTGTCTACAAACATGCTCATATCTCCTCCAGCCTCAAAACATCCTCACCTGATCCATTCATCTCCACTAACTATAATCTCATATCACTTGCTTTTGTGGAATTTAATAAAAGTTTTTGATTGAACTTAAAATATTTTCTTGGAGAAATCATTTAGCTTGAGTTCATCTTCTGATATATGGATGTTTGAGTTCCCTATTACAAATTGTGCTCATTTTTGTCTTTTGTATTTTTCTCTAATTCATTGACATTTTCCATTTTGTTGGAATATAATTAAGTACTAGAGTTTGTAATGATTTTCTTTATACCTTCTCCATTGATTTAGAAATGCTCCCTCTTTATTATTGATATTGGCAATTAATTTTCATCTTTTTAAAAGAAAATTATCAAATTTTTCATGGATCACAATAATCTCCTCCAAAGAAACCAGATATTCATTTTATTAACATCTTAATGGTCATTTTATTTTCAGTATTTTTTCTTTTATGTTTTGTTTTGGGTTTATAAATTTGATGACTTTTTAACTACTTGTTCTGTCTTTCTTTTGATAACAGGTATGTTAAGATTCATAAACTTTCTTCTAAGACATACCTAAACTGTATCCCTTAAGTATCAGGATGTTGATTCATTGTTATTATTTTAAAATTATTTGTTGTTTGTGTCATCTATTCTTTGATCCCCTCACTTAGGATACCAATGTTTTGTCTCTAGGTTTCTTTTCTCTAAAATCTACAGCATAATGAAATGAGCATCATCTAGTGGTACATCATATTACTTCATATAGTGGATTATGAATAAGAAAGTGTAACTCACCAAGCTCATCTTTAAGAGTGCCTATAAAAAGAAAAGTGAGAAAAATTGCCATCTCATTCATATATATTATCCATTCTTTTTTACATTATGACCACCTCATTACTTGCTTTTCTATTTTCTCAAATATCCAAATTAGCTAATATAGATGAATAAACAAGGGACTCAAAGTTAGAAGACCTCAATTATTATTACACTTGGTTTTCCTACAAATTTTCCTCGTGATCTTTGATTTATCACTTCCTTTGTCTGGACCTCAATTTCTCTGTTTTGTGACACAAGAGGGTATTGGATGAGATTGTCTCTTATATTCCTCATAATTCTAACAATGTATGACTCCATCTCAACTCTGATTCTTAACAACTCTGTGACCTTGGAAAAGTAATTTAATCTCTCTATATCTCTATTTTCTCATCTATGAAGTGAGTGGGTTGGTCTAAATGTCTCTAAAGTCCCTAGTAACTTTCAATTTATAATTCTTTGATAAAGTAACTTCTACTGGATGCCTTATTTCTAAGTTACTTCTCAATCATCAATTTTTTCTCTAAATTTGAATATCCTTTAAACTGTTGCCACACTGTGCTTCGGCATGGGTAAAATGAGGGAGTTGGACTGGATCCCTAATCTCTCTAAGATCTAAATCCATAACCCATTGATGCTCCTTCTATGTTGCCTTGGAATTATTTGTTCTCTAAATATCTAATAAAATTACATTTCAAATAAATCCAGACTAGAAGTATTTTCTTCACGAATTCCTTGATTTGATTTCCCTTTCAGATATTTGGCTATTTAGTGACTCTATTTTCTATTTTACTAATTTTTGCATTTTGTATTGTTCATCTACTTCAGGTACATTTTCAGTTTTAGCCATTTGTTGTATTTAACTAAAAGATTAAATGTATTAGCTAACTGATTTTGTTCAAGTTTATCCATTGATTTGAAGACATTCTCAAAATGTCTACTTCTGGGCTTTCCTTCCTTGTTTCTTCTTTTGTTGGTTGTCTATGGTTTTTAAGTTTATGTTGGAGGGGTTTTCTTCTCCTGATATGTATCTTCAGAGCTATGACATTTCACCTACATCCCAACAGTGTTGATACATGACTCACTGTTTTATCTTTTTCTTCTTTCTAGAATAAAATACAAAGCTCTTGTTTTGGACATTTAAAACTCTTCCTAACCAATCCCCTCCATCTTATTACATGTTATTCTCCCCCATTCTCTTTATGATACATGTATAATGACTTACATGCTAATTCTTGAGCATGACTCTCCATCTTCATGTCTCCAGCACTTAGCACAGTACCTAGCACATGGCAAGCTCTTAATAAATGTTTATTGACTCATTTTCTGACTAACTAACTCAGTTTTTAAGATGGAAATATGTTGATTCCTTCAGGAGTTTTGTTTTTTCTGAATTCAACAATATAAAGAGATGAGAATCTTTCCATAGCCTGTAGTCTCCCCAAATATACATATTTGTATAATGATGGTAAAAATATATAACTTACCAAGTTTGTCATTAAAAGTATCTGTGGGGGAGGGTGGAGAGAGAGCAAGAGAAAGAAGTTAGTCAGCCTTTGAGTTTGCACTAGATTCTAGATCTAATTCTCCTACAAGGATCTTGAATAGTTCCTCTGTGCTTCTGGCAATGATTTTATCTAAATTCTGCCATTCTGTGGCCCTGGGAAAGTCACCTTTCTTGGTTTCAGTTTCTTCATCTATGCAATTTTTTAATTGGACTAGATGATGTCATAGATCTTTTATCACTAAATTTAATTATATGACTTCTACTTTCCCTGTTTTTTATGTGTTTTTCAGTCACACATTCTTCTTAATTTTTTTTACATTTTTCTTTATTGATAAATTTTGCTTTGACAAAGTAAATCCTTCTTTAAAAATTCCCTATTCTACTTCTCAGTTAAAAAAGAAAAAGGTTTGTTGATCTTTAAACAAAAGAAATTCTGTGCTTTTAAATTTGATAGGTGATAGTACCAGACTAATACTGTCACTGAATTTGATCACTATTTTGTTGCTTCTTCTGGTTGCAAGGAGAGATAGGGAACCTCTACTTTCCCTTCTTTGACACATGTAATGCTGTCAGAAATATTCTGCCTTTCAGTGTAAATAAGATATCTCTTATTACCCCATATAGTCTTTCTTCCTCCCCTCTCCACTCTGTTCTTCTATGTATGCAGGAAGGATCATGTTAGTTGATATTTTTAAAGTTTAGAATTCCTAAAAATGAAAATGACTAAGTTTGGCCCAAGAAAATAAACACAAAAAGGCCCCTTCCCAAATCTTCTTTACAGAGGAGGGTGACCATGGATGTGCAACACTGTGTATTAAATTAAACATTAATATGTTCATTACATTACATTGAATCTTTTTCTCCTTTTAAAAATTCCTTATTATGAAATATTTAGATAGTAAATGAAAATTTATATTAGGAGAGGAAAAGAAAGCACAAATTAAAAAAAAAACTAGAAAATCACCAAGCAAATAACACCAAAGTGACCTCAGAAGTAAACATTTTAGAAAAACAATCAATGGAGAGATAAAGTTGAAAAGACAATGATTGACCTAATAAATACAATTCCTGACCTGGAGCCAGACAGATTTGAATTAAAATATGGCTTCAGATATTTCTTAGCTATGTGACATTGGAAACATCACTTCATTTCTATCTGCCTCAATTTCCCCATCTGTAAAATGGAGGCAAATGATAACACCTCACAGAATTGTTGTGAGAATAAAGTGAGATGATATTTGTAAAGTAGTTTGAAAACCTTAAGTTCTAGCTATTTTAAGGGGTAGTTATTACATGGACAATTATATGTATAAGATAAGGCTTCCTGGGAAGGGGTGGAGGAAGAGAAATAGTGGGGAATATAAATGATGTAAAAGTAAAAGATATCATGAAATGATTTGAAGAGTATCTCAGGAAAAGTGAAAGAATGAGCCAACTTCCCAACAAGCATTCACCCCCTCCCTAGCCCCTAACAAACAAAGATTCAGTTTGTGGATCAACTGAAAGGAAAGATCCTCCCCTTAACTCTGGCAAGACATTAATATTAATTTTTAATTAATTGTGGGTTATTATTAATTATATTAAATAATATTAAAATAGTATTATTGGTTGAAATTAATTATTAATTAAGATTAACATCAGTAATTTCTGGCCAGAGTACCTTTGATTTTCAGTCTTACCCATATTAATACTGTTGTTTATTGTATATATTGCTATCTTCAACTGGCATCACTTTATGAAAATCTTTTTTTCTCCTCAATATTTTATTCAAAGGAACCTCAAGCCCTATGAGGCCACTTGTCCCAAAGTAGAGTGAGCTGCCTTCAGCAGCCTTTAGTTTACATTTATGGGAGACCTTCTAACAAAGACTAGATGAGCATTTTTCAAGTCTTTTACAGAAGGCATACTTTTCAGGTACTAATTGTTCTAAATGATATCAGATGTTTCTTTCAGTTTGCACATATTAAGATTCTGTGAGTCAGAAAATTTGGAGGCATCTATCTGCCTCAGAAGTCAATGAACTCCCCAGTGCTGAATTCCACAAGGAGAAATTAAATAGCCATTGGTCAAGGATATTGTAAATATTTTCATTTGGTGTATGGGAGAAATCAGATAGCCTAAGAAAACCTCCTAAGTCTAAAGACATAGTCTAATACTCTGAACTCTGACCCAACTGAGCTTACCCTGGTCTATATTTCTCTATGATTATGATCTACACCACTCAACTTAGCATGTAACTATGGATGGATGTGTATATATTATTACCTGATTAGTTTATAGCATGATATCCAGCACCCTGAGGTTTAGATATATGGAAGACAATTGGACTGAATGTACTAGCCCTACAAAGAAGTCATTGAAAGCCTTGGCAGGGTGCACTGTTAGAAGATGAGGAGTGCTTAGGGCCTTGTGAATCTTTGTTCTTCCCTCCACATTCCATACCATCTCTTCAACTTTTCCCATCATTAAATGTATCACTGCACCCATTTTGGACATCTTTGACATCTCCATCAAGCCCTCAGTAAACTCATTATTGAAAAATCTCATCATCTTGCAAAATCTAATCAACCAGGGATTGTTTGGTACTCACACCTCATCAGTACCCTCTTCCCCCTCTGATTGAAGGGAGGAACCATGAACTCTTCAAATTCCATTTAAGGAAGTAGGATAGTATAGACATTTCCATTTTCCACCTGGCTACATTCATTTTGGACTTTTTTCCTCTGGCTGTACTCATCTCAGACTTTTTTGGTTTTGGTCATTCCTCCCTGCTGAGTACCTTCTCCTTCCCCTACATATTCATCATCTGTTTATATGTGTTCTCTTCCCCCATCAGATTGTAAATTTCTTGAAGAGAGGGACTATCTTTTTCATATTTATATCACCAGAGATTAACACAATTCTTGGCACATAGAAGGCACTTAAATATTCATTGAATCTGTCACTCTACTAAGTGTATAAATGTATTGTGTAAGTATGAAAGTATGTGTATATATTTGTGTGTGTGTGCACGTGTGTATCTATCTGCCCCGAGAGAATGCTAGTTTCTTGAGGGTAGATATTTTACATTTCCAGACCTAATGTAGTATCTAACATCTAGTGGATACTTAGTAAATATTTGTTGACTAATCAGTTTACTAGTTTTTCTTTCCCCAACTAATCTTTCCCATGTAATCTAAAGCAGTGTCTTCAGCTGAGAGGGTTAGATGAGGGTGGAGTAACTTCTGGGGATGAGGGACAACTTATTCAAAGGCATGGGCATTAAAATGGGTGATGGAATAACATGTATGGAGTTGGATTGAAATGATTGTATTATGTTCTGAAATGGTAAATTAGATGCAAGTTCAGCCAAATTGTATAAAGCACCAGAGCAGAGGCAAGAAGAAAAAGAATCTTCAGCTTTGGGAGTGACTGAACTTCCAATTTCATCTCAGATACTTATGAGCTGTGAGACCATGGGCAAGTCAGCTAGAAAACAATCATAATGTCTCTAGTTCCTATCTCACAGGCCTGTTGTGAGGCTCAAAAGAGAAAATACTTGAAAAGAGTCTGCAAAGTTTCAACCCTAGATCAGTGTGAATTAATTAATTAGCTTCCAGGCTGGACCAAGTTCAAGTCCGTTAAAAGACTTCTAAAAGGCGCTTAACATCAGGTACTCCTGTTATTTCACTATCTTCCCCTAATACTCTCCAGGATCCAGAAAATCTCCAGAATTGTTCAAGGTAATCTTGCATTTAAGCTCTTAGTGTTGAGAGAAATAAAATGAAATGTAATTTAATAGCGACCATATATCATCTTATTTTCAAAATCAATGAATGAGTAAAGTTGAGAGATGTATATTTTCATGTAGTTTAATAAAACTTTCTGCTCCAAATTATAATTAAGTGAAACAGTGTGCGTCTACACTCCTTCATTGATATTTAGAATTTGTTATCGGGACCATAAATGCTTAATAATAGTGATGGTGATATTTAATGATAACAATAGTATTTAAATGGTGTTTTTAAGGTATGCAAAGCACTTTAAGTGTATTGTCTCATTTGAACTTCACAATGTCCCTGTGAGGCAGCTCTGTCTATTTGTGACCCAAAATATGAGGAAGAATTAATTCTGTATTACCAAACAGGTTTCAAGCTACCTTTCCAAGCTTACTGCATACCAATTCCCTTCCCGAAGTCAAATTGGCCTTTTCATTCCCTGCACATCATGTTCTATCTCTCATTTCTGTGTCTTTACATAGAGTGTCCCTCGTGTTTAGAATGCCCCCCTCTTTCCTCTGTCTCTGAGATCTCAGGCTTCCTCCAAAATTCATCTCCAACATTATCTTCCATATTAAGCTTAGCAGCCCAAGGCTGGATTCACATCTAATGATGCCTAGCTTGAATCTGAAAATTCCGGTAGGATACAATTAATACACCCTACCTACAGTGATCTATTTGGAATCAAATTGGCTTTTCAATCGGTTTCTCATAATCCAAACTGATCCCCCCAGGGTCAAACTAAAATTGATCCCCCTAGTGTCAAACTAAAAATAAACTGCTAGGTCCCATTGGATTGTAAAATAATCCCAACCCACCCACCCATTTTCCCCTTTACCTCTGATTTTTGTTAGAATGTCCTTGTAATTGGTGAAGAAGAGGAAAACTGCAACCACAAACACCCAGAAAAACAGTATGATTATCTCAGAAGAGGTCTCTGGAGCATCTGAAAAAATCAAATCTCAGAATTATAGGCAGTTGCTGCCTTACTGATTAGAGCTAAATTCTAATTTAACAGATGAGGAAACAGAGGCCCAAGCAGTTCTGGTGCTTTACCGAAGAGCCACATATGGTGGACCTAGAACCCAGAAGTCCTAGTTTCACAGTACCCTGATTCTCTAGTTAGAGCACTGGTCTATGCAGACAGCTGCCCTACTCTCCATTGCATTTCTGTTAACACAGCAGGGAAGTCAACCTACAGGGCCAGAAAAGGAGCTGCTGTGATTTTGCTTTGTCCAAATGGAAGCTATCTCCAACAACTCTAGTGAGGAAAGAGAGAGGCTGTAGTTACCATCTGATGATCTGAAGCTGGCTCTTTTCATTCTAAAGATTAGCAGTTCAAGAAATAAGGAGATGATTATTGAATTGGTTTGGGGTAAGGTTGAAAGAAGGACAGTTAGTAGGGAGTCTGGACGGTAGGACAGACCTTGGTTCCTTGAATGTGTTGATGCTGCTCTATATTGTATGTTCAATGTTATAAGGACCCTTGTATTCCATCTATCCTCCTCCATGGGCTATTACCAAATAGGTAAGAGGCATGGCAGAATCAGCATTGCTGAGAGTAGAATTTTAAAGATAGATTATAGAGCCAGAAATGACCTTAGAGTGTCTGGTTCCATTATTCTACAGATTAAGAAGTTGGAGCCCAGAGAGGTTAAGTGACTAGCCTAGAGTCACACAGCTAGTATCTGAGGCAGGATTTGAACTTAAGGATCCCAAATTCAATGCACTGCTTCAGGTTCTAACTCTCTCTTGCCTCCATGTTGTTAGATGCTCCCAAAGCACATGTACTGCTGTGTAGCCCACAATTCAGAAGTCTGGGGCCAAGGATGACAAATTGCTCCTGCCTATATAATTAGACAGGTAGGTAAATAGCAAGCATTCAGGTGGCACAGTGGATAGAGCACCAGACCTGGCATCAGGAAGATTCATCTTCCTGAGTTCAAATCTGACCTCAGACACTTATTAGCTGTGTGGCCCTAGGCAACCCTATTTGCCTCAGTTTCCTCATATGTTAAATGAACTGTAGAAGCAAATGGCAAACTACTCCAGCATCTCTGCCAAGAAAACCCCCAACTGAATCACAGAGTCAGACATGACTGGAAAACAACTGAACCACAATGATGTGCCAGTCCCTGTGCTAAGAGCTGGAGAGAGAGAAATATAAGTAAAAAGGAAGACAGTCCCTATCTTCAGGACAAAATCCATTACCTTCAAGTGGAGAAAGAAAACACATAATGGGAAGCTTAAAAGGGGGTGGGGTGAGGGGAAATACAGCATGACAAACATATCACAAGAAGAGAAGGCCCTAGGTGATAAGTAAAGTTCCAGGGTGAAAGGGCAGCTGAGTCATGGTTCAAAAATCCTTAGAAATCGAAGCACGACTAGGGAATGGAGCATGGCCAGCCTGAACCTGCCCCCAAAACAGAGGCCCCAGGAGGAGCTCACTATTGGGAGAAGAGGGACTTGGACCAATAAAGAGAAGGTGTGATCAGCTTAGGAGCAAATGAAGCCACATGAATGTGTGCCCTTGTTCAGTCTGCTTCTGTGGGTTCACTGGAAATGATGAGCCCGGTGGACAAACAGCAAACACAATCCCACTACAGCAATAGGGAATCTAAAAGACCTCCAATCCTGGCTGCCTCCCCGGGTAGAGCCCCCAAATCTCAATACCCTTGAATGATAGGAAGGGGCACTTTGATCTATTGCAAAGAGAATCGGATTTGTATTCTGAAGATATTCTTGAATCCAGACTTGGTCACTTTAAGACTAGAGAATTTCTGGAGTCTCTTCCATCGTTAAGATCTTACATGTCCTGATAGTGAAATGTGGTACATTATGACACATGATTGTGTGAGATATTTGGAGATGTCTAGCTCTCCCTTTCTTCTTAGGACCTACAGTTTGCTTTTTCTGGACTAGTTCTGGTATTTAGGGAGGGAACTGACCTGCCCAAAGAACCTTTGCTTCCTTCCCTTGCTTGAGGAGGGGGTTCCAAATGAAACAAGAGATGTTTTCTTTTAAAGAGGCTTGCAACACGATTGACATTTCTACAGAGAAGAGCCCATTGTCCTGCTGCTTAATGATTATTGAGGTTGGTAACAAGGGCATCCCATAACTGTCCTTCCACTGCGCCTGAGGCTTTGGATACCAGCCGACAGATGTGCATGTCAGCCAAAGTCTCTTGCTTCCCTCGAAGCTGGTTTGTATGTGAGGGGCTGAACCTGTTCCTAAGAGAGGGAAACAAAACAAATTAGAGATTATTTCCATGCATAGAAAGTGATTCTTAATTTCTATGTTCATTTTGCATCTATTAAAAATCAGAAAATACAGGATGATAAAAGTGCATATATCTATACCTTGGGTGAAGTCATACATGGCAAGTTATCCAATGGGGGAGGTAGCATTTTTTTAATTTAAATAGGAATTGAATAAGTGCCTGCTATATGTCTAGCACAGTACTAGGTGCTGAGAACACAAAGCCCAAATCCTATAAGTCCCTGTCCTCAAGGAACATACAATGGAAGAGAGGTGGGATAAGAGGGAGAAGACAACAGGTACACAGATAAATAAAATATAGGCAAAGAAATTTTGGGGAGATGGAGGCGGCATGAGAAACAAATGACAAATATAGCTAATATTTTGAAACAGTATTGAGTTGTAAAGAGATCACAGCAGGCAAAAATGGTGACATGTAAAATGAAACAAATGAACTATAAAGGCCTTTACTGGAATTTCAAAAATCAGCTGCACAAATACAGAAGTGGAAGGGTCTGATTGACCACTGTGTGTAAGAAAGGCCAGGGAATTGAGTGAACTGGACACCTGATATGAGTCAACAGTCAGAAACTGAGTCAATCAATGTACAAATATTTATTAAACACCTATGATACTATGATAGCTACCCTGTTAGGCTCTGGTGAAACAAATATACTGAATGAAATGAGACAATTCTTACTCCTAAGGACCTTACATGTTATCAGTAGAGACAACATGCACATACACACAATAAATAAATGAATGAATAAATAGACAAATGAATGATCGAATAAGTAAATGGGTGGATGATTAAATGAATGAATGAATGAACTAATTAATGAATTGAAAATAAATAGCAGGAAGCTAAGCACTATGCAATCTGGAAGGGAGGGCAGGCATCACTCACAAGATGATACTTGAAAGAAGGGGCTCTCTGAGAGAGAAGTGAGGAGAGAACATTCTAAGAATGAGAGATGGTCAGTGCAAAAGGCATAATCAGACTCCATCTGAAATGGTTCATTCTGGTTGGTAAATTTCTGGAAAGGTTTCAACAAATGGGGGTATATGAAAGGACTGTCCAGGGCAATAAGAGGAAAATGGTTTTAAGAAAGTGAAGAAAAGACATAGGGGGATCAAGATCATTGCTTTCCAACACTAGAAGGGCTGAGCCATTAAAGAGTATTTTGGCTTGTGCTTGGACCCAGCAGCATGAGCAATAGGGGGAAATTATATAGAGGTAGATTTCAGAAACGTTTTATAACAATGCTAGCTGTCCAAAAATTGAGCAGTCTGCCTCATTTGGAAGTGGGGTCTCTTTTCCTGAAGAAATTTAGGAGAATAGATGGTCCCTTATCAAGAACATTGCAGAGATGATTCTTGTACAGGTAGAGTTTTGGAGGTTCTCTTCCAATGTCCCTGACATTCTGCAATTATACACATGTATATCTGTGCATATTTGTGAGCACATGCACTGGAAAGGTAGACAGTGAGTAAAAACATGGCTATCTATGTCTAATTAGGTTTCTCTACAAATTGTGTTGCTGTTGCATATGGACAGAGTTATCAAATCTCATGATTCTATGCCTTGGCTTGACAATCTCTCATCTTCTCCTCTCCACATTCATACAGTCTGAGTTTCCTGAAATTTGAAGCTCTGTTATATTACATAGAAAAGAGTAAGGAGGGACATAATACTGCACCCTTCTTCCTTTCCCTGGGAAAAGCTTTTTGCAGATTGAACCTCTTGTTACTTCATTTCATTAGGCCTGTTCCTTCAAGTGATCACTTTTTCTCTCCTCCCTTTTGCAACCATGCACCAGGGCATATGCACTTGTTGCTTCCACTGACCCTTCAACACCATGCAATGTGACTTCCAATCTCTGCATATAACCGAAGCTATGCTCTTCAGGGTTGTCAGCAAATTCTCATTGGTAAATACATGACATTTTCTCAATCCACATCCTATATATTTTTATGTATTGACCATACTATCCTCCCAGGTACCATTTTCTTCATACCTGAAACTTTGTATTATCTCCCTTCTCCTCAACTTCATTTTCAATTATCTTTTTCTTAAGTATGGAAGTGCCCCAGAGCTCTTACTAGGTCTTCTCTCTATAGACCCCCTTCTCCTCACTACATTTCATCAGTGCCCATAAATTAAATTGTTACTCTATTTAGAGGACATTTGAGAATATACATTCCCAGTTCTCATCTCTCTCCCGAGCATTTGTCCCATATCACTTACAGACATCTCCAGCTGAATGTCCCTTAGGAATGTCAAGCTTAACACATCCAAATCAGAATTCATTCTTCCTGTAAACACACCCTTATCATTAACTTCTCTATTTCTATCAAGAGTACCATTCTTTCTTGTCAACTGTTTGGAAACTCAATCTCTCTATCATTCTCTACTCTTCCCTTTCATTCTCCACCTACATCCAACCAGTCATCATTTTTTTCTACTTCCATGATATCTCTTTCATTTATTCATGTCTCCATCTTCCCATGGCCACTACCCTGCTTCTGACCCTCATCTCATCTTGCCCCCCAGATTTCTCTCCTCTTCCAGTCTCTTCCCAATTCAATTTATCCTCCATACAGCTCCCAAAATTCAACTCCTAACAAGGAGATCCAGATATGTCATTCCTCTCATCATGAAATTACTTTTTACTTTGTATATAAATTATATTTATCAACCTAACTGCTGCAGAATGTAAACTACTTGAGGTCAAGGTTGGTTTAATTTTTGTCTTCAGGGGATCTTTAAATTGATGACACAAGCCATGGGCATAATTATCCATCAGTTTAGTACATTAGCTAAAATACCATTTCAACAACTGCTGGAAATTCACCGTGATGGACCATTATTCTCACTCCAAGTGGTTTCCCAGAAACATCATCACAGTGAATCTAACTTAAGTACTTGCTTTGGATTGCATTGCATTTCTTCAGTTGAACTACATGTCTCCAACTGGAATGGACCATTTCTTTCCAAAATACTGATCTTCATCTTTGAATTGCCCCCTGCTTTTGATGCTCTGACCTGGGAACAAGGCAACATTGCCTTTAACATTGGATGTCCCTGTTTTGTCTTACTAGTAGGATAGGGCTGCCTGTATTCCCCAGAAGCAAATTTCTCCATCATTGTTGTTTCCACATGAGGAATCCAGCACCTGCCACAAACTCACCTGCCACAAGTACTTGGAATTCTGCTTCATGAGAATAGATGGAGCTTCTAAATTGACACAAGTACTTCCCCTCATCAGATGGATGGATATTACTCAATCTCAGGGCCACATTCCCACTGGAAATATTCTCTCGAAGGAATTCTGTTCTCTGTTTATATTCTGGAAGTTGGTGTTTCACTTGATTTTGCTTATCTTTATAGTGATGAATTAGACCTGAGTGTTTCTCATGGAACCACATCACCTCCATATCAGCAGCATCCTTCTGGGGACAGAGGCGGCAGTGGAATGTTGTCTCTCCACCCACCAGGGCTGTGACTGGCTGTTGTGGTCCCAAGACTGTGAACTCTCCTGGAGATTGGGGACAGTCAGAAGGAAGTTAGAACTAATCCTAGGACAGGGGCAAGATAAAAAGTAGTGGAGTGTGTGGAAAGCATAAAGTCAAGGTGGTTATTTTTCAATATGGAAAATACTTAGATACAATATAGGGCAATCTCCTTTTGTAGATTACAGAAATATAAGAGTGACAGTACGAAGGACCTTAAAGGTCATTGAAGCAAGCAAGCATCTTCTCCATAGCATCTCTGAGACATAATCATCTAGCCCCTGCTAAAAGATCTCACTGGTCGGGGAGCTCAAAACCTCATTGTTGTCAGTTAACCAAAGAAGGAGAGAAAAGTGGAACAAGACAACAAAATAAAAAACAGTAGCCTTGAAATCATTGGTCCAACAAGATATTATCAGTGAGCTTAAAAATTCAGACAGATGGTGGGGAGAAGGAAATCAATTAATGCTGATAACTTTGATTTACTTTAGGTCTGATTATAGCATTAAGCTCCCTTCTTTAGGAAAAACTAGACCTAACAGCTACACTAGACTAACATAGATAGTCTCTTAAATCTATATTATCAATAGATTTAATGAAGCGATAGATTGAGAAGACTTTATCATTTAGTAGCAAATAATTTAGAGTAAGATATAATAAATAATCTTAGGATTACTCTTTTTAAAGAGATTGGTTTCCCTTTCTGGCAGGAAAAGGTTTTGACCACAGGCTTAGTTCCCCTTTCTGGCAATTGGAGAATAGTTAGCCAGAGGTTTACTTCTTTTTTCCAGTCTTGGCAGATAAACTTCCTTGTAATTTCTTGAACTAGAATCTAAATTGAATAATGAAATCTTCTAAGGAATATTGAAGGGGGCGGAGATTGACTGTTAACTACTGACCACAGTTTTCTCTTTCCCAGTAGTGTTTCTGGTTACAAAAATTACTACCTCTAAGGAAATATGGGGTTAAGAATTAAGGATTCTGGATGGTATTAAGAAAGGCTGGGAGAAACTAACTATTAAGATGACCTGACTTGTCCAATTGAATTATGTTCAAAACAATTTTTATTACTCTTTTCTGTTATAAAAATCCCCCCCAATAAATCATTCCTAGTCTCTGACATTAGAGAAGTTAGGGGAACTTCTCTATCTATCTAAATGCTATCTTTGCAAACTAA
This sequence comes from Potorous gilbertii, assembly GCA_028658325.1. NCBI lineage: Eukaryota > Metazoa > Chordata > Mammalia > Diprotodontia > Potoroidae > Potorous > Potorous gilbertii. The sequence continues at coordinate 263,059,910 of CM053770.1, forward strand.
AATATAGACTGTTTAGTAACTTTGTACTCAGTTTCCTTTTTATCTCAGACAATTTAACAGTGGGTTTTTTATCAACAACATGCTAAAAATTCTTTTTACTGAATTGACTGATCATTGTTAGTTCAAGGCAAAAAATAGTCAGAATTGTTGACAAAACAAGCTAGTTAATTTACTAAAAGAATTAAAATTGAGCATGAGTACAAAGTAAGTCAAGCACTCTAATAAAATAGGTCATTTTTTCTGTGAGCTAGGTTCTTCTGAGATTCAAATTATCCAACCCATCACCCAAACTCCCTCCTAAAATGAAAATAAGGAAGTACGTTGGAACTTTTTAAAATATCTGTCTTCATCTTATGCCATACAGCATGTTCTACCATGAAAAAAATAGAAGAAAATAGATGGAGTCATCTTTCACAGATGTAGCTCGGCTAAATAAGGATCCTTAACCAAATAAGAAATAGGCAAAAGCACAAGAGATTAAACAGCTAATACGTTATGTGAAATTGAAAAACTTTAGCACATATAAAATTAATGCATCTAGTATGAAAAGAGAAATGATCAACTATCTCTGGTAAAAGTTTTCTATCCAGAATATATAGGGAACCAACACAAATATGTAGGGCTAAAAACCATTCTCCAATAGATAATTGGCCAAAGGATAATAAACACACAATTCTTGAAAGAATGGGCAACGATAAGCAACTTTATGAAAGATTGCTCAAAATCAGTAATAACAAAAGAATTGTATATATCAATACAACTCTGAGGTTTCACTTGACCCCAAACAAATTGACTAAGCATACAAAATATACGAAAGGTAATGTTGGCTACAGCTTTCAAGAAAATATACCCATTGATATGCAGTGAGTGGATCAGTGAATTGATGCAACCCTCTGGAAAGTAATTCAGAATAATGGTTTAATAAAATAACTAAATAAAATGTACCTTTTGATCCAGAAGAAACACTACTTCCGTATTTTAAGGAGGTAAAAGTCCCATGTTGACCAAAAGTGTCACAGGAGTACTCTCTGTGAAGGAAAAAATCTGGGGGGAAAGGGACAAAGTAAGTATCTGTGGGTTGGGGAAATATAAAGAAAATGGGAGTTCATGCATATAATGAAATTGTCGTTGTTGAAAACAATAAATATAAAGAAAATGAGAGAAAGATGTAAAGAATTGTATAAACTGATGCATTGTGACTTAAGTAGGAGGAAAAAACATAATATACACAGATGAGAGTAAGGAAGTAAGGAAGCATGATAAAATGAAATTAGGTTCTTTATTTACAGTGCACTGGATCTGACCCAGGGAAGAGTAGAGAAAGTGAACTTTGCTCCCTTCACCATAGAGGTAAAGGACAATGGGTGTGAAATATTTTATCAGATATACCTAATTGTATAGCAAGGAGGCATAAAGGAGAGACAGGGTTAGAGCCGAGAAAACCCGACTTTGAATCCTGTCTCATATACTTACCAGCTGATTGAATCAGAAAAAGTCACTTTCCTTCTGTGTCTCAGTTTCTTTATCTGTAAATGTGAATAATTATAACAATAGCCCCTACCTCAAAAGGTTGTTGAGAGGATCAAATGAGATACATGTAAAGCACTTTGAAAACCTACAAATGCTATACAAATGTTAGATACTGGGTGTTGACTGTTTTTTTCTTTTTGAAGGGGCAGTTGTGTGGCACCATTGGATAGAGCACTTGACCTGGAAACAGGAAGCCTTGAGTTCAAAGCCAACCTCAGATACATACTGACTGTGTGATCATGGGGCAAGTCACTTAACCCAGTTTGCCTCAGTTTCCACATCTGGAAATGGCAAAACACTGCCGTATCTTTGTCAAGGAAACCTCAAATGGAGTCTTGAAGAGTCACACAGGACTAAACAAAGGTTTTGTGAAAGGTTTTTCTCTCCCATTCCTTGCCTTTTTTTAAAAAAAAAATCTTTGTCATTAAAGAAAGCTTTCGTGGTTTAGGACTGGAGAGTAAATGAATATATTAGCAAATACAAGTGACATAAAAATCAAAGGCATTAATAAAAACGGAAACATCTGTTTTGAAACCCAATGGTTGAACCAGAGACAGATCTGTAAAAGAAATATTCTAAGGGGTGTAATCTCAGCTGCTAAATTAGAAGTTCTATCAATTTTAAATTTAACTAATCTAATAAAAGCTAGAAAGCTTTCTGAGGAATAATTGGTTTCTCTATTGAGAGAAGGGGGAGTAACAAAAGACCCCTGTAATAATAACTAGAAATTTTATAGACACTGAGATGTATAAAGCACTTTGTATATGTTAGCTTCATTTCATCTCAACAATCGCACTATGACAAAGGTGCCATTATTATGTCCATTTTGCAGTAGAGGAAACTAATGGTGGGAGGAGTTTTAGTGATTTTCCCAGGGTCATTGTTTTCAACTATTAAATGTCTGATATGGTACTTGAACTCATGTCTTCTTTACTCCAAGTCCAGCACTTTATTCATTGTGCTCCTGAGCTACCAAATGTATTAACTTGTAGCTTGAGCAAGAACCTCTTTCCATATTAATTTTGTGTTTGCCTGGGTTATAAAAAGAAAGAATGGGACAAAATCAGAAATAATGCCTTACCTTCCTGATAGATAAATGTGTAGGTCTTACATTCTCCTCGTTACCTGACCAGACAAATCCTAACTCTCCCAGACCTTTGCTGATTAATAGGATGCAATGATTATCAGGTTAGTAGAAGAAAGTAAGGCTATTCCTTCTCATTGGCTTAAGCAGATTGAAAAAGTGAGTAAATTGCAGGTTGTTGTCATTAAAATATATATGTGAGTGTGTGTGTGTGTTCTCCTGTGTGTGTGTATACATATATATATATATATATATATGTATACATATGTATATATATATATGTATAGCTTCTACATATGAGAAAACAGAAGGAATTTTTAAATACAAATGGACTTACAGCTGAAAGCACAGAAATATAGACAAACTGAGAGAAGTCAACTACAAGAAAAGGAAGCAGGAAATCAAGTGTGAGATGTAACCAAAGTTAGATTAAGGAGAGATAGAAAACAGTCAAGAATCTGTGAAAAGAGCACCGAATTCTACCTATGAATTTTTGTCTTTAAAACTGGTTCTATCTACAAGGTTAGTTGCTTTGTGTATTATATTTCCTGGTTTTAAGAAAGCCTTTTTTTTAAAGAATGTATAGAAAACCAAAAAATTCTTCTACCTCATCATACCAACAGCTTAAGCCTGATAAGGCAAACCATGCAAGTAAATAATTGCTTCCATCTTGTGGGTGTGAGCTATAATCACAGACTGTTATTTTGAGAGATCAAAGTAGAATCTGGAAAGTGAAACAAACCTCACCAGCAATACCATTATATGTTCAAACTAGTTTTTTGATAGTATGTAGATATAGCCGGTTTTTTTGAAGATATTATTTGATTGCATCAGAGACAAGGTCATATTGATTTTGAAATGAAGAATGAAAAGTAGTTGACTTTAAAAAATTAAACTCTACAAGATTAAGACAAAATAACCAGTAGATTAAACAATGATTCCATTAATAAATATTTATTAAGAACCTACTATAGAAGTCCATCAATTGAGGAATGACTGAAAAAAATGATGACATATGAATATAATAGTATATGAGTGTGCTGGGGAAAAAAAGACAAGTATGATGAATACAGAGAAGTATATAAAGACCTACATGAACTGATAAAGAGTAAAATAAACAGAACCAAGAAAATAATATACACAGAATACAACAGAGTCCATAGAAAGACCAATCACCACAAGGTAGTCAAAAGTGACTGTTGCAAAATTAAAAAAAAACAATCATAATCCCAAAGAAGAGATGTGAAAAAATAATTTTTCCCTCTCCTGTCCAGAGATGGATGATCCATAAGTGAAAAACACTATATATTTTCAGTGTCTTTCAATTTATTGACCCATTTTGCTGATTTATTTCTCCACTTTTTTGTCTTCAAAAAAATATTCTTTGTTTTATGGATAGCATTATGGGAATGGGAGAAAAATAACTGTAAAAACAAAAGATAGGAAGGCAATATAAATATAAAAACTAGAGATATCAGTATAAGTTTTTAAATAGAATGTACTATGTGTAGAACCATTCCCAAAATCTAAATAAGAGAGAATCTCTGCTCTTTTGTCTCCCAGCACTCACGAAAGGACAAGCTCACAGAATCTGAGGGTTGGAAGGGACCTTGGTAGCTATCTGATCCAATCTATACATGAAAGGAATCCTCACAATAATATAGGGGTAAGGGAATTGATTGATTTACTGTATTAAGTCACATCACATAAAATCAGTGATCAGATGGCCAATCAATCAGTAAGTGCACAGAATCCTTGGAAAAGAAATACGTTTAAAATGTATATATTTTATTATGTATGTGTATCATCTTTTATATGTATGCATATATTAAATTTTATATATATATAATATGTATAAAAATCATGCTTAAAAAAGACCAAGGAAAGTTGGTCTCATCCCAGGGGCTGTCAGTAAGTTATTGAGGCAGTTTAGAACTGAACTCTTTCCAGAAATTGGAATGTGACATTCTATCTCAGCCCCCTGATTAGCCAACCTCATGCTTTGTCAGACCCTAACTATGGGTCTGTTTATTTGCTGTTTAATCATGTTGACTGAGACCACTATACATTGATGTTGTCTAAGAGCATCTCTATCTCAAGTCAAGAATGACATCTTCTTACCTAGAAAACAAGGTTCTTGTCTCCATAGACTTCAAATAGAGATGTTCTTAGGAAATCATTTGAACTTGGTTCATCTTTGAATCATCTTTGAATGGTATGTAAAAACCATCAAATAGAGAAACAATTAAAGAGAATATGGCCAAAATGGTATACAGACTGGAGCCTATTACCTACCTTAACGTGGACTGAAGGAATGAAAAGATCCACACAGTCTTGAAGTCCTTCAGATCTCAGGCATTTAAGAGCTATTACACTATGCTATCAGACAAACTCTGACATAATATTTTTTGTTGACTTTAAGACCTGGGGCATCCTGACAATGGTGATGATTTTGTTTTAAATTTGTTAAAAAGCAATGAATCATGGCCTTTCAAAATTAATCCTGATGAGGAATTGCTTTTTAAATTTCAAGATTAAACTTCCATCCCCCATCTCCATGAAATTAAAATTACAGTTTCCTCTGAGGTGAAAATTAATCATATTTGGACTCCACCACCAAATTCAAAGGAATGTCATTCTATATCTATCATGTTACCAGAATTGAAAGGTAGGAGACATTTAGTTTATTTTGAGAGGCTGAAAGATGGCAGTAGGAAAAGGAGTCTTTTTGTGATTTCTGATCGAAAACACAAAAATGATCCCTTTCTTCAGTAGAATAATCTTTTTACTGTATAATTGTGACACTATTCCACGGACTACTATGACTGAAACCTCTTCTCTCTTTCAGGCTCCCATAAAACCACTACCACCTGAACTGAAGACTTCACCTAATACTTCTCAAATAAGTCATTAACTGTAAGCTTTGTCTCTTTCCTTCCTCCTCAACTAACAAACTTTTGATATCTTATATCCTCCCTTTCTTTGTTCTAGATTCTGATGAAGAGGTGGCCCTTCTCCTTGCCAAAACCAACCTTACTCCAGGTACTAGATCAAGCCCAATCCCTCTCATCTTTTCTAGTAAATTTCTCAATATCACCCTGGAATGAATCTCTCCTTTTCTACTGATTACACCCCTACAAACACACCAAAGTATCCCCTATCTTTAAAAACTTTCCTGTGATCCTATCATACCTTTAGTCTATCATCCTCTATCTTTCCTGTATATTTCAGCTGAGTTCCTTGAAAAAAAACTGTAAATAATATCTCTATTTCTTCTCTCTCTTCTTTCTCTCTTTTTCTAAACTGTCTAAAATTACCAAGGACCTTTTTTGAAACTGACAAATCGAATGGCTTCTTCCTAATTCTCATCCTGCTAGACTTACCATGTTCGACACTTTATCTAGCCTTGCTTTCTGTGTTTTCACTATTGCACTGCCTTATGTCTCCTTTTATCATTCTGATGAATTGTATTTCCCAGTCTTCTTGGCTAGATCATTATCAAACATCCTGTCCATAGATTGTATGTGTTCTCCAAGGTTCTGTTTTGTGCCTTCTCTTTTCTCTGTACACTCTCACCTTGATCTCATTAGTGCCAATAAATTTAATTATCATCTGTATTCAGAATACATATATGTGTGTAATATATGTGTAACACATATGTATGTACATAAAATGTATGTGTTAGCATATGTGAGTGTGTGTATACACACAAAACTCACTATCAGGAATTTTAAGCTGGATATATTAAAGGTACTTCAATCTCAACATGTCCAAACCTGAACTCATTATCTTTCTTCTTGAAATCCACCCCTCTTACTATTATTGAGGGCATTATCTCATCCTTATAGTCAAATAATGATAAAACTTCAATATTATCGCTGACTCCTCTCTCATCCATACTATTTATCTAGTTAGTTCTAAATCTTGTTTCAATTGCTGCAATATCTCCTGCATATGTCCCTTTCTCTTTACCCAAACAGCCACCATCTTAGTTCAGGTTCTCATCATCTGAACTCTTACAATAGCCTCTTTGATTTCTCTGCCCCAGATATTTCCTAATTTCATCCAGTCATTCACCAAGTTAAAGCAAATTCTAAAGAGAAGGACAAGTTTGAGGGAAGAGGAGGCAGTGGATTAAAAGACGATGAAGAGTGATTCCAAAACGTGGGAAGGATGGGAAGACCTTTGTAGGGAATGAGGCATCATAAAGCATGTAAGGAGAACAGAGATTGCTTGGGGCCATGAAGGGTACCATGATTATTACCTAGGAGTGTTATGTTAAAATGATAACAGAAATTAGGAGATGATGTCTGATGCAGAGTACACTGTGAAAAATTCACTATTAAGGAAAAAGAGGAACACCAATGAGGAAAAGGATTGATTACCTAAGTGCTGTTTCTTCAAGGAATAGTAGGAACAGGGCACCAAAAGGCAGAGGCAACTGGTTGCATCCAGTTATCAGTAAATTTCAAGCTTTAGATAAAGTTCACACCTTCATTTCATGAGTGATCTCTTCACAATAGACATCAACCCTAGCAGTCACAAAATCTCCATAAATGGTCCAGTTTCAAGGACAGAGACTTTGCAAAGTCCCTCTATCTTGTTAGACTACATGACCCAATTAGGGGTAACCTCTCCTCACCTTCCTAGCATCCACTTACATCACATCTCCATGTGTGGAGATGGTAAGGGAACATATTCATATATGACTGTGCTATAAAGCAAACTCATGGAAAAAATGTATTAAATTAAAAACCCAGTAAACAGAGAGGGAATTAAATTTTCTTTTGATGACAATTATTCCCCCTTGAGGGTATAATTTGAGATTATTTTGAACTGGATTGAAAAGTTAGTGGGGAGGAATCAGAGTTCATTGATCCTAGACCCAGCACCCTTGAAGATAAAATGAATGTAGTATGTGAAAACAGGGAAAGGTCACTTTGTCAAGGGCAGCTTTATACATAACATGGAATCTTATCTGGGTCCTGAGAGACAAGTAGGACTGGAATCTAAATTGGAAATGTGACTATACCCAATTCTTCCCAATATCCTCTGATCTGAAGCATTCCACCACTCCAAGAAAGGGTGACAAAGATCCAGAGAAAAACCAATAACAGAGATGCCCAGAGGCAAGGAAATCCTTCCCAGAAAGAACCAGCAAGGAGCGCAGGGGCTCAACACTGAGGTCCCACCTACCTGAGAGGAGCCAGGGGAGCTGGAAAAGGAGAATAAGGGCCACTTCCCTAGGAGAGAGAGAAATCATCTTGTGCAGTTCCACTTTGGGAATTCCAGCTTTGCCAGTTGCTGCCAGTGGGACTTTGGACCAATCCCTTAACCCTTCTGAACGTCCATTCATTCCAAGAAAGGCGTTACTGTAAAGCGCTCTGACATCTTTTCCAGCTTTTAATCTAGCATCTTATCTATTTCTGAAACATGTCCACATTTAAGTACACAATGTAAATGATGAAGTCAAAGAACTGCCCGACTACCTGAGTCCCAAAAACCCCTACCCTTTTCACAAGAGCCACTTTCAGGGCTTGAAAATCTTGTTTTCTAAAACTGTCATCTGATCCATCAGGAAATGAAAGTGAAAGAGTTCAGCTTTAACCTTCCTGATAGTTGAGCCTCTCATGTGACAGAGTACTCATAATAATTACAATAACAGAATATAACGACGTAGAAAGTTAGGGGGTACAGTAGGGTAGACGACTGGGCATGGAGCCAGGAAGACTTGAGTTCAAATCTCCTATTAGACACTGAGCAGCTGTGTGTCTCTAGCAAGTCTTTTTATCTTTCATCCTCAGTTTCCTCAAATTTAAAATGTAAAACCTACCTCCTGAGGTTGTTGTAAGTATGGAATGAGATAATATTTATAAAGTTCCTGGCACATGGGAGCTGCTTAAAAAATGCTTATGCTCTGTCCTTCCCCACGCTGGAGTTAACTTTTGTCAGGAGAAAAATCCATTCTGTGTATTCTCCACTTAGCCAATGTCAGAGATCATGGATTTTTAGAATTCCTAAAGTACAAGTCCAACCATGTCAATCTCCTGCCCAGAAACCTCCAATGGATCCCTATAAAGGGTTAAATATTAAGTCCTCTTTATGACATCTAAAGGATTTAACAGCTTGGCTCCAATGTCTTTGGTTGTTATCTTAGACATTACTCCCCTGTTAATAGGTGCCAAATAGCTATTAAACAGCTTAATAGGTACCAAATTTAAAAATTTTTTTTCTTGATCTCTAGAGCAAGAGTGTGAGGTATTATATGTAAAAGAAATTGTCTCTCCCGCCAAATAATAAGACAGAAGGCTTCTGGTGATAGGGCAGGATTTTAAATAAATCAGTGTATTTTCTAGAAGAAAAAACCCCGAATTTTACTTGTGTGTGTGTGTGTGTGTGTGTGTGTGTGTGTGTGTGTGTGAATGGTTGTTGTCCCTTATTCTCAAAGAGTACCAAAATGACATTACTGTGTTAGAGTCAAACTACAATGCTTCCAACCATAGCTGATCAGACCAATATGAGATCTGAATGTTCGGACACAAATAGGTCGGACACAAATAATCCATGTGAACATTTGGGGTTAATTCTCTAAATTTGTATGTCTCATGTTTCTGTTGAGTTATTTCAGTTCTGCTTTTCTCATAAAGTGCAGCACTTCCTCTGATGAGGGTATGCCAAACTGGACAGTCCTGTGCCAGTGTCTCCCACATCAAATAATCAATTCTAAAGTTCTTAAGAGAAACTTTGAAAGTGTCCTTGTATTGCTTCTTCTGACCACCATGTGAGCTCTTACACTGTATGGGTTCTCCATAAAATAATCTTCTAGGTAAGTTTGACAAGTATGCTTGGCATTTGGACAATGTAGCCAGCCCATTGGAGTTCTGCTCTCTGCAGTAGCATTTGAATGCTCAGCATTTTAGTTTGCATAAGAACCTCAGTGTCTGATACCTTATTCTACCAGGTGATCTTCAGAATCTTTCAAAGACAATTCAAATGGGAGCTATTCAGTTTCCTAGCATGATGCTGGTAGACTATCATCAATGTGCCAACAGAGGACAAGCTTATAATGCTGGGAGGTGTTAATGCTAGAATAAGCTCAGACTACCAGATGTGGCAGGGAGTCCTTGAGAGGAATGAAGTTGGAAACAGCAACAGCAATGGTCACTTACTATTGAAGACTTGTGCATCTCATGACCTTCTCATCACCAACATTGTCTTCCATTTACCTAAATGCAATAAAACTTCATGGATGTAACCTCACAGCAAACACTGGTATTTAATAGACTATGTGATTGTAAGGAAAAGAGACAGACAGAATGTGAGAGTAACAAAGGCAATGAATGGCAAAGAGTGCTGAATTGATCATGGATTTATCCTCTCCAACCTAAATATTCATTCAACAAAAGCCATGGTCCCAAAGCAAAACGACTACCAGAAGAATTAGTTGTCAATAGATTAGAGTGCTTCTCTAAGTAGGAACAAGTTAATTTGGAGAGAAAATTGAGCCAACACACAGTTGGCAACAGTGAAGTAGAAAAGGAGTGGGCAGTTTTCAGAGATTTGGTGTACAGCACTGCATTTGCTCATCTAGGTCAGAACTCTCGCAAACACAAAGACTGGTCTGATGAAAATGAAGGAGAAATTCCAAAGCTGCTAAATGAAAAACATGAACTCTACAGTGTATATATGTATGTGATCATATTTCTGTAAATATATGACTACATACATATATCTTTATACATTTAGATGTTTTTACATATATGTGTACATACATATATGGGTAAACATGTGTGTTCATTCTATTGTGCATATGTTTGTGTATTTATGCATATATGCAAATGTTATTATATGTACATATATACATTTTATATTTAGAGATATAGATATATGTATATAAATTTTTTTACTTGACCTGAAATTTCATTTGTATAAGAAACTTTGGGGTTTTGAGGGAGAAATTTGGTATACTCACCAGAGGAAATGTATTACTTAACGGAGATTAGAAATACTATAAGGTTCATCCCTGAAGTCTCACAATGACCCTTTGACCTCAAATTCCCCACTCTGGAGCTAAGAAAGAAACTTGTCCACAAAAACCAAACTGTTGTCATAGTCCAGTGCCCCTGCCCCTCTTTGAGGCCCCACTGTTATACTCCATGGTGCTCAGTCAAAGTAAGAACTCAGAAAGACCTTATCTTTAAAAAGTCAAGGTCTCCCACTGCTTCCTGGGCCATCTCCAGTCATCTTGATCTGTATCTCACCACTGGATGCAAATGACTCCAGAGGAGAAAGTGAGGCTAGTGACTTTGTACAACCCTGCCTCATTTAAATCCAATTCACTTGCATGTCATGGCATCACCTCCCTGATGTCATGGTCCTCTTCAAGAATGAAAAACTAATAAAAATAACAACAATTATACTCCATGGCATTTGATAGTAAGACTTTAAATAAGCTGTCCCCTAGAAAAAAGCATTTATTGGCTAGAGCATTCTGCTACCCTTTGCCAAGCCTACATAGAGCATCCACTCTCTGTGGATGCTCTTACACTCTATATATAAGTAATTCCTGTTCTTCTGCTAACTCCATTTCAGGACTGACATCAAAAGTGAAACTCCACCTGGGACCTGGTCTCTCACCTAGCCTCCCCAGTAATGGGTCTTTCTATGATAGAGACATAACAAACTTCTGCTTGAATGCCTGGCTTCAATTAGCTGCACAAAGAGAGAAAGAAAGAATTGAGAGAGAATCAGAAGAAGGCAAAAACATCAGGAAAAGCCACAAGAAAAGTAATGAGCATCAGGGAAATGAAGAAGGCAGCTGGACACTGCTGATGTTCATCTTCAAATCATAGTTTCAGAAACTCAAAACCATATGATGAAAAGGAGTCCATGATGCTAATGTTTTTAGACAGAAAGAAAACTTCTCAGGCTAGGAACAGAGGCCTTAAGCAAGAAAAAAATATCAAAAGCAATGGAAAGTAGAGAAAGAATATAGACTACAGTACATAGAAGGATGTTCTCTAGAATGGGCTGCACTCATCCTCATGTGTGGATGTATATACAGACCCTGACCATGACTTTTGAGATCAATGGAGTTTGTCTTTTCTTACTTCTACCTCCTTTCCTATAACATTTCCTACTACTTGCCAGACAATATGTTCCAGCCCCACAGGACTCACCTGATAGCCTGTTATGACCCTCTGCCTGCCCAGTTTCCCAAAATGGTATCCTATGTAAGTTTTCTCTCTCTCTGTGATATCCCCAAAAATGAGGAGGAACAGAAAAATATGCTACTTATCCCCAATGTTGGAAGGGGAATAACATGAAATAAGCATGGAAAGGTGACCTTCAACCAGATTGTGAAGTTTTATATGGTTATATTAGGAATTTGGATTTCATTCTTGGGATGATAGATGAGGATTCTTTTTTGTGCTTTTTTTTTTTTTTACAAATACTTTATTTTAAAGAAGCTGTTCAAATAATATCCATTTAAAACCCATGTCCCACTGTTTTTGATTGGCTTGGTCCTCCACAGCAAGGCAAGGATCTAAAACATTTCTAAAGGACTCATGATGCAAAATGCCATCCACATCCTGAGAAAGAACTATGGAGTTGGAATGCAGAATGAAGCAGACTATTTTCTCTTTTGTCATGTTTGGTTTTGTTTAGTTTTGCTCATGCTTTCTCCCATTCATTTTAATTCTTCTGTGTAATGTGACTAATATGAAAATGTATTTAATAACAAAATGTATACGTAGAACCCATATAAGATTGCATGCCATCTTAGGGAAGGAGGTGGGAAGGAGGGGGAGAAAATTTTAAAGCTATGGAAGTGATTGTTGAAAATTGAAAACAAATAAATAAATTTTTAAAAAGTAAATAAAATATAATTTATAAAATAAAACCCATGTCCTGGGCCAAAAAGTTTAATAAAATCAAATGATCGTAGTGGTCTCCTATATACATTTCTCTATCAATACCACTATCAATCGCAAGTGAGAAATTGATAGCTTTCCTGGGTTCTTCTGACAAGATTTAAAATCCTAAAATAGTTTATCTCTTCAGTGAAGTCAGTCATGACTGTAACCTGATCTATCATCTCCATTTCCAACCTAATATTCTTCTGGTCCTGATCATCAGATTCATTAAAAAGTAGCTTGAAATGAAAGACATACCATTTTTCCACAGCTCACTCTCTGAACTCTCCTTTGTTCACTGAGAGTTATAGTCCAGGAGGAAAGCAATGACACACCAGGACACACCAGGTCAAGGGGAAAGTCATCTATCACACTAATGCTGGCAGATCTCATCACCTTCAAACCTGCAATGCACAGCCCTAGTGAATGCAGTATTTTGAAATATTTAAAAAACAATGGTAGGAAAGTAGGAAGGGGCAGCAGCTCAATCAGAAGTGATGAAAATCAGTATAATGAAAGCAAAAGATCATGTATAAGGAGCACTAGAATTCAAAATAGCAGATTTTGAAAGTAAGACTTGCAGGCGTAGGATGTTAGTTTCAACTCATTGTCAACACAACATTACAAAAAATGATTGTTTGAAAATAAAAAAGAAGTAAAGGAAAAGGAAAAAAAACAAAATGATAACTGCCAAATGACACCATCTCTTCCTGATAATCTTCAATCATATCTGCCTCCATGCCCAGCTCTTTTGGAGTATAATTATTAGCAATTCCCTGACCTTCAAAGACAAATCTGAATTAATTCAGTAATCTTTGAGCATCTTTGACAGTATGATTCCTTATGTTTCTTGAGATATGTTGTCCTTTTCAACTTGAAGTGAATTTCATTGCTGTACTACCCAATGACTGAGCTTAATGCATTCTCCTGTTTTTCCTACCAAGTCCTTAACAGAAAGCTTTGCTTCCTAGTCACCATCAATGTTATTCCCTCATTTATAAGAGGAACTGCACCCCAGTTCCATTTAGCAAGTTATCAGTCAGCTTTTACAAAGGAATGTTTACTTCAAAAGTATACCCAGAATAAACATATAAACATTCCCCAAATACCTGGGATGGCATAGTCCCCCCAACCATGTACTGCCTCAGTCTCTGGGGAAGAAAGGGGGATTAGTTTCACAGTTTAGCTTAGCTCCTATATAGCACAGTACCAAATTTGAAGTCCAGAAGACCCCCATTGGCCCAAGATCAGAGACATTGGTTTCTCAGGGCTTCTCTCCTACAGTGGCAACAACATCTGGTCTAGAATCCTGCCTCCGAGGTTGTCATAATGCAATGCTCCAGGTCTAGTGGGGATTAGACCTAAAAAGGGCAAACAAAACCAAACAAACTAAAGCAAAACAGAAAGTCTATTTCTTAGGACCACAGAGTCAAAGGGGAGAGGGTACCTTCAGCAGCTCAGTTTACAAATAGTGGATGAACTTGGTCCTTCACGTTTCTGGATGCAACCAGAAAAAGAACTAGAATGTCCCAGTCTGATCTCTTTAAAGACACAGCTTGTTCCAGCCAGCAGCTAATAGGAAGAGGTTATTCCCATCTGTAAGGTAGGGACATGCGGAATGTCATCTCCTACAAACAAGTCCCAGGCCTCTTCTGTTTTCAGGCATCTGGACACACCCAAAGCAAAGTCCCAGTTACTCAAAACTTCAATTACTGATGTAACCTTTTTCAGATTGTTCTCCTTTGACTTTGTTGTTGGAGTTACACAGAGTTTGGATGCAAATAAAGTTGGGTCCTCAAAATCTGGCTGTCACCTCAAAGGAAAGTCTGAACGTGTACAGAGGTACTAGGCACTAGCTCTCTCTGGTGGAGGCAAGGAGGCCATATTCCTACAAAACCAAACCATTCTCCATCTTGGGGAGTTTTTTCACCTTTAACCCATCATCTAATGATTGTCTGTATTTTTGAGATACTTACTAAAAATCAAGTTGAATTACTATCACTAGGAATTCTATTGTCCTGAACTGAGCAAAAATAAAAATATTAGCTAACGTGTATATGGTACCCACTATATGCCACTTTTCTGTGCTAAATGTTTTACAGTTATTATCTCATTTGATCTCTACAACAACTCTGGAAAGCAAGTGCTATTATTATGTCCATTTTGCAGATGAGAAAACTGAGACAAAAGAGGTTAAGTGATTTGCCCACACAGTTAAGTATTTAAGGCTAGGTTTGAACTCAGGTCTTCCTGATTCCAGCATCCCATGGCCCCTGGGAGCATATACATTAATGAAGAAGGATTCCCAACACCTCACTGTGCAAGGAATTCTACTAAGTATCTGGGAATCCAACACTCAATAATTATGTGACCTTGAGCAAGTCACTTATCCTCTCTAAGCCTCAGTTTCTTTCTTTGTCAAATGAGGGGAGTCAACACAATAATCAGCTGGGGGTCCTTCTGGCTCTAAATCCATGACCCTATAACTATGCATTTTTACAAGATAATATTCAATGGATAAAATGTTTCACAAAAGTAATAACCTCATTGAAATTTATCTGCCTTACAACCACAGTGTGCGAGAGTTTTTTCTGGTAGACTTGTAACTTCATTGCAATGCAAGGACTTTAAAAAAATTCCCATTGGTCTTCTAAGGCAAAATGCCTCCCACATCAAGAGAAAGAACTATGGAATTCAATTGCAGAATGTAGCAGATCATTTGTGTGTGTGTGTGTG
Source organism: Potorous gilbertii (assembly GCA_028658325.1). NCBI lineage: Eukaryota > Metazoa > Chordata > Mammalia > Diprotodontia > Potoroidae > Potorous > Potorous gilbertii. Next base: position 263,075,177 of record CM053770.1, read on the forward strand.
TGTGTGTGTGTGTGTGTGTGTGTGTGCATGTGTATTGTGTTTTGATTTGTTAGATGATTTCTCCCACTCATTTTAATTCTTCAACACAGCATGACCATAGTGACAAAGTATTTAATAGGAATGTATGTGTAGAACCTATGCAAAATTGTATGCCATCTCTGGGAGGGAGGGGGGAGAGGAGGGGAAGGAGGGGAGGGGAAAATAAAAATCTAAGTTATATAATAGTTATTGTGGAATACTGAAAATAAATAAAATTAATTAATATTTTTAAAAAAGAACTTTATCTACCTTGGGGGTAGGGAGGTCCTATTTCCTATTTTCAGCTTTGGTCTAGTCAGCACAAAATCATTGTTATCAACTCAATCTCATTTAGAGATCATCTAGGTCAATCCCCTCATTTTACAGTGTAAGAAACTAAGACCTAGAAAAGCTCAATAATTTGCCTAAAGTCTCTCGCACAGCAAGTGGAAAAGCCAGGTTTTAAACCTGGTTTCTCTAACCAGAGCTCCTTTTCTGAAGGGACAGAGTCATCAAGCCTCAATTTCTGACCTATTTTGAGTTGTGATTAGGGGAAGTAAGAAAGACAGGGTGGGGGACAAGATGGGAAAGGATAACTGCTGAATGATTCTATTGAAAGAGAGGAGAAGGTAGGTAGAAGGAGAAGATTAGTTAAAAGTCTAGTGATCATGACAGAAATAGGAGGGGATGAGGATATGATATCCAGATTAATTGAAAGTTTTCACAAGAGATTCAGGAGATAGTTTGATAGAGAGGAAGTTGCCTAATGTAGATGGCTCAGAACCTTTTGTTGGGATCTGAGAGCTTGCTTCCCCCAGTGCTACGAGCTACAAGGAGAATTTTTAGTTAATGCTGAGTCGAGGTGAAAATCTAGGTTAGAGTCCAAACTGGAAAGGAGGAAGGAGTGTATGCTGAAGGCCAGTGTGGTAGGCCCCCATGATGTCACCAGTGGAGGGAGGTAAGGGAGCCCTATTATGAAAGGCATCTGGGCAGAGGATGGACAAAGCTTTTGCTTGACAGCTAGTTATTGGAAGAACTTAGCATTTTGACATGTAACCAAGCTCCCTATATTTACAGTACCTAGTCTGGATTCTCTCCCACTTCCACTACAAGAAAAACTGGATTTGTATTCTTGTTTATTATTGTTTTATACTTCATTAAAGGTCTAGTGTTAAAGATCACAGCACTAAATCCTACTCACAGAGTTTGATGGCAGCATTCATGTCCTTCTGACCCAAGGGTTTTCTAATTCTTCATCAACTCAGAGGTAAATGACTTCTCTAAGTCTCTGACTCAACCCTGGATTCATAAACATCCCTGCAAACCCAAAGTAAGTGCTAAAACATGTTGCATTTGGGCCCACTCCTAAAAAAAATGGAAGAAGAGATAGCAAGAGAAGTCCCAAGTCTGGAGGAACCCAGACCTATATTACATTCTCTTAGAGTCTAAGTCAGATGAATCCCTGTCCTACTAAAAGAAAGGAGTCATGACTGGTCCATCTTGTAATAGTAGGGCATTGCTGAAGATCTCAGGATTCTTATGGGAACAAAGCTAGATTATACTATGAAAGATTTTCTTTCACTCTCACTAAACTTGTTGACTGATAGATAAGTATAATATTTCTTAAAGAGAGGGATTAGTTAGGATCTGGAGACAGCTCTCCTGGGACACACACTGGGTGAAAATCACTTGGCTCTTCTGAAAGAGAGACCTTCAACTTGGGCAGGATAAGGGGAGCACCAGGAGAGACCCAGAAAAAGGGACAGATAGTCCCAGAGAAAGAGCAATTGGGAAAGGTGTAAATATGTGCTCTATCTGTCGCATTGTAAAATGAAACCTCTCTAGCCTCATAGTCCAAGTAAACTCCAACTCGGCTAAAGTGTTTTTTCAGAGGGAGAGGGATCACAGGGTTGCTCAGAGCCTCATAGCAGTTTTTATAAAATCTCATTGTCCAAAACCCTTCTTCTGGAGATAAGACAATCCAGCCTTTCTTGTTCACTGCTTCCCTACAAACACCCAGAGTCCAAGCTGCCCCAGTTCCCACTTCAACTTCCCAGTAATGTCTTCCAGAGGTGAAGCCCTTACTGCCCATCACACAGGGCTGAAAGTCAAATCGTTGACTGGTTTTAGGGACGTCTTGTTCAGCATCCCCATAGGTCACCTGGCTCTGGTCCTCAGAGAGGACCAGAATGGGGTGAGCTGTGGCTGGATCCAAAGTTACAGGTACTGCAAGAGAGATACACCTGGTCAATCACAAGAGTCTGGAAACTGCTTCCAGAACCGTACAGCTAAGCAATCCTACAGCCACCCCAAGCCACCTTCACCTCTATATACTTCCTGACAAAGGTAGTTTCTGAGTAGTTCTTCAAGGGCATCAGTTAGACTTTAGACCTCTGTGTCACAGATACTTTAGAAATTAGGGAAAGTAGGCAATGGCTAGCAGTTAAGATTGGCTGCCACATAGACTGAGGTTCTAAGGGTTCTTGTTAGAATTCTTATGAGAATTATTTTGTAGACAATTCAGCATCATAAATTTCAATTCAGCAAGCAGATAGTAGGCACTTGATATGTGCCAGGAACTACGGTAGAGCCTGCAGATATAAAGACAAAACAGCCCCTGCCCTCAAGGATCTTGAATTCTACTGAGAGAAAACATTAAAAATAATTCTGCCCCAGTCTTCAATGAAAAGTCCTTTACAAATGAAACTGATTAAATTCAAACTGGCTAAGCTATTTTGAAAATAGCCATGTTTGCTCCATTTGTTTGATTGAAGTGTATTGAATGCTTTCAAAGTTACCTGACAATAGGTTAGGTAAAAGTGACCTGTATATGCAGCCCCAGATCCAGGGGACACAAATACAGACAAATGACTCATCTGGCATCATGCAGACCAAAACAATTAGTTGACCCGCTTTCCTTTTAAAATGTACTATTTTAAAAGCATGGGGTCAGAACCCACAGAAAATGTCACTACTGTCACCTTGGGTACATACAAAAGGAAATATCCTTTCCCTCTCCTGGGTACCTCACCTGCATGTTTCCAGGCTGTTCTCCACCCTGAAAATAGAAATTCAATTCAATTTTGTTTTCTGAAACAACAAGGGTGACCTGCCACACCATTTATCTCATTCCTGGGCTTCCAATGCCTCCAAGAGCAGGTTTGAAAGAGACAAACACAAACACATACTGGCTAGATCAGGAGCTAAGGTGATAGCAAGAGAAGGAAAATTTGCCTCCACTTTCCACACTTCCCTCTACAAGAGATTCAGGAAACTGATTATTTCTTTTTCTTCTTCAAAGAATCTGAAGGCACACTGTTGCACCCTGAAGAACTGGAGTGGAAGGGTATTATTCTCATGCAAAAATGACTGTGAAATTTAACATTGGCTGCCTCTGATACCAGAGTGATCATATGATCAATGTAAAGTAGAAAATCCAATGTTCCATTTAGTCCATGCTCCACATGGCTAATATTCATTGTCAATTCAGTTCAAGGAATATTAATTAAGCACCTACTATGGATTCCTTAATCTAAATGCCTGGTCTTTGAGACTACCCTCAATTTATCCTGTATATAAGTTGTTTGTACACAGTGTTTGCATGTTATCTCCCTCACTGGATTGTAAGTTTCTTGAGGACAGGAAGTTTTTTCTTTTTTTAATCTCCAGAGCTTAGCACAGTGCCTGACAGATAGTAGGTACTTAATGAATGTTAGTTGACTGCCAGACACAGGACCTCCAGGTGATAGAATAGATAGAGTGCTGGACTCAGCATCAAGCAAGCAGGTAATACAGTGGACAGGGTGCTACTATACTTGGAGATAAGAGGATCTGCATTAAAACCATGACTCAGATACTTGCTAGCTCTGTGACACTGGGAAAGTCAAGAAATTTCTCTCAGCCTCAGTTTCCTCCCCAGGGTTATTGCAAAGATCAAATGAGATAACATCTGTAAAGCACTTGGTAAACTTTACATCAGTATGTAAATGCTATCTGTTATTATTTGGAAAAACTGGATTCAAATCCTGCCTCAGACATTTACTAGCTGTATGACTGTGGATAAGTCACATAACTTCTCTGTGTCCCTTTTTGTTATTCTATAAAATGAGGGAGTGAAACTCAGTGACCAGCAAGGTCTCATCTGGATCTAAATCTATGATTTTATGAGCATCTCTTCTACTACAAGAACTTACTTAAACACCAAAGAATAACTCAGAAGACATTAAGTTATAAGAACCCTTAGAAATCATATAAGTCAAATTCTTCCTTTTTCAAAAGAGGTAACTGAAGTCCAGAAATATAGTGATTCCTCCAAGGTCACAGACAAGTTAATGGCAGAATTGCCAAGGTGTTCAATGTCCCAGTTAAATGTTATCTCAATTACACTGCCCTGTCTTTTCTCTTGGGATCTAGTCAAAACTTTGATTTTTGTGAATAGGGATTTCCTATTTGACTTTTAAGTTTAATCTACTCATAGTGAATTGATCTCTGTGTTTGGGTCTAAAACAAATATTAGGTCCCTTAGTTAGCATTGAACTTTAAGATTTATTGAACATTCTGTTCTACAAGCATCAAAGTATTTGTATCTCCTTAACCCACTCAACATCACTGAGAAATGGGAGGCAGGGCTAGAAACAATTATTGATTATAAAGATACACACACACACACACACACACACACACACACACACAAATTGACTAAGTCTCAAAGAAGGCAAGCAATTTGATAAGGTCACTCAATAGGTAAGACCTAGGGTCAAGATTAGAACTCAGGGCTTTTGAATGACATCTAAAGGTGATAATCTGCCAAATTAAGAAGTTGAAAGTTTGGAGTAGTAGGTAGAGAGCTGTCAGAGCACAGAATCATGCAAAGAGTGTTAGATTGGGGAGAGTCCTTTGAGAGCATGGAGTCCACTGTCCTCATGATAGAGTAAGGAACCAGGATTCAAGGATGGGAAGTGATTTGCCCAAGGTCTCACACACATAACTCACCTACATCTGTAATGACTTTTTTGAAATCTGCAATTAAACAAAAATGGAAATGAGATACTGATGAAACAATCCCAAAAGAAACAACTTGGTCAATATAGAAAACTTACCATTTTCCTCTTGAAGAGCCACTGAGGGGAAAAAGTGGACAAAAAAAAATTTTAGTTGTGCATGGAATTTTAGACACAGGACAGGATCTTATCTTCCACACACCTTTGATTATTCTCAGGAGGCACTTTCCATATCATCACTATTCCCACTGCTAAAATACAGGGCCATTGTGTTTGGTCCTTCTTTTGCCAACACTTCTAAGAATTTAAGAGACCATGTACAGTGATGCTTTTGGTCCGACCAAAATAAGTGTACCTACAAGAGGTCCACATTAAGGTTATGTATACATGTAATGTTGGGAAAAGGAAAGAAAATAGAGATTACTAGTATCCAAATCAGGAGGTCTGACTTTTAGCCCAAGCTCTGTTACTAGAAGCTTTACTCCTGGCTCAGCTCACTCTCTTGACTACTCCACCTTGCCACCATTGCCTTCCCACTTCAGGATGACTCTGCCCTGGCAGTCTGCTCATTGATTGGTGAGTCCCTGCTCAGGGTCATCATTTCTTGTGGAGCCCTTACAATGTTTATCACTCAAACCATTCTGGGTTGTCCTCATTTCCTATTTTCATTGATCTTACTCCACTAGCATGTTAAGTTTCTTGATGACAGGAGCCATCTTATTTTCTTGCATTTGTATCCCAAACTCAGCCCAGTGTCTGGGGAATAGTAAATGTTGAATAAATTCTTCTCTAAGGAACTCTGTGACTTTGAGTAAGTCAATTCATATCTTGGACCTCATGTTCCTCATTTACAAGATGAGTGGACCATTCTTTCTGACATTCCTTCTGAATTCAAACTGCTATGATTGTATATAGCCTACTGATAAATTAGTTTTACTCACCCACAAAACTTATTAATTTTCACTCCGACACTAACAGTTTTCTAATAAAAAACCCAGTCATGCAACCTCTATAAGTCTCAGTTTTCTTATCTGTGAAATGGGGTCTTGGACAAGATGAGCTCTAAGGTTGTGTGTGTGTGTATGTGTGTGTGTGTGTGTTCAGTCATTTTAGTTGGGTCTAACTCTGTGACCCCATTTGGGTATTTTCTTGACAAAGATAATAGAATAGTTTGCCATTTCCTTCTCCAGCTCATTTTATCAATGAGGAACTGAAATAAACAGGGGTTAAGTGGCTTGCCCAGGGTTACTCAATTAGTAAATGTCTGAGGGTGAATTTGAACTCATGAAAATGAGTCTTCCTGATTCCAGGTCTAGTGTTCTATCCACTAAACCACAGACTTACTATTCTGGAATCTGGAATAAGTCATTATTTTTAAAATTTGCCTAATTTTTCACTAAATTCACAATATAGTTGCATAGATAGACTCAGTTATTTGGTGTTAATACTGTCCTAGTGGAAGAAAAAATCAAACTCTACAGTATTGGATAGATTAAACAGCGAAGGGACAGAAAAAATTCCATTCGTCAACTATTTATCACAGATTGTGCATTGAGAGGTATACCAGGAGTCAGTTATATATTATGACATCTTGAAGACACACAATTACGGTGTTTGTGATTTTCTGATGATGGTAATTTCACAAAAAAAAAGGTGATATTACTCCAGGCAGAGAAAGGTAGCTTCAGAGTTGGGAAGACCTGAGTACAAGACGTGCCTCTGATACATCCTGTCTGTGTGACCCTGAGCGCATCTATCTTCTATCTGTTTCCATTTCCTCAACTGTAAATAGAGATAAAACTAGCACCTACCTGCCATGGTCATTGTGAGAATCAAATGAGCTAAAGCACATCGTAGGCACTTAATTTTTTTTTTTACTTCCAATGAATTTATAAGTCTCATCAAAAGAATTACAGATACTTTATCTTAAGCATGTTCCAAGCGATTAGTCTCATCATTAGCTTTATATATTGAGGAATGTAAAACAAGTGGCTCAGCATTGTCTTTTAGCCTAAGAAGCCATGAATGATTCCTTTAAAATGCAGCCATTGAGAACTATATAATTCAATCCCTGTCCGGACTAGTTAGTTTCACACAGAAAACTACTGAACTTGATGCCCAGACTCTAAGGCTACCTCTGGTCAGTTGTCTCACAAATGACATTGATTACAATAGAATAAATTCATGACAGAGTGTGTGGATGGTTCAGCCCCACCCCTTTCCTGTCTTGGAGGGAAAGGGGCAGAGGGAATGTCTCAAAGAATATGGGTTACTAAAGATGCATCCAAGTCTATTATTAAGGTATGGGATTTTACCTTTCTCTTCTTCATTTTGAGATTGATTTTCTGGAGGAAGAAAAAGAAAGGGTTATATCTTCTTGGATCTAAAAACATTAATCTTTCAATACAGTCCAGGTTCCCTCCCGCCCCAGGCTATCTTTTCTCTTTCCAATGCCCTTCCTGAAAAGTTGTTTTGTGTATATTTTGTTTCTTTTTTCTATATTATACATTATTTTCCTCCAATAGAATGTAAGTTCCTTGAGTGCAGAGGCTGTTTGTTTTTGTCTTTACATCCCTGCACCTAAGTCAGTGTCTGGTCTATAATAGGCCCTCAAGAAATGCTTCCTGAAATAATAAAATGAATGAAATATCATTTGTGGAGTCAAAACTCACTTTCATATATTAGGTTGTCCATTCTGCCTATAAAAATACCTTTCTCTTCATCCATTTTCCTTGTTATTCTCCATTAAACAAATTTCTTGGAGTAGAGGAATTCATTTCTGTGATGCTAAATAATTGTATCCAGTTTTCATTCATCAAGGGACTGGGATAGAACAAGAGAATTCTAGTTTTCTTTGCAGTACAGCTCAAGGGCTACCTTTTGCATGCTTTCCTACTTGATTTGCTCCCTAATCATATATCTTACCCCCCATTACATCATATTAATTTTGTATATATCTTATATGTTCTTTTTGGTCTCCCCCCAACCTAAAGGATTTAAGTTATTCAAGAGCATAGTATGTAGTCTCTCGCATATAGGAGGTGCTTAATAAATGCTTGTTCAGGGGCTGTACATGATTCAGTGGATATAAGGACAGTCCTGGAGGCAGGAAGACTTAAGTTTAAATCTGGCCTCAGATACTAACTGTGTGAGTTTAAGCAAATCACTTAACCTGTTTGCCTCAGTTTCCTCATCTGTAAAATGAACTGGAAAAAGAAATAGCAAACTACTCGGTATTTTAGCCAAGAAAATCCCAAATGGGATCATGAAGAGTTGGACACAAATGAAACCACTGAACAGCGGCAACAACAAAAAGCGTGTTTATTGATTTGAAGTTGGGTGGAAGGAGCCCCTAGAAGATTAGGGATATTTCATAGGAAAAGACTGAAAGAATTGCAGCTTTTGAACAGAACCCTAGATCCAGACACAGAAGATATAGGTTCAAAACCTGACTCTCCCCATTATTGCCAGTGTTGCATTGGGCAAGTCCCTTCACCTCTATGACACTCAGAGGGTAAAATGAAGTACTTGGACAAGGGTCAGAGGATCAGAGATTTCCAGCTGAAGAAGGCCTTGGTGGTCATTCAGTCCAAACCCCCCACGCTTTGCAGATGAGGAAACTGAGGACCAGAGAGGTTAAGTGATTTACTTGAGATCACATGAGTAGCAAATGTCAGAGGTAAGGGCTAAATGGCTTTGAACTGATTCCATCTTTAATATAAAATCCAGAGGAGAGAGAAAGTGAAGGGGGCACATTTATAGAGGAAGAGTGTTGGTGAAAGGACATTGAGTAATTACTGTTCTCTGTCCCCGTGGAAAGACAGAGCTGGCATTACAGTAGCTGAAGGGAGTCCTTCAAAGACACAAACTTAAAAGAAAGCAGGAAAGGCTGGAGTTTGACCTCCTGGTTCCCAAAGCAAGAAAACCCTCCCTTCTGTTCACCAAGCAAGTGTACAGCTCTAAAGATCTCCAAGAGCAGAAAAATCATCTACTCTTCTCCTGGAAAGGTTTTTTGCCTCCATGAAGACAGGAAAATAAACTTTTGATGATGTTTTAAGGTTTTTTTTTAGATTTGGGGTTCTAACTTATTAGGAATGTGTTATTGTTCAGTTATATCCAATTTTCTATGACTATGAGGTCTTCTTGGCAAAGACATTGGAATAGTTTGTCATTTCCTTCTCCAATTCATTTTATAGATGAGGAAACCAAGGCAACAGGGATTAAGTGACTTGCTCAGGGTCATACAGCTAGTAAGTGTCTGAGGCTGGATTTGAACTCACAAAAAGGAGTCTTCTTGACGTTTTGCCCAGCATGCTATCAACTGAGTCACTTAGCTGCCTCCTGAGCTAACCCACCTAGCTAGCCACTTCTAATAAAGCAGTGTAGTTAGGCATAAAATGGAAGTAAACCTTGGCATTTAGTCACAAAGGATTCACCTTTTCCCTCCTAAAATGCCATAGACTGCAGGATCACTAGGCATGTACTAGCTTCTACACTGAGTTAGAATACCCTCAACTCTCCCCTCTGCCTTAAAGTCCTCTTTGCTTCTGAGTGAGAGGACGGATCGTCTCTGCTGGCTTTCTACTCCTCAGATTTAAGACAAGTTCAAGTGCTCTCCCTTGTGACCATTTCCCAATCATACCTCTTGCCTTGCATTGCTTCCTGATGAAATAAGTGCTCCCCAAAATGAAGAGTCCCATGATTTGGAGGCCTATTACAAAAGCCACGGTCCAGACACAATACTTTGAGGAAAGGGATGCTGAAACACAAAGCCTCAGAGTTAACACACTGACTTCAAACTTTGTAAGCCCCTGACTCTTAAGATTGATCTAGATACTCTCTGAAGTCCATTCAAACTAATAAAACAAGAGTTATAAGAGAAAAAAACTTTAGTGATGGATGACTATTACATTTAGCCCTTGCAATTAGCAAATCACTGACCTCACTACAATCCTGTGAGACAGGTAGTACAACACCCATTATCCTCATTTTACAGATAAGAAGGGGAAATCCTCTTTGTTGTAAAGTTTTAGCATAGTGAGATGCTAAGATAATAGTTGGCATGTTCAATGCTAAGTGTTGCAGTGTTTCTGTAGTATATTTTCAGGACTTTGCAACACAATGCCATTTTCTCTTAAGATCAGGGCCACAAAAATAATCAGCATTTCTGTATATTAAAATTCTGCAGGCGATAGAAAAAAAATTCTATACAAAATTACTACAAAACACATACCTACCAACCTACCAACATCCACTCAGGTCTTGAATGACACCTATTCCAAAACACTAAACAGAAGTGGATACCTTAAGTCACTGGATGGAAACTATAACTTAGATATTTCATTCCATAATAATAATTTTTAAAAAGGGACCAACCTCTTGGGGGAAATAGCACTGTCTTCTGCTTCCCAAAGAGAGGGTGCCAGATAGAGCAATACACATCTTTGGTGGAATTGGCTTGGACTACTAGAGATGTTTCTATTTGGAAGAGGTCTTTTTCATCCTGAGAATGAGACTCTGACAGGGGTGGCAAGGTCTCTCCCTGAACGTCTTTCCATCCCACTTGGGGCTTTGGGTACCACCCATTTGATCGGCATAGGAGAAGAATTTCTCCATCCTTTAGAGGTTCCACATCAATCTGAGGATCTGATCCCCATGCTGGGAGAAAAGCAAATAGAAACAAATAATGTTTTAACAATCACTCCAAACTTAAAGCAATAAACAGCTAGGAAGAAAAAAAATCACTTTCCCTTAATGACTCCTTCAACCTTCCCCTATTAGTTCATTCAATACTTTGATGCTTCTCCCCTCATTTTTGCTCATTCATTCAATAAGTATTGACTACAAAGCTCTATGCTACATATACTGGGATATAAAGATGAAAAATAGTTATTCTTGCCCTCTAGAAATTTGAAATTTGACATGAAGAAGCAATAGACCTATAATTCCATTGGCACAAAGAATTGAGTGAAGAAATTATGCCTTTTGATGCAAAAAAGCACATTTGCTATAACTTATACTCTTAAAAATTTGCCTGGAGACTTAGTGGTTGTGACTTGTCCAAGTTCTCACAGACAGTATGTATCAGGAGTGAGACTTAGGTCTACCTGATTTTAAGACCAGTGTGTTCATTGTATATAGGGTGAGTATATCCTTAGATCTGTGCATGTTGTCTCTCCATTAGAACACAATCCCTTTGATACAGGGACTGTATCACTTTTGTCTTTGTATGACTGGCCTTAGCCAAAGATGTGACTTGATTAAAGTTTATCGATTACTTGGATTATTGAATAAGAACCCATATTTCTATGGAGCTTAAAAGTTTATAAAGCCCCTTCCTCACAACTGTGGGAAGGAGGTAGATTGTTATCCCCATTTTATAGATGGGGAAACAGTTTCAGAGAGGTTAAATCATTTATCCAGGGTAGCACACCTAGTCAATATCAGAATGTTAACTCAAAGTAGGTTTTCTGATGTCAAGACCAAATGTAAATGAGTTACTTAATAGAACTTAAAGAGCTACATAGATATAATGATGTTGAATATAATATTAATTGATATTTTTTCTTTGTATCTATAACATGTTCTGTATAGACCAATGTGATTCAATAACTGTTAGTTGAGTCATAGCTAGAGAAAAAGAAGGGAAAATGATTCAGGAAGATGATCTCTTTCTTATCATCATAAACTCCAGGAGACATTACCCAGGAAAACGGCTTTCCTGTTTGATCCAAGCAATCTTGTTACCCTTGGAGATCCCTCCACTCTGCTAGCCCCTTTCTCTGATTTGTCATTTGCTCCTAGACCTTCTGTTTTAAGGAAGTGCCAAGATGAGGGGTGTTCATCTGGTACCAGTTAGGTACCAGATTCTCTAGACTTCTCTCCCTCTCCATTTTTCAAATTTCTTTCAAATGTTGTCTTCCCAGTTAGACGGTAAGGTCTTTGATGGCACAAACTGTCTTTTTGTTTCTATCTGTATTTGCAGAATTAAGCACTGTTCCTAGCAAAGAACAAGTGCGTAATAAATGCTTTCTGACTTGATTGTGATATCTCTGAGGAAGTGGTTTTGCTTGGGAGGTGAATTTCTTTGGCTCCTACACAGTACAATCATTTTATAAAGATGGGAGAAATACTGGGTAAGAAATCTTTGGAGAGTGAAACTGAAGCTTGCACTACACCGGACACCAGACGCAACTTGCCTTCTGAGTCATGACACTTCCAAGAAAGCAAAGGGTGGAGGGACATCAAATGTTGAAGTCAAGGGCTTTAGAGATCATCTAGTTCAAATCCCTCCCCCTCATTATATAGATGAGCAAAAAGAGTTCCACAGAGGGTAAGTGACCTGGCAAAAGTCAAAGGTCAAAGCACAAATCCTTGGCAACATTCCTGACCTGCCACCTTCAGCTCCAGAGTGGCTGCCTGTAGGCTGCTGCCATCTTGAAGAACACATTGATACTCTCCTTCATCAGAGAATATGACTTGATGAATCTTCAAGGCCATGCTTCCTTTAGTGATATCATCATTCAATAAGTTGATTCTTTCTGTATATTTTATCAACTGCTTTCTGGTGATATTCTCTCCATCATGATACGTGATGTTAGACCGGGCAACTCTGTACCATCTAATTTCTGTGTGCTCTGCATTCTTCTCAGGATATAAACCACAGGGTAATGTGATTTCTTCTCCCAGTAAAGCCACTATGGGTGCTCCAGGACCAACCACAGTAGTCTGGGCTGAAAAAGAACCAGAAACAAAAGATCAGAATGAAATTATCAGTATGGTTTCAAGCAAGGTATGAGGCATTAAATACATGAGCTAATGATGAAGTTCTCCAGACTCTACTAGCAGTTCATCAAGATATTTTGGGGCATCATGAATGTAGCCTTGGAATATTGAGTATCTTGGCCCGTTTTTATTCCTCTTTGGGGACTGAGATGGAGAAATTAGTCCTGGTGGTGGAAGGAGGCAGGAGCATCCTTGGTGGGTGGGGACAGATATATGTACACCTATCACATGTAAGGGGTTAGAAGGAAATTGTGGATGGACTATTAAGAGTAATGTATCGATATCACATTTTATATTTTAAAAGATTTTTCACATATGACTTCATTTGAATCTCACAAACCTGTAACCCAGGTACAGCCCCATTCATATATATATATATATATATATATATATATATATATATATATACACATACATATGTGTGTGTGTATGTGTGTGTGTGTGTGTGTGTGTGTGTGTGTGTGTGTATATATATATATATATATATATGGAAAATGAGGTTCATATGCAAACCAAGTCACCTAAGTAACTGATCCAAGGCCACCTAGTAGCAAATAGCAGAACCATTCTAAAACATTAGGCAAGTATACAGGTGTAAGATGGCCTGGAAGAGCTTGTAAAGTACTTGGTAAGATTCTGTGGTTTGCCTGGTTTAGATAGACAGGGTGGGAAGGAAGGAAGGAAGGAAGGAAGGAAGGAGAGAAAGATAGAGAGGAAAGTAGGAAGAGAGGAAGGAAGGAAGGGAAAAAAGGAGAGAGGGAGGAAGAAAGGGAGGAAAGGAGGAAGGGAGGGAAGAAGGAAGGAAGGATTTATTCAGTTCCTATCATATGCCAGGCACTGCTCTGAGTGCTTTACAAATTATCTCATTTGATCCTTACAACAGTACTGAGATAGGTGCTATTATTAGCCCCATTTTACTGATCAGGAAACTGAAGCTGACAAGGGTCACAAAATTAGTATCTACAGCAGAATTTGAACTTGTCTTTCCACACCCTCAGACATACTTCCCTTTCAGGAATGTCTGATGCAACAATGTACCTTCTGAAACCTCAGAATGAAGAAAACCCCCTTATCTGTTGCTTCTGGGAGGAAAAAGGAAGCTAAGTTTTCCCTTCTCAGTGCATACCTTTGCAGGGCCCAAGTCCATGAATTTATACCATTTGTGACTTGAACATGTGGGATGGAGGATTAGAATCTGCTTGATTCCTATCCACATGACTTGCAACATTTCCTCTGGGATCACTCCCCCAACTACTACCAGTGGTCTTCCTCTTAGGGGAACTCTAGGGGATGGACTTTCCAGTCTTTTTTCATGAGCACCCACCATTGTGCTTCTCATTAATTATAAGCCAGAAAACTCAGTTAGTTTTTACCAAAGAATGCTTTTACTAAGGTGGTATAACAGAAACGGTTGACACAAGACATGCCTTCCTCCCAAGTCTAAAGCCTCCTTTCTCACAAATATATCCAGATTCATGAGATGCTAGAGAAATAAATTAAATTGCATCAAACACCATGAAACCTGCCATCATGGAAGGATCCAAAATTAAAGATGAATATGAAATAAGGAGACGCAGCTTGCACAGTGATGTTAGAGTCAAAAAAAAAACATGAATTCAAATCCCTCCTCTGCCACATACATGCTATGTGACCCTGGGCAAGTCAATTACCATCTCATTGCCCCCAAGCAATCCTCCAAGACACTAAGTTGGAGAGACGTGAATCTTCATTAGTAGAGGGAGCTTTCTCTTTTTTTTTTTAATAAATATTTATGTATTTGACTTTTTACATTCATTTTCACAAAATTTTGGGTTCCAAATTTTCTCCCCATTTGTCCCCTCTCCCCACCCCAATATAACCAGCATTCTAATTTCCCCTATCACCAATCTGCCCTCTCTTCTATCATCCCTCCCTTCTCTTGTCCCCATCTTCTCTTTTGCCCTGTAGGGCCAGATAACTTTCTATTCCCCATTACCTGTATTTCTTATTTCCTAGTAGCAAGAACAATACTCAACAGTTGTTCCTAAAACATTGAGTTCCAACTTCTCCCCATCCCACCCTCCCCACCCATTCCCTTTGGGAAGGCAGGCAATTCAATATAGGCCATATCTGGGTATTTTGCAAATGACTTCCATAATAGTCATGTTGTGTAAGACTAACTATATTTCCCTCCTTCCTATCCTGCCCCTCATTGTTGCTATTCTCTCTTTTGATCGTGTCCCTCTCCGAGTGTTGACTTAAAATTGCTCCCTCTTCCCATTGCCCTCCCTTCCATCATCCACCCCACCCTGTTTATCTCCTTCTCTCCCACTTTCCTATATTATAAGATAGGTTTTCATACCAAAATGAGTGTGCATTTTATTCCTTCCTTTAGTCGAATGTGATGAGAGTAAACTTCATGTTTTTTTCTCATCTTTCTTCTTTTTCTCTCCACTAGAAAGTCTCCTGCTTGCCTCTTCTATGAGAGATAATTTACCCCATTCCATTTCACCGTCTCTCCTCCCACTACATTTCTCTCTCACCCTTTACCTTGATTTCTTTTAAG
>CM053770.1:263091024-263108533 GCA_028658325.1 Potorous gilbertii
CCAATGAGATATTTCACATTCTCTTCCATTTTGTCATTCTTTTGGTTTTGTTTTGTGTGGCCGGGGCAGGGAAGGGGAGCACTCCACAGGACAGGACTCCGTTCCCATCTGGGTTACCTTTGCAGTCGGTTTTTCAGGGCTCTCTGCAACGGAAATCTCCTTCACTGTGTTGCTGCATGGCTTCCACTGTTCCAGAATTTGTCAGGAGTTCTTTTTACAGGAAATCTATGGGCTGTGGGTTCGGACCTAGCAAATGTGAGTCTTTCTACTCCGCCATCTTGGCTCCGCCCCCGCTTCGGGAATCATTTTTTCCTCGTCAGAAAGGAAGGGGGGAATCGTTTTGTCTCCAAGAATGTTACCTTCTATGGTCTTATTGTTTTTCCCTGTTCTGGGCCGTTTCCCAGGCAGTTACTCTACTTCTGAGTGTCCTCTCCACCCCAGCCTAGGTCTGCCCAGCTAGTGCTTGGGGTCTGAGATTCAAATGCTGCTCCCCAGCCTCAGGGCTTTCAGCAGCGTGCCTGGCTGCTATTCAATGTGAGCTTAGGTTATGGTGCTCAGGTGCAGGGCCGCCTTCCAGGCTCAGTTCCCT
The DNA here is from genome assembly GCA_028658325.1 of Potorous gilbertii. Lineage (NCBI taxonomy): Eukaryota > Metazoa > Chordata > Mammalia > Diprotodontia > Potoroidae > Potorous > Potorous gilbertii. The sequence continues at coordinate 263,091,614 of CM053770.1, forward strand.
CAGGGGGTTTATGTGGAGATCTTCAATATTGGAGCTCCTGCTGAGCTCCTGCCTGCTGAGGGAGCCTCTGGCCACTGCTGCTTCTTCTGCTGCCTCCCGAGGGGCCCTGAGTTATGGAGACACCCTGCTCCCCTCTTGGCCAGCCCAGAAGTCTCTCTCACTGACCTGTGCATCTGTGGGTGGAGGGACCTTTGCAGCCGCTAGAGATTCCATCCCTGAAGCCTGCTCCGATCTGCTCCTCTCTTTGCTGTGCGGCCAGGGAAAGGCTGGGCTCCACTCCCATCTGGTGCACGATGGACCTTTGGGATCAGTTTTTCAGGGCTCTCTGGAACAGAAATCTCCTTCACTCTGTTGCTGCGTGACTTCCACTGCTCCAAAATTTGTTGGGAGTTCTTTTTTACAGGAGATCTATGGGCTATGAATTCGGAGCTAGCATATGTGAATCTTTCTACTCTGCCATCTTCAATATTTATCCATAAGTTTTATTTTTTAAAATTGTTCTTGACCGTTTTATTTTGTTTTTGATCTATATATTCTTTCACAGTATGATAATTATGGCAATGTTTTGCATGGCTACTCCTGTATAACTTAAATCAAATTGCTTGTCTTCTTAATGATGTGGAGTGGACAGGGAAGAAAGAAGAGGATTCAGATCTGAAAGTTTTAAAAATGAGTGTAAAAAGTTGTTCTTACATACATAACTGGGGAAAATAAAATCCTAAAGAAAAAAATAAAGGGGACAATGCAGAGTAGGGTGTTATAGTGTGTTATTAAAAGAAAACCTTAGCCTAGTGGATTATGGAACAGACTGGGAGTTAGGGGAACATGACTCTAGTCTTGGTGCTGCTGTTGCCAACTCCCCTTGTGATCTCAGGCAACCTGCTTCCCCATCCTTTCTTTTATGTTTCTGTCACTGTAAAATGAAGTCAATGGCTTCTGAGTTTCCTTTCAGCCCCAGAGGATACAAGGGTTTACTTGGAATCACAAAGACCTGGTTTCAAATCTTTTCTCTGACTTTTCCTAGTTGTATTGTCATGGATAAATCATTTCAATTCCATAAACCTCCTTTTCCTTGCCTTTTTAACAAGGATGACAAGTCATAGCAGTTTCCTCAACTGAAAAATGACGACAGTCTTCTTTGGTCTCATGAAGCACATAGAATGGATGGAAAAATCAGATGAACTAACAGATGTCAAAGCGTTTTGTAACTCTAAAATTCATTGTTAGATTGTGAACTTCAATTTCTTGTTCTATTAAATGAGCCCCATCTTCAGCTGTTTGTGGTGAGCATCAGTTGACTTCACGTATGATAACCTTGGTCAAGCCAATTCCTTTTTGGACTTCAGTTTCTTCATCTCTAAAATAACAGGGTTGGATTAGATGGTCTTTCATTTTTCATTTTCTGATACAATTGGGTCTAATATGCCATGACTATGATAATATGATTCTTTCTGGTTCATCTATCCTTTTCAGTTTCCTTTTGTGCAACAATTAGGATCCCATCACCCTGCACCCTGTGAAGTAACAGTTTAATTGCTTTTTTAATTGTAAACAAAACTTTGAACTTGGAGATTCAACCCTAAGAGACCTCGGCCCCAAAGGACTCAAATACATAGACATATGCAAGTATCTGTCTGATCTCAGCACCTATGATCAGTGAGATATGCCTCTCCTGCACTGCAAACCCCTGTAGGACCATCTTAGCTTCCACCATGCACCTATGACCCACAACAACTGATTTTAGGTGAAAGCATCTTCCTAGTACAACCTGTGAAATATTTTAATATATGAAACCTCCTGAAGATCAGAGACATATTGACTCACATCCGTCAAAATTTCAAATTCAGGGTCTGACAAAGAATGTACTTTGCAAAGATTATTATTATATTTTTAAGTTGACTTTATTTTTTTGACCTCAGAAGCACCTTGGAAAATTGAGACATTTGCCATCTGAGAGCCATGACTCTAACTCTTTGCTTGGTGTAGATCCTTTCATTTTAAGACCAGTAGGTGAATGCACCTACAAATTAACCATCATAGAAGCTTCCCAAATCCTCATGGAGACAGGTATGTTGGTCCTAATAAGTAACTATTAGTGGGCAGTAGTCACAGCCTGGGTAGGAGGAGTGAGAAACTTCCTGGGAGACAAAAGTTCATAGATGGGAGACAAAATGTTCCCAACCCACTCTTAAACAAAGTACTAAAAGAGTACTCCAAAAGCAAAGCGAATTGATGACCACAAAATTTTGGAATCTCAGGCAATCCCCATTGTCCCTCAGCTGCCACTAAGTCCATGAAAAGCATCTAGGAGCAGTGGAGAGAAGGAGATGACTTTCCCCGCTTGCTCTAAGTGACCTAAGGGCTGGTTTCTGTGATGGAAGCAGTTTTGACAGGGAAATTTTTGTCTTTGCTTTCAGTGCCTTGCACTTAAATAGTCACCAAATAATATGTACAGAATTGATCCAATCCCATAATTTCAGAGATGATAACTCTGAGACCGCTGAGACCAAGAGAGAAGTCACTTACCCACGGTTACACATCTAGTTTATGGAAGAGATAGGATTAGAGCGCATGTCTCTTGACTTCAAAGCTTGGGCACTGTATCATAGATGCTTCTTGAACTTTCCTTCCTCTGTAATTGGTTCTTTACTCTCTTGGGTTCTATGAACTTAAAATATATCTATCTATGTTTCTAGGCATCTTTCTATAGGTTTATTTTAATAACTGTTTCCCTACTTACTTTGTAGTTTGATATGTTTTACTTTATACCCTTAAAAATATTGCTGTGAATATGATTCCATAGGCTTCATCACATTTCCGAAGGTGTCCATGACACCAAAAAAGATGAAGAATTTTGTTCTATAGGGTCCCATCCCTCTACACTCCCCCTCATTCCAAATGCTCAGCCAATGCTCAGTTTAAGGCCATCTTTCAAACTCTTGACCTCACCCTCATTGAAATGGGAACAAGTATAAGTAAAAGTCTGAGTACAGAGGGTGGAAAAATTTCTGGATAATTTGGGTCCCATCTCACATTATAATCTTGTCAAACTTTCTCATATTTCATTTAACCCCTAGTACCTACCATTGTTTGCCAATAAATTCTAATAATATATGGCATCATCAAACTTTTTCTTAGATCAGTTATAGATTATCTATTTTATTCATGTCTTTTGAATATTTTTGAATCTACTTTTTTTAGAAATATTCATTCAATATTATTGTCAAGATTTTTCTTGTTGTAAGACATAAAATTAAGCAAAACATCTGGAAAGAACTACTTCTATTTTGTCTTTTGAATTTTATTACTTTTTTGTATTGTTAATTTTATTTGTTTTTATGAAATTAGCTAGCACGGACTATTTTATTAATATTTTCAAATAGTTACTGATAGTTTTACTTACAAACACTATACTTGTTTTCAAGTTTGGTTATCCCTTTAATATTCAGAATTTTATTCTCGTGCTTATTTTTAAAAAAAGTTGCACACCCAATTCATTTGTCTGTTCTCTGTCTCTCTATCTCTTTTTCTGTCTATCTTTGAATGTATAAAATGTTTAGATATTTTCCCTTCAGTTCTATTTTAGCTGCTCCTCATCTTCACCTTCTGACTTCCCTGAATTCCTCCAAGTTCAGCTAAAATCCCACTCCTAAAGGAAGCCTCTTCTGATCCCCCTTAATGTCTTCTCTCTGTTAATTATTTCCAATTAATCCTGTTTATACATACCTGTTTGCATGTCTCTTTTGCTAGACTGTGTAACAGACTGTTTTACTTTATACCTTTAAAAATATTTTTGTGAATATGATTTGGTCTCTGTATCCCCAGGTTTTAGCACACATGTGGCACATAGTAAGCCCTTATGAATTGTCTACTCAGGCAGTGACTTCAGGCTGAATGACTCTCAGTATCTTTTCCTTCTGAAGACTGGTTTTGACATTCATTAAGTTCATTTCACAGTTATAAAAAACACTGGTCTTATTGGGAACGTTTAAGTCCTATGGGGTCCCATAAGAATCCCTAGGAATCTTACCCCACATACACATGGAGTCATTTTTTTTAAACTTACTACCTGCTAGCAAAGTCATTTCTTTCTTCTTCTCTAGTATCTTACTAAATCACAACACAGATTTACCTCTTCTAGCTTTCATTTGGGGTTATTTATTAATACAGAATGGAAATAATTTCACATCAGGAAAGCATAGAGAGTACCATGGATCAGGGACATTTAATATTAATTGTTGTTGAGTGATGATGAGAATCTGAAGTGGGATAATTCGATAAAGTGAATCCATAGCATAAACATGACTGGTTTTTCAATTGATTAGATCAGAGCAACTTCAGTTAAAAAGAGAAAGTGGTCAATTTTAGCAAAGCGAAATTGATCAATTAAGAGTAAAGAAGAGTCTTGGAAGCCCATTCACAATGCATACAAATTAGGTTTTTGGTTTTCTTGGAATATCTCCATCCTAGTGTTCCTACCTCATATTTGGGAATGATGTCTGTGGTAAATTTCTCATGAGATATTCTTGCTGGTGGGGAGATAGAAGGAGGCAAAATACCTCTCCTGAACATATCTAGGTGCAGAGATACTTTGATTAAAGAAGATTCTACCTATATTTGCCTCACCAAAAAAGTTACTCTGTGGCTTTGTAGAAAGAACATTGATTTGAAAGTTAGGAGGTCTCATTCCTATCCCTTAAATGTTGTGTGACCTTGGACACGTCCCTTAGTCAGTCTGTTCCTCAGTTTCCTTATCTGTCAAATGGAAGTGCTATCAGTTACTCTACCTATTCCACAGCTTTTGCAGGAATTCAACAAGGTAATACCATATACTCTCAAATTCCTTTCCTTTTTCCACCTAAGAGTTGCAATGTGTATTTCATAGAGGTCTTAAAATTACAGAATATGGGTTCATATTCTAGTTTAGCTATTACCAGTCATTATTTTTCAGGACCTTATGTTTCTCTGCTATAGAAGGAAGTTTCTAGTTGCACCTGGCACTCTTTTCTAGCTCTAAATCCTGTAAACTTTACCATTAAGAACAGTGTGGCTTGGACAACTTCCATAAAATAGATGAAGAATTCCCTTACGCTAGTCCACCAAGTGGAAATTTTCAGGCTAGAAGGGAACTGTGGCTGCTTCTGAACACCTTTTAACTTTCACCCTTTCTATGGGAGTCTCAGAACCAGCAAAGCATTAAAAACTCTCCTATTTTCCTTCCCATCCCACTGTCATTCCTTCTCTAATGTCCAAAGGAATGAATTTTCAAGGTTCTCTTTCTTTTTACTATTATTATTACTGTTATTTTATTTGTGTCCAGTATTCTACAATCACTTCAATACAGCTTAAATTTTTTCCCCTCCCTACCTCTTCCCTCTCTGAGAGGGCATACAGTTCTATGTAGGTTGTACACATACATTACTATTAAATACATTTTCACCTTAATCATGTTGCATAGAAGAATTAAAATGAATGGGAGAAATCATATAACAAACTGAAACATAATACAAAACAAAATGATCTGCTGCACTCTGCAACTGAATTCCATAGTTCTTTTTCTGGCTGTGGAAGGCATTTTGCCTGCCGACATCACTTGAAAGTTTTTAGTCCTTCATTGCAATGTAGTACTAAGTCTACCAGAAAAAGTCCTCACACACTGTGGTTGTTTCTGTGTACTGAGTTCTCTGGGTTCTACTCCTTTCACTCAACATCAGAAAATACAAATCTTTCCAGGCCTCTCTGAAATCTTCCTGTTCATCATTTCTTATAGCCCAATAGTATTCTATTACATTCATATACCACAATTTTTTCAGCCTTTCCCCAATTGATGGACATCCCCTTGATTTCCAGTTTTTGGTCACCACAAAGAGTGCTACTATAAATATTTTGTACATGTGGGACCCTTTCTCATTTTTATGATCTCTTGGGCATCCAGTCCTAGAAGTGGTATTGCTGGGTCAAAGGGTATGCACATTTTTGTAGCCTTCTGGGCATAGTTCCAAATTGCTCTCCAAAATGGCTGGATCAGCTCACAGCTCCACCAACAGTGAGTTAGTGTTCCAACTCTCCCACATCTTCTCCAGCATTTATCATTATCCTGTTTTGTCATGTTAGCTAATCCGATAGGTGTGATGTGGTCTCTCAGAGTTGTTTTGTTTGCATCTCTAATCAATAGCTACCTAAAGCATTTTTTCACGACTATAGATAGCTTTGATTTCTTTGTCTGAAAACTGCCTGTTCATATCCTTTGATCATTTATCAATTGGGGAATGACTTGGATTCTTGTACATTTGATTCAATTCTCTATATGTTTCAGAAGTAAGGCCTTTGTCACAGATACCAGTTGCAAAAATTCTTTCCCAGTTTTCTGCTTCCCTCCTAATCTTGATGGCATTGGGTTTCTGCAAAAACTTTTCAATTTAATATAATCAAAACTATCCATTTTGCATTTCTATCTCTTGTTTAATCAAAAATTCTTCCCTTCCCCATAAATCTAATAAATACATTATTCCTTGCTACACTGATTTGTTTATATTTTCAGTCTTTTTACCCAGATCATGTACCCATTTAAACTTTATTCTTGTGTCAGTCAAGGGTCTCTTTCTTGGGAGCAGAGCCAAACATCCCCCAACTTCATTGTCCCCAGAGAGCGGGAGGGTGGAGCTCATTTGGAGTGTGATTCTGGGGAACCTCCCTCCTTCTCAGTGTCTCTGAAGTTTCTTCCTTCTAGTCAAGGAGGAAGGGAATTGTAGTTATCAGATTGAATCACCATTCTGGGACCCTTATATTTCCTTACTGATCATGGGGGATGAAGCCCTCCTGGCAGTGTTCAGTGCTGCTCTCTGTGGTGTAAAGTCTGGGAAAGAAGGGAGGTTCTTGCCCTATCTCCTTTACTTTTCCACCTTGGCCCCACCATGCTTTCAGGTCTACCTAGGGATCATCATAGCTATAGTCAAAGAAAAGGCATAAATCCAAGAGAAAGTATCACATAGAAAATAAAACTCTATCTAAAATACTACAATTAGGAAATCTTTCCCTAATCAATTTAACCTCCTGGTGGTAGAAACTGAAGCACTGGCTTTTCTGAATAATTTCCATCCACCTGTTATATTTTTTATAGAATAATAGTTAGGCAGAGAGCACTGACCAGATTCAATGAGGTCTATTTGAGAATAACAGCTAGGATTTATATAATTCTGGATGTTTGGCAAGGAACTTTACAAATCTTCTCTCAATCTATCCTCAATTTTCATTTATGATTTCTTGAAATGTAGCTCTAGAAAATCCAGTTACGATGAAGCTCATTGGGATTCAAATGTAGCTATTGGACTGTGCCTTCAAACTCAAACACCTCTGGCTCTCACTGATTGGCCAAAAATAGGCCCCAGTCCAAGTCTCACTTGGTCATTGTTTGGGAATTGTTGGCTCAGAGTGAGTGTAAATAGTCATTGTTTCTGTTCTGGACAGAAACCCTGAGCATCTTCCCCTTCTAGAAGGTTCTTTTGAAAAAGAAAACTAGACCATATTTTACCTCCATTCTTATATGTCCTTTAATCATTGAATGGGTGTTGCCTCAGACACACTGAAACCTGGGAAAGACCATAGCTTAAAAAGGTCAATGTCTCCCACTTCATCACCATTCTTGCTGACCTGTGTCTTATCCCTGGATTCTGATGACTGGTGGAGAGAGTGAGGTTGATGACTCTGCCCAGTTTGGTCTCACTTACATCCAATTCACTTGCCAGTCAAGACGTCACCTGTCTGATGTCCCCATTTTATAGATATGGAACCTGAGACAGACAAAAGTTAAGTGACTTGCCCAAGGTTACACAGCTATAAAGTGTCTAAACCAGATACGAACTCAGGTCTTCCTTGTCGCGGGCGGTGCGACCCCCTGTACCCCCCCTCGTTGGGAGTACCGCCTCACCCTCCTTCCCCTGCCCTCGGGGCTTCGGACGTCTCCGGTCCTCCTCCGGGGATCGGGAGGAGGCAAATACCAGGCAGCGACCCAGAGTTGATAGAGCAGATGTTTATTGTGGAATGGTCAGCACACAAATCCCAAATCCCCCCAGTCACCGACATTCTCATATACCCTGAGCCTTGCCCTGCCTCCCCAGCTACCCTTCCTTGGTTCTGTATTGCCACGTTTCCTTAACTTTGCATTACCTCATCCCCTAAGCTCTGCATTACCTCATTCCCTTAGTCCGGAATTGCCACGTCTCCTAGTTCCGGGTAGGGCGGCGACTCCGGGCCTAACCGGGCCTCCACACTTCCTGACTTCAGACCTTCTTGGTGCTTTATCCACTGTGCAATCTAGCTGCTGAAAACACTTCAACTGTAAATGATTCAAGTTCTTACTTTGTTGGGGAAAGATCTAACTTCCTAAAACAAGCATCAGACAAAATTTTATTTTCAATTTGACTTTTCATCTGCATTTATGACTTTTTTGTGCCCAATATCTTCATACTCCTTTGTCTCTTAAATGACAATTGTGGATTGATCTGCTTTTCCCTATAATTTCAGGAATGAACAGAAGCTAGATGTAGGGAAAGCCATATCAACCACTTATTACATTAAGGAACTGATGTTTGTGTCTCTCTTCCTGCTATATATTTTACATAATTTGTCTAGATTTTGTATTTATTTCGGTATATAAATGTAGTTGTCCCTAGTATAAGCCCAAGGAGGGCAAGTACAGTTTAGTTTTTCTTTCTCTGTCCCCAGCACATAGGATAGCACCTGGCATGTAGTAGGTATTCAATCTGATTATCAAATAAAGTAATGACTGCATTCCAATTTTATAAACATCCTTTCCTTTCTCCATATAGGTACGAGAAACAAGAAGGAGCCACATGTCGTGGGAAACAGCACTGCAGTGACAGAATTCATTCTCTTGGGTCTTACAGATAACCCCAAGCTTCATCTCCCACTCTTCCTGGTGTTTTTGTTCATCTATCTTCTCACCTTTGTAGGTAACTTGGGAATGTTAGTGCTCATCCATTCTGACTCCCGCCTCCACACTCCAATGTACTTTTTCCTAAGTAATCTTTCTTTTGTAGATCTGGGTTACTCCTCAGCTGTAGCTCCCAAGGTGGCAGCTGCCCTCTATTCAGGGAACAAGGTTATCTCCTTCTCAGAATGTGTTGCTCAATTTTTCTTCTTTGTTGGTTTTGGCACAACAGAATGCTACCTCCTGGCTGCCATGGCCTATGATCGTCATGCAGCTGTGTGTAAGCCCCTTCATTATACCACCACTATGACAACTAGTGTGTGCATTTATCTTGTCATTGGCTCCTACATCTGCAGCTTTTTCAATGCTTCTATCCATGCAGGAGAAACCTTCAGCCTCTCCTTTTGTAGGTCCAATGTGGTCCATCACTTTTTCTGTGATATCCCCCCACTCCTGGCTCTCTCCTGCTCAGATACCCATGTCATTGAGTTGATCAGTTTCTTTGTTATTGGTTTTAATGTCTTCTTTACTCTCCTGGTCATCTTGATCTCCTACCTGTTCATTTTCATTGCCATCCTAAGGATACGGTCAGCTGAGGGACGTCAGAAAGCATTCTCCACGTGTACCTCCCACCTTACTGCTGTCTCCATTTTCTATGGAACAATCATCTTCATGTACTTACAACCTGGCTCCAGCCACTCCATGGACACTGACAAAATAGCATCTGTCTTCTACACAGTAGTGATCCCCATGTTGAACCCCATGATATACAGCCTGAGGAACAAAGAAGTCAAAAATGCCCTCACCAAAATAATAAAACAGATGACGTTTTCTAGTAATATTTAAACTTTTCACCAAATATAGCAATTTCCCTTGTGGCCCTCCTAGTTGATTTTGACCTAATAGGCCTCAGTTTCCTCATCTCTAAATTGAAGTGAGATTGGACTAGATGAATTCTCAGTTTCCTTGTAGTTCCAGATGGATGGTCCTTTGAATTTTGGTGTGTAACCTCACTGAGGAAAGAATGAGAGCTCTCTACTGTCATAGATTTATAAAACACAGCTAGGCTAAGACTTAGCATTTAAGTCCTAATATTTTTCCTGGGCAACATGGAGGTTAAATGATTGACTCAGGGTCCCATGGTGAAACCAAGTCCAATTCTTCTGAACTCCAAGTCCTGCCCTCTATGTGCTCTTCCATTCACTCTTTCAGTCAAATTTTTATGCTGAGTAAATATAAACTCTTCGAGGCCTTTATGCCTTGGCTAGCTGATTTGACAATGCTCTCCAAGAATGATTCTATCAGGAAGTGCCTGAGAATACATCCTTTACACAAACCTGTCAGCTTATACCACCTAGAATTAGCCAGTGCACACATGCACACAATCACTTGTGGACCTTACTTTGGCCCCATCCATGAAGAATTCTGTTCATTTCTGGATCCCTGCTGCATCCTGATGTTAGCTGCTCATTTTAATTAGCTGCTACCAGGAAGCTGAGGACAGCTTGGAAAATTACCTGCCTATTAAGATAGTAATGACTTGGTGATTCAATTCCCAAATCCTACTACTGTATTGCTCTGGTTTTATACTTGAAAGAATGTGAATATATATGCTGGGAGAGTTAATGATGAATTTTACATCTCATTATTGGCTGGGCTAATGGAACTTTGAGTTCCAATTTATGTCTAACCCCAAATATTTGGGGATTTGAATAGTAGAGGAATAAGCGATTAATTCTTATTTCTACTTACACACAACCATGACAAATCACTTAGGGTCCTAATGGCACAATGAGATAGAAATCAGTATACTGACTTGTGTTTGGATCTTGATCCTTCCACTTAGTATCTGTTTGTCCTTGCAAGACCCTTAACCTGTCTGAGACTCAATATTCTCATTTGACCTTTAAGTTTTCCATTGTGACAAACAAGGATGATACCTGCCTTACCTACTAATGTCATAGGATCAAGGTAAAGGTTAAATAAAACAAATATATTTGAAGCATTTTATGTTTTTTTCTTCCTATTGAGAAGGCTGAGACTCCAAGTTGGCACTTTCAGTAGTAGGGTTTTGAAAAGCTCTTCTGTGTTAGGATGACATTGTGCATGGTGAAGGTGAGCAAATCCAGGTGAGAGTAGAGAGCTCCCTGGGATTGAGCAGCAGGTTTAGGAAGGAGGCTTTTATTATCCCCTCTGCTGCCACTCGAAAACCTGTAAGTCTACAGTTTGCAGCAAGTGGTCTTGCGTATTTTGATCCCTTTGCAAACAGTCCCTCTCACCCTCTAAGGTCTATCACCTGGTATGCAAAGAAGCCCTTTCATTACAGCTGTGAAGTTTAACCTGGGTATCTCCTATATTCAGGAAGTAGCCAGTCAGCCAACATTTACTAAACACATGCTAGGCATAAGTACTGGGAAGACAAAGAAGATAAAAATACATTGATGTCCTCCAAGGAACTCACTCCAAAAAGGAGAAGTCTATAGACAACAGATATGCACATATAAGAAACATACAGTGTCAATGGGAGGTGACCTCAGAAGGAAGTTAGGAGTAATAGAAGAAACTGAAAAGAAACTCCTTGTGTTGCATAAGATTTGAATTGAGTCTTGTAGGACATCTGCCCAGATAGGTAGGAAGCAGAGACGAAGAGAGAGAGCATTCCAGTGTTGGAGAATAGCCCATGAAAATGTACAGTCAGAAGAAACCAGAGAGATGGAGCCAAGATGGCACTGTAAAGGAAGAGCTTGCTCAAGCTTTCCCCTGTATACCTCTAAATACCTTTGCATAATGAGTCTGGGGAAATTCTAGAACAGTTGTCCCCACAAAAACAAAGAGTGAAGCAATTTGCCAGCCCTAGACAACTTGGAAGTTCAGCAAGTAAAATCTGTGGCACAAGCTGAGAGAGGAATGCAGTCAAGCTGAGGCCATATTGGTGCAGGCTATGTCCCAGTAAACCCATTAGGTCTCAACTACTGAATCAATGGCAACAGTAATGGTTTCCAGAATTCTCAGCCCCCACACACCAAAAATAACTTTGAATGTTAGCAGTTAAGGTCTGTGGCACCTGAGTGAGAGGAGAGTGCACTTCAGTGCATGCCACACCTACACTTGCAAACCAGGATCAGGCCTTGGGAACTACTGAATTAGCACTTGAAGCAGCTGTTTCTAGAGCTCTCAACTCACAGACTGTAAGGAGGTTGAACAAATGGTCAAAAGGAGATCATGGGGGCCTGTTTTCTAGCACTGAAGCAGGACTCTAATGCTTTGCCCATACTCAGATCTGAGTCACAGTCCTGGGACTAGGACAAGGAGGAGTAGTAGCACAGCAAAGAATGCTGCTACAGTGGAGGGGGCAAAGTCCTCACAGTTCCAGGGCAGAAAAGAGTGTTTGTGGTCACTCACAGACCAGAGCACAAGACAGGTCAGTAGTGAAGACACCTTCCTGCCCTGCCTTCTCTCCCATAGCTTGCAGAAGGCACAGGGGGCTCGTGTGTGCCTTTACTGCCACTGCTGTCACTGCCAGGAAGAAAGAGTAGAAGAACTGATTTTGAGACAGAGCAGAATACACATCTGTCCACCACTCCTTAACATAAGAATCAATTACATTCCAATAGAAGAGAAAAAAGAGTCTTTGGTGAATGTAATCAAAAGAGCTTCTGGTACAGATCTGTTCCCTTTTCTGCAAGAAGCAGGTTGCTTATTCAGGGATTAATTCCTAAAGGAACTCTTTACAGTCACTCTAAATGTAGTTCTGTCCCTAAACTTATATTTGCTTGTTTAATGGGATACTTTGTTGGAAAATTTTCCTATGTGAAAACCTGCCAAGAGAAGTTTAAAGACTTGAAAATTATCCTCTTGGAGAACGTTTGTGTCTGGGACAGGAACGTCGACTTGCATCACCTGGATATTTTTCACCAAAGCCAGGATTTGAGTCAAAAATAACTGAGCAGTCATCTTTTGGAACATCTCTCACATCTGAAAGCAGTGCAAAAGAAGTTCCTATGCCTCCTTATGAACCAATCCCCTTCAGTTCTTTCACGAATGAATCAACTCCTACTGGTATTACTGATTATAAAGCACATGAATGTGATAAAATTGTGGAAGAAAGTCTCAAGAGAAAAGTTGTTACATATGAAGAATTAAGGAAAAAGAATAGAGAAATATATGAAGTAACCTTGTCACAAATAGGTGACACCCCACTCAGCTCTATGCAGGAAGGAACACTAAAGAGAGAGAGAATGAGAGAGAGAGAGAGAAAGAGAGAGAGAGAGAATAAATAAATATGGAGATACCTGGAATGAGTGAAAAATTTTGTCATCTACTGAAGAGAATTTGTGTTGAGTCTACTGAAGACAATTTCAGCTAGCCAACATCATCAAGCATTTGCAGGAATGTACAGAAGCAGTCTCCAAAAGCATATTTAAAAGAAGAAACTTGGGTTTTACTAGTATGGCTTAACAGAAGGTTTTAATTGGATTATGCACTTTATGGTTAATATTGTATCAGTGGACATACATTGCTTGGGAAAGTGGATGAATGAAGGTATTGGACTATTATTTTGTAGATTTTATAAAATAATCTAGAAAAATCGGTTCAACTACTCTTAAAATGTATCATCAAAAGACTCTAATCAACTGGAATAGGCATCGACAGATCAAGTACTATATGAGTGTTTGTGCATATATGGGCAAAACAACCAAAACGTTAAGTATTAAAACCCCATGTGAAAAATTTACTTTCTTTTCCCTAAAATGTTTGCCTTGTCTTCATGTATATCTTGTCAATTAAAGTTGAAAATAATATGCAAAAAAGACACCTTTCTTGGATCATATACCTTGGAAATCCTCAAAACTTACAGGTCCCTAGAAGATTCTCTGAAGAAAGCTACTCAAACACCCTGGAGCTTGAAATAGCGTGTTTTTCATCCTGGAAGCAGAGTGCTATTTTACAATGAGTTAAAAATCAAGTAATAATCTGGGAAAGAGAAACAAACAGAAATAAATTCTGACCATAGATATGGGTATTAGGAAGATCAAAACACTCAGAAGAAGACAACAAAATTAAAGTTCCTACATCTAATGCCTCAGAGATAAATATGAATTGGTTTCAAGCCATGGAAGAGCTCAAAAAGGATTTAGAAAACCAAGCAGGAGATGAAGAGGCAAATTTGGGAAAGAAAAGGCAGTGATACAAGGCACTCATGAAAACTATGTCAACCATCTGGTAAAAGAAACAGAAAAAAGTATTGAAGAAAATAACATTTTGCAAAACAAACTGGGCCAAATGGCAAAGGATGTCCCAAAAGTCAATGGGAAAAAGTAAACATTAAAAAGCAGAATTGGCCAAATGGAAAAGGACCTACAAAAGCTCACTAAAGAGAATACTTTTTTAAAAATTAAAATGTAGCAAATGGAGACTGACTTTATGAGAAATCGAGAATCAATAAAACAAAGCCAAAGGAATGAAAAAAAGGAGACAATATGAAAAATCTAACTGGAAGGAAACAACTGACCTGGAAAACAGAACCAGGAAACTATTGGACTACTTGAAAGTCATGATCAAAAAGGGAGCCTACTAAATATCAACTTTCTAGCAATTATAAAGGAAAATTGTCCTGATTTTCTAGAATCAGAAGTAAAATAAAAATTGAAAGAAACAACCTGAAAGAGATTTGAAAGAGATTGAAAAAGAAAATTGCCAAGAATATTATAGACATACTCCAGAGCTCCCAGGTTAAGGAGAAAACATGACAAGTAGCCAGAAAGAAACAATTCAAGTATTATGGAGTCATAGTCAGAATAACACAAGATTTAGTAGCTACTCCATTAAAGGCTTGGAATATAATATTCTGGATGGCAAAGGAAGTAGGATCACAGCCAAGAATCACCTATCCAGCCCAACTGAATATAATCCTTCATGGGAAAAAATTGCCATTCAATCAAATAAAGAACTTTAAATTATTCCTCATGAAAAGACCAGAGATGAATAGAAAATTAGACTTCAAATAAAAGACTCAAGAGAAGCATAAAATGGTAAACAGGAAAGGGAAATCATAAGGGACTTAAAAAGGTTAAACTGTTTGCATTCCAACATGGGAACATGATACTTATAACTTATAGGAACTTTCTTTGAGGTAGACTATAGTCAGACATTAAAGTTGTGAGTTGAATATGAAGGAATGTTATCTACAATACAAAAACAATTAGGGATCAAGAGAGGAATGTACTGGGAGGGGGGCAGGGATACTGGAATGAGATAAATTATTTCACATAAAAGAAATAAGAGAAAGCTTTTTGAGTGGAGGAGAAGATGGGAGTTGAAGGAGAGTGAATGAACTTTACTCTTATCAATATTGGTTCAAAGAGGGAATAAATTACACACTCAGTTGGGTAGTGAAATCTGTCTTATCCTACAGGAAAGTAGAAGGGGAAGGGGAGAAGAGAAGCGGGAGGGTCTTGAAGGAAGGACAGATTGGAAGAGGGGGTAGTCAGAAGCAAAACACTTTTGAAGAGGGAAAGGGTAAAAAGAGAAAGAGAATAGAAGAAATGGGGTAGGGAATAGGATGGAGGGAAATAGAGTTAGTAAGAGTAACTGAAAAAAATTTGAAGCAAGTTTTTCTAATAAAGACCTCATTTCTTAGTCATATAGAGAACTGAGCTAAATTTACAAAAATAAGTGCCACTCAAAGATGGCGGAGTAGAAAGACTCGCATATGCTAGCTCCGAACCAAAAGCCCATGGATTTCCTCTAAAAAGAACTCCCAACAAATTCTGGAACAGTGGAATCTGCACAGCAACACAGTGAAGGAGATTTCCATTCCAGAGAGCCCTGAAAAACTGATCCCAAAGTTCCATCACACACGGGACAGGAGTGGAGCCCTCCCCTGCCCCAGCTTCGTGGTGCTGAGAGGAGCGAGCAGATCCGAGCAGGCTTTAGGGACAGAATATCCCGCAGCCGCAAAGGTCCCTCCACCCAGAGACTCACAGGTCAGTGAAAGAGATTGGCTGAGAGGGGCGAAGGGTATCTCTGGGACTCAGGCCGCCTTGGGAGGCAGTAGCAGAGCCAGCAGGTGGCCAGAGGCTCCCAGAGCAGGTAGGAGCTCAGCAGCAACGCCATTAGAGAAGGTCTCTGCATAAACCCCCTGAGGGAACTGAGCCTGGGAGGCGGCCCTGCCCCCACCTGAGCACCAGCAGATAAGCTCCCATTGAATAGCAGCCAGGCCTGCCACTGAAAGCCCTGAGTCTGGGGAGCAGCATTTGAATCTCAGACCCCAAGCACTAGCTGGGCGGACCAAGGTGAAGGTGGACAGGAATCTCAGAAGTCAAGTAACTGGCTGGAAAAATGCCCAGAAAAGGGAAAAATAAAAAGACCATAGAAGGTTATTTTCTTGGGGAGCAGATGTTAGCCCCTTTCCTTTCTGAAGAGGAGGAACAATGCTCACCATCAGGTAAAGACATAGGAGTCAAGGGCTCTGTATCCCAAACATCTGAAATAGATATCCAATGGGCTCAGGTCATGGAAGAGCTCAAAAAGGATTTTGAAAATGAGGAAATGGGAGGAAAAACTGGGAAGGGAAATGAGAGAGATGCAAGAAAAGCATGAAAAACGGGTAAACACCTTGATAAAGGAGACCCAAAAAAATGCTGAAGAAAATAACACCTTGAAAAATAGGCTAACTCAATTGGCAAAAGAGGTTCAAAAAGCCAATGAGGAGAAGAATGCTTTCAAAAGCAAAATTAGCCAAGTGGAAAAAGAGATGCAAAAGCTCACTGAAGAAAAGAGTTCCCTCAAAATTAGAATGGAACAGATGGAGGTTACTGACTTTCTGAGAAACCAAGAAATCACAAAACAAAACCAAAAGAATGACAAAATGGAAGAGAATGTGAAATATCTCATTGGAAAAACAACTGACCTGGAAAATAGATCCAGAAAAGACAATTTAAAAATTATGTGACTACCTGAAAGCCATG
>CM053770.1:263109033-263131021 GCA_028658325.1 Potorous gilbertii
CCTGCCTTCCCAAAGGGAATGGGTGGGGAGGGATGGATGGGAAGTAGTTGGCACTCAAACTTTTAGGAACAGCTGGTGAGTATTGTTCTTGCTACTAGGAAATAAGAAATAGAGGTAATGGTGATTAGAAAGTTATCTGGCCCTACAGGACAAAAGAGAAGATGGGATAAGGGAGGGGAGGGATGAAAGAAGAGAGGGCAGATTGGTGATATGGGTAATTAGAATGTTCAGTGTATTGGGGAGGGGCGAGGGGACATATGGGGAGAAAATTTTGGAACCCAAAATCTTGTGAAAATGAATGTAAAAAGTTAAATAAATAAATTTTAAAAATTTGTCACTCCCTAACTGATAAATGATGAAAAGTGGTATTTCCTGTATCTTTTACTTCATATCAGATACAGTAATCAAAGTAACTAAAACTGTCTATAGCCATATGAAAAAATTCTCTAATTCACTGTTGATTGGAGAAATGAAAACTAAATACACTTCTGCATTTCTACCTCATGCCAATTAAATTATCTAACAGGACAGAAAAGAAAAAAAATGAGGGATGGTGGAGGGAATGTGGAAAAAATGAGACATTAATGCTCTGCTGTTGGATTTGTGAACTGATTCAATCACTTTTGTAGAGCAATTTATTACTATGCTCAATGAGTTGTAAAACTTGCACACCATTTGACATAGCAATATCACTACTAGGTATCTATCACAAAAGAGATAAAAAAATCAAAATGGAAAAGGACCTATATGTATAAAAATATTTATAATAGCTCTTTTCTGGTGCCAATGATTTGGAAATTGAGGGGATGCCCATGAATTGGAGAATGGCTGAACAAATTGTGGTGTGTGATTGTGATGGAATACTATTTTTCTATAACAAATGACAAGCAGAATGCCCTGAAAAACCTGGACTTACATGAAGTCATGTAAAGTGACATGTACTATGTACAAAATCACAACTATATGGTAAGATGATAAACTGTGAATGACAGCTATTCTCACTGATACAAAGATGCAAGACAACTCTGAAGGACTTTTGATGAAAAAAAATACTATCCATTCCCAGAGAAAGATCTGATGATATGTGAACACAGATTGAAGAATAAGTTTTTTACTTACTAATTTTTCTTGAGGGTGTTTTTTTGTTTTTGATCTATGATTTCTTTCATAACCTGACTATGTTTTGCCATAATATACACCTGCATAACATGTCGAATTGCTTATCTTCTCAATGATGCAGAGTTGGGAGGGAAGAAGGGAGAGGATTCAGAACTCAAAATTTTAAAAATGAATGCTGAAAACTGTTTTTACATGTAACTGTGGAAAAATAAAATCCTAATGAAAGGAAGAAAACAGGAGAAAATGAAGTTTGAAATTATGGTGTGGCATTAAAGGAATACTTTGGCACAACAGATTAAGGAATGAACCTGGTACTGCTTCTGCTAACTCACTTTGTGATCTTGGGCAACTTACTTCTGCATTCTTGACTTTAGGTTTCCGTCTCTGCAAAATGAAGTTAATGGATTTTGAATTCCCTTCTGGTTCCAGGGGATAAAAAGCTTTATTTCCAATCAGAAAGACCTGAGTTCAAATCTTTTCTTTGACTCTTACCAGTTGTATTATCTTGTATAAATCATTTCACCTCCATTAACCTGATTTTCCTTCTCTTTAAAATAAGAATATCAGTGCCACTGCTCTGGGAGTGAAAGTCAGTATTACAATTAATTCCCCAATTTTTTTTTACTCAATATACTTTCAAGTGTAAACTCTATTCTTAACATTTTCTTCATCACTTTAAGTCTAGATAATCAACAAAATAATGACATGAGGGGGCCATAAAGGTAGTTAGCAACAACACTAGGACCAGACCCATGGTCCCCTGTTTCCCAATTCAGTTCTTAATCTCCTAACCCATTCCAAGTCTTTGACCATTGCCTCTGGGCAAGTTGTTCTATATTGTTTTCCGCTGCGTTCACATAGAAAAATGAACATGTCCAGGGTCACAGATATCCCCATTCCTCCTCTTTTGAAAGTAAAAGTGTTGTCTTAGCCCTAGAGAGTTTAAAATCCCTTCCAGTACTGACATCATATGACCAGATGACTGAAGCCTCCTGCCAGGTATCAAATGCTGGGGCCTAATCAGTTCTGGCATATGTACAATCTGAAGATGGGCATGGGTGTAATTACTGCTCTAAGTGCATGCACCCACCCAAGGCACTAGACACCATGCCTACAGTGTGCCTGGCTTTGATCAGAGAAAAAAAAAACACATTTTCTCTTTCTTTGTACTAAGGTAGAGTACTGAAGTGCAAAGACTATGGATCTCTTGGGGTCATTGAATGCTCATCTACTTTGGAGAAAACCACTCTTCTGTCCCCAAAAACAGGTACAGTGAGAGATGGGATGCCTGAAGTCAAGGGGATAATTGCTTTTCTTTTCATTGAAAGGTATTGATGGTTGGTTGCTTGTTGTCCTTCATCTTTGAAGAGGACCAAAATGACATTGCCATGATAAAGTGAAATTTCATTGTGTCCAACTGTGGCTGATCAGACCAATACAAGCCTGGAATGTTCTACCACAGGTTGGGCACAGATAGTTAGTGTGAATATTTGGGATGAATATCCTAAATTTACATATTCTGTGTTTACTTTGTGCTGTTTCAATTCTGCTTTGCTCAAAGAGCACAGAATCCTTTCTGATGTGGGCACACTATGCTGAGGGGACCTGTGCCAGGGTCTCCCATGTTGTATAGTCAAATCCAAAGTTCTTGAGAGAGACCTTGAGAACGTCCTTAGATCACTTCTTCTGGTCACCATGTGATCGCCTGTCCCAAGAGAGTTCTCCATAAAATAACCTTTTTGCCAAGCATACATTTTGCATTCGAACAACGTGACCAGTCCATCAGAGTTGCATTCTCTGAAGCATAGCTTGAGTTTGAGTTTGCTCATCTCGAGCCAGGACTTCAGTGTCTGGTACCTTATCCTGCCAGGTGATCCTCAGAATCTTCTTAAGACAGTTCAGATGGAAGCACTGGTATACAACAATGAGGTTAGCACAACAGCTCTGTAGACTTTCAATTTGGTAGTCAGTCTAATACCTCTTCTCTCCCAAACTTCTTTGGAGCCTCCCAAACGCTGACCCAGCTTTGGCAATACATGCATCAGCCTCATTGTCAATGTGTACATACATGGAAAGTACACCACCAAGGTAAGTGAACTTATCCACAGCATTCAAAATTTCTCCATTTGTTCTAACTGATGGTTCCACATCTGGATGATGTGAAGGTGGCTGATGGAGCACCTGTATTTCTTGGTGTTAATTATAAGGCCAAAATTAGCACAGGCAGCAGAGAATTGATCCATACTTTGTTGCATCTCAGCTTCAGACGCTGCATATAGTGCACAATCATCTGAAAACAGAAAATCATACACCAATACTCCCTCTATTTTCGCCTTGCCTTGTAGCCTTTTCAAATTGAAGAACTTACCATCATTATGGTAGTTGACCTTGATGCAGTGTTCATCTTCACTGAAAGCATTTGTCAACATGACTGAAAACATCATGTAAAAAGCATGGGAGGGAGCATACAGCACTGTTTCAGTCCATTGGTGATTGGGAAGGCACAAGAGCTTTGTCCATTATCCAGAACCTAAGCAAATATGCCATGATGAAATTGACATACAATATTGATGAACTTCTCCATGCAACCAAATATGGACATAATTTACCATAAACTCTCATAATTAGCAATGTCAAAGACGTTGGTCAGATCTACAAACATTGTGTACAGACCTCTGTTCTGCTCCTGGAATTTCTTCTGGAGGTGTCAGGCAGCAAACATCATAGCAATTGTTCCTTGACCCTTTCTGAAGTCACATTGGCTCTCAGGTATATGACCATCTTCCAGGTGAAGGATCAGTCTATTAAGGAGGACGCTAGTAGGAATTTTTCCAGTAATGACTAAGAGAGAGATCACCCTGTGATTGTCACAGGACAATCTATTCCCTTTACCTTTATAGAAATGGACAGTGGAGGCATCCCTGAACTCCTTGACCTCCTCTTGCCATATAACCTGGAAATTGTCTCCCTACCTTATAAATCTCAGCTGGAATAGAATCAGCACCAAGTACTTTGCCACATGAAAGAAACCTAATGGCCCTCAAAATCTCTTGTCTAGTTGGAAGTTAAATTAAGGAGGAATTGACTTCAACCTGAGGTAAATGGTCAATGGCCTCAACATTGATGGATGATGGTCTGTTGAGAACACTATGAAAGTGTTCAGCCTATCTCTCTAGGATTGTGTACTTATCACTAATCAATGTGGCTCCATCAGCACTGAGTAGTTGTGATGCACCATAGGTTTTTGGTCCATAAATAGCTTTCAGGGAATCATAAACGCACTTTGGATTTTTACTATCAGCACAAAATTGAATTTCATCTGCCTTCTTATTGAGTCAGGAATCCTACATCTCTCTAAGCTTTACTTGAACTTTGCTTTTGATGGAGTTAAATGCTACATTCTGAGAGTTCTCATTTTTCATTTAGCAGCTTCTGAATTTCTCCATCATTTTCATCAAACCAGTCTTGGTGTTTGTGAGTGTTCTGACTTAGATGAGCAAATGCAGTGCTGTACACTAAATCTCTGAAAGCTGCCCACTCCTTTTCTGCTCTGCTGTTACCAACTATGTGTTGCTCAACTTGCCCTCCAAGTTAGCAAAAAACTGTTCATGCTCAGAGAAAAGCTGTAATTGGTTGATACTAATTCTTCTGTTATTCCTTTTCCCTTTGATGTGGTGCTTTTGAGAATATTTAACTTGGAAGGATAAGTGTATGATCAGTTCAGCACTCTGAATCACACATTGTCTTTGTCACTCTCACATCTTGTTTGTCTCTTTTCCTTACAATCATATAGTCTATTAGATGCCAGTGTTTGCTGTGAGCATGCATTCATGAAGTTTTATTGCATTTAGGTAAACAGAAGACAGTGCTGGCGATGAGAAGGTCATACAATGCACAAGTCTTCAGCAGTAAGTGACCATTGCTGTTGCTGTTTCCAACTCTATTCCTCCCTAGGACTCCTGCCAAGTGTGGTAGTCTGAGCCTACTGCAGCACTAAAGTCACCCAGAATTATAGGCTTGTCCTCTTTTGACACATTGACCGTAAGGGTCTCTATGTCTTCATAAAATTTTTCTTTAACTTCATCAGGGTTCGTCATGGTGGGAACATAGGCACTGATGGTGGTGGCATGGCATTTTCCTGAGAATGGCAATCACGTTGACATGAGCCTGTGATTTACTCCTTTTGGCAGGCCTACCAACTTGCTGATAAGATTAGTTTTGATTGCAAAACCCATGCCATCTTAACGGCCCTCCCCTTCACTGCACCCACTCCAGAAAAAGGTGTATGCAGCTCCAGTGTCCATAAGGTGGCCTTCATTTTCCCACCTTGATTCACTCAGCACTCCTTTTTGGATGCAATATCTGTTGACTTCTCTTGCAACAAGCAGTTCTTCTTTCAGGTCTACTCAATTTTGTGTTGTCTATTAGTGTGCACATGTTCCAATGATGAGTGAAATAATTTTTGCAGATGTTTTCATACATTTTGTATGTTTTTTGTGTTTTGACTGTTTAGTGGAATTCCTTGCCTGTTGCTGTAATCAGGCCAGGATTGGGTAAGCATACAATATTTAGGGCACCTTTTCTAGCCCCCTTTCTCACACCAGGAGGTGAGCAGTGAGATCCTTAAAAGGCTACTCAGACACTCAGAGGCCTGCTGAATCCCACTGCTGCTTCCAGTGAGAAATGACCCTATGGCCTGGGCCACCTGTGTGCAGGGTTGTGACTGTAGTTCCCAGTGTACCAGTACCTGCTGCTTCATCACTTGCCTGTTGCCACAAGACTTTGGGGCATAATAGTGAAAAAACATGGGAGATATCTTTTGATTTATGCATAAATTGGATTTAAGTGAGACAGAGTTGCACCAAGACATGAGCCTCATTCTCTCCTCCAGAGTCATCATAGTCCACTGGTAGGACAGAGTCAAGACAGTTGGCAATGGCTCAGGATGCAGTGGATGACCTTGCTGTCTTCGGTATGTAACCAAACTATAAGTGCTCCATATTGCCTGCTTCATCTGCCTTCTTGACCTTTGGAACCACTTGTTCTCATCTGTGCATTCCATCAGAGGAAGTTTTCACATGCTTTGGATAGATACCCCCTAACTCACCAATGGGTTTGAGAATGTTTGGTTACCCTCAACCTGATTTGGCCTGTCTGCAGAAATAGTTTACTGGAGTGTGAGCACTGCGCATGCTGCAGCTTCTTGGAGCCACAGGTGAGAGTTATGTGGAGCAGGTAAACACCAAAGGTGGAAAGAGCCCCTAAAAGGACTCAGCAGCCATCATATAAAAGGTACTGGTCATCCCTGACCACATCTTACACACCACTGAATGGTACTGCTAATGAAATTATGAAATAGGTTTAGACTTGCTCAGTTCTTCAGATACTAGCCAGGAACCACACAATAGCTATGGGAAGTGGGACTGTAGCTTCTGAGTCACATTAGTGAGGGGATTTGTTGGGGGATTGTATGGGGAAAGAGGATGAGAATGGGGAGAGGTGGACATTATTATTCATGGAACCATGGATTACAGTTGGGAGCACTTGGAAACAAGGACCTGATAGTGATGAAAGAGTGCTTGGCTACAGGAGTTTGAGGACTTATTTTTACATTTTTTTGCAGAGGGTTAAAAGACTTATCTATGCTGCCTTGGGGTTAGTTTTTCAACAAAGTCAAATCATACCCCAAAAGTTGGTAAAACTTTAAAGTTAATTGTCTAAATCACCTCAAAATCATTAGCACCTTTTGATGTTTTGCTGGTCTGAAATTTGTGTGGAATTTATTTACATATCACAGAAACCTTGAGGAGAAGAACCTAGATGTTTTGTGTTGATTCAACACGTATTACCAACATGTGAACTTGGGTAATGTATGATACGCTTTGTAAATTAGGATCCTTTGATTTTGAGAACAGTTTGCATGTAACTTCCAAATTCCCCTTTGTAAATCCAATTTCCTTTTTATAATGGCTACTTATAAACTTACTCCATTGCCTGGGGCAGGGGAGGGAACTCTCTGAGTGGCCAGAATAAGATACAATTAACAGGAAGTTCTCCATATCACAGTTGAGAGACAGTTCCAGGACTGAAAGGGAGAGGATAGATATTGTCTTGTACTAGTGAAGATGGGAAGGGTTGCTTTGGGGGAGATGGGAGGGAGTCAGCCCCCAGCAGTCTTTGCTCAGGGACACACCGCATACAGCAGGAGACAGAAGGCCCTGGGTTCTATTTCATTGGTTGAGGGTGGGGGAGCAATGTCTGAGGTCTTCTCACCTGTGTGACTTAGGTAAGTCATTTGTCTGGGTCTCAGTTTCCCTATCTGTAAAATTAGATGTTTGGACTAAATGATCTATCTTGATATTTTCTGGCTATATCATATTCAAAGTACTTTTTTGATGTAAAGTGCTGTATAATTTTATTTTGATGTGAAATCTATAGGGACATCTTCCTTGGATTTCATTTGATGGGGACAGTGTTAATTCTAATAAACACCTGAAAACCAGTTGGTAAACAAGTTCCTTCTTGGTATATCCTGATTTGTCATTTTAGAGGAGGGAGAACACTGGACAAACTATGTGCCCTTGAAACCTTCTTTCAGGACCTCAGTTTCTTTTCTATAAAATTGAGAGACCTTAACTAAACTAGTATCAAATATCCCTTTCAGTTCAGATCACAGAGCATGAAATATCAGAAGTAGAAGAGACCTTAGAATATAATGTGTGAACTGGGAGGACCTAAGAACATAGAACATTGGAACTGGAAGGGGGATTAGAATATCAAACACAGCGTGTCACAGGTCCCTTCTAATTCCAAGGTTCCATGTCCTAAAGTTCTTCACAGTTTTATCATTTAAATTTTAGGACATAGTTGATTCTAACATTTTATGACTATGATCATATGATACTCCCTCCTTCATCTATGCTTTTCAGTCTCCTTCTGCAATAATTAGGGTTCCATCATGCTATATCCTGAGAAATAGCAATTTAATTGCTTGTTAAATTGTTAACAAAACTTTGAACCTGGAGATCCAACCACAAGAAATCTCTGCTCCAGAGGACTCAGGAACATAAACATATGCAAGTTTCTGTCTGATTTCAGTCCCTCTGATCAGTGGAATGTGCCTCTCCTGTACTGCATACCCCTGGTAGGACCATCTTAGTTTCCATCATGCACCTACTCCCCACAGCAACTGATTTTAGCTCAAAGCATCTTCTTAATACAACCTGTACAAATACTTTCATGTCTGAAACCTCCTGCGGATCAGAGACATACTGACTTATCTGCGCCAAAAATCCAAAATCAGGGTCTGACAAAGAATGTACCTTTTGCAAAGATTATTTTTACATTTTAAAGTCCACTTTCTTTTTTTGACCTCAGAAGCATCCTGGGAAATTGAGACATTTACTGTCTGAGAGCCATGACTCTAATTCTTTGGTAGGCATAGGTCCTTTCATTTTAAGACCAGCAGGTTGAGCCACCTGCAAATTAACCATCACAGAAGGTTCCCAAATCCTCATGGAGTCAGGTATGTTGGTCCTAATAAGCAACTATTAGTGGAGAGTAGTCACAACCAAGATAGGAAAGGTGGGAAACTTTCTGGGAGACAGGGGTTTATATATGGGAACAAAAAAGTTCCTAACCCATTCTTAAACAAAGTACAGAAAAAGCATTCCTGAGGCAAATTGATGCCCAAAAAATCCTGGGATCTAGGGCAATCCTTATTGTCCCTTTTCTGCCACTAGGTTTATAGGAGATAACTAGGAGCAAGGGAGACAAAGAGCTGACTTTCCCAGCTTGCACTAAGAGACCTAAGTGCTGGTTTCTGCGATGGAAGCAGTTGTCATGGGGAAATTTTTGTCTTTGCTTTCAGGGTCTTGCACTTAAGCAGTCATCCTATATATATATAGATATAGATATAGATATAGATAGATAGATAGATAGATAGATAACTCTGAGACCAGAAGAAGTCACTTGCCCATGGTTACACATCCAGCTTATGGTAAAGACAGAATTAGAGCTCATGCCTCTTTACTTTAAAGCTTGGACACTGTATTACAGATGCTTCCTGGACTTTCCTCCCTCTGTAATTGGTTTTTTATTATCACGGGCTCTGTGAATTTAAAATCTATCTTTCTATCCATCCATCCATCCATCCATCCATCTATGTATCTATGTATCTATCTGTGTATCTATGTATCTATAAAATGTCTATATCTATCTATAGATATATTTTAATAACTATATTCCCATACAATTGGCTTTCTATGTAGGTTTATGTATTTTATTTTATATTTTTGTAAACATTTCTGTGAATTTGATTTCATAGGTTTCATCATATTTTCAAAGGTGTCCATGACACCAAAAAAGAGTAATAATCTCTGGTCTATAAGGTCCCACCCCTCCTCACTACCTTCTCATTCCAAATGCTTAGCCAATGCTCAACTTTAGGCCATCTTTCAAACTCCTGACATCACCCTCATTGAAATGGCAGCAGGTTTAAAGTCTGAGTACAGAGGGTTGAAGAATCTCTGGATAATTTAGGCCCTGTCTCACATTATAGTATCATCAAATTTTTCCATATTTCATTTAGCCCCTTGCAGGGCTTTTATTTGCCAACAAATTCTGATCAGAAACAACATATTTCACTGGTTGAAGATGTGAACTCAGACACTAAGTCCTCAACCACCAAGGTGTATTCCCCATTCCAGTTCCAGCTCTACTTTATTAGTTCATTTATGGTATCATCAAGGTCTTTTTCTTAGGTCGGTTATAGATTCTCTATTTTGTCAATATCTTTTGAACATTTCCTGAATTTGTATCATTTTTATAAATGTGCATTAAATATTATTATCAAGATTTTTGTTGTTGTAAAACTTAAAATTAAGCACAATAGCTGGAAACAATTACTTTGATCTCATTTTCTTTTGAATTTTATTAAATTGAATTTTATTATTTATTACTTTGATATTGTTAATTTGATATTTTCTATGAAATGAGCTGACACTGATTATTTTATTATTTTTTTCAAAAGAATTATTGATAATTTTATTTGCACATTCTATACTGGTTTTCATTTTTGTTATCTCTTCAACATTCAAAATTTTATTCTTGTGCTTATTTTTTTTAATTGCAGACCCAATTCATCTGTCTGTTCTTTGTCTCTATCTCTCTCTGTTTGTGTGACTGTCTTTGAATATGCAAAATGTTTAGACATTTTTCTTTCAGATCTATTTTTGCTGCTCCTCATCTTCACCTCCTAATCTCCCTGGCTTCTTTCAAGTTCAGCTGAAATCCCACCTTCCATAGGAAGCCTTTTCTGATCATCCCTTAATGCTAATGCCTTCTCTCAGTTAAGTATTTCCAATTAATCCTGTTCGTACATACCTGTTTTCATGTTGTCTCTTCCACTAGAGAGTGAGAACATGTTTTGCCTTTGGTCTTTGTATCCCAAGGGCTTAACACATAAAGTATCTGGCACATAATAGGCAATTATGAAATATCTACTGACTCCCTGACTTCAGGCTGAATGACTCTCAATATCTTTTCCTTCTGAAGACTGACTTTTATATCCTTTAAGTTAATTTCACAGGTATTAAACCATGGGTCCTATTGAGGACCTTTAAATTCTATTAGGGTCCTATAAGTCTCCCTAGGAGCCTTAGCCCATATATACATGGACTCATTTTTTTTTATCTTACTACCCATTGCCAAAGCCATTTCTTTCTCCTCCTCTAGTATCCTAGTAAATCACTACACAGACTTACCTCTTTTGACTTTCATTTGGGATCACTTATTAATGCAATACAGAGTGGAAATACTTTCACATCAAGAAAGCACAGAGAGTATCATGGATCAGGACCTTTAATATTAACTGTTGTTGGGTAGTGATGAGAGTCTGAAGGGGGATAATTTGTTAAAGTGAATCCACAGCAGAAATATGACCTTTTCAATTGATTAGATCAGAGCAAGTTCAGTTAGTAAGAGAAAGTGGTCAGTTTCAGCAAAGGGAAATTGATCAATTAAGAGTCAAGAAGAGTCTTGGAAACCCATTCATAATACATGCAAAATTAGGTTTTTGGCTTTCGTGGAATATCTCCAGCCCAATATTCCTGCCTCATATTTGGGAATGGTGACTGTGGTAAATTTATCATGAAATATCATTGCTGATGTGGAGAGAGAAGGCAGGATGTTTATCCTGAGCCTTTTTAGGCACAAGGATGCCTTGATTAATGTGAATTATTTTTCCCCTACTTGCCTCATCAAAAAAGTTACAGTGTTGTTATGTAGAAAGAACACCGACTTGGCAGTCAGGGGCCTCATCTCTGTCCCTTTAAAGCTATGTGAGCTTGGACACATCTCCTAGTCACCCTGTTCCTCAGTTTCCTTAGCTGTCAAATGGAAATGCTATCAGCTCTCTACCTATCTCACAGCTACTGTGGGAATCCAACAAGATAATACCATACACTTTCATATTCCTTTCTTTTTTTTCCACCACAATTTGCCATGTGTATTTAATAGAGGTCTTAAAATTACAGAATCAGGGTTCAAATTCCAGTTTTGCTATAACCAAGTCATTTTTATCAGGTTCTTCTTTTTTTCTATAATAGAAGGAACTTTTTAGTTGCACTTGGCACTCTTTTCTAGCTCTAAATCCTGCAAACCTTTATTATTAAGTACAGTGTGGCTTGTACAAAGTCCATAAAATAGACAAAAATTTCCCCATGTCAGTCCACTACGTTGAGATTTTCAAGCTAGAAGGGAACTGTGACTGCTTCTGAGCACCTCCAATCTTCCATCCCTTTTTATGGGAGTCTCAGAACCAGCAAAACTTTAAAAAGTCTCCTGCTCTTCTTCCCATCCCACTGTCATTTCTTTCCTAATGTCCAGAGAAATGAATTTTTTGAAGATCTCTTTTCTTGAGAGCAGATCAAATCCCAGCCTGGCCACCCCCACAGCTTCAGTGTGCCTCAGATAGCAAGAGGATCACACTGGAGTTTGATCCTGGGGAAGCTCCCTCCTTCTCATTCTCTCTGAAGCTTTTTCTTGCTAGTTGAGTGGGAAGACAATTGTAGTTATCAAAGAGAAGCACTATTCTGGGACATTTATATTTCTTCACTGACCAAAGGAGAAGGAACATGTCCTGGCAGATTTCAGTGTTTCTAACTGAGGTAAAGACTATGGAAGAAGGGAGGTTCTTGCCCTGTCCATTTTCCTTTTCCATTTTGGCCCCACCATACTTTCAGGTCTACCTAGGGATCATCATAGCTATAGTCAACGAAAAGGCATAAATCTAAGAGAAAGAATCACATAGAAAACAAAACTCTGTCTAAAATACCTTGGTTTTAATTAGGAGTTGCAACTTTCCCAATCAGTTTACCCTCCTTCTGTTGGTGGAGCTTAAAGCACTGATTTTTCTGAATAATTTCCATTCAATGGTTTTATGT
This sequence comes from Potorous gilbertii, assembly GCA_028658325.1. Lineage (NCBI taxonomy): Eukaryota > Metazoa > Chordata > Mammalia > Diprotodontia > Potoroidae > Potorous > Potorous gilbertii. The sequence continues at coordinate 263,121,597 of CM053770.1, forward strand.
TCCAAAGAATAACAGTCAGGCATCACATGTGCCAGAATCCAAGAGGTCTGCTTGAGAACAATAGCTAATATTTATATAATCCTTGAAGTCTGACTAAGAGCTTTACAAATCTTCTCTCATTTTATCCTCAGTTTTCATTTATGATTTCTTGAAATATAGCTCTAGAAAATCCAGTTATGATCAAGCCCATTGGGATTCTAATGTAGCTACTGGACTGTGCCTTCAAACCCAAACCACTCTGACTCTCAGTGATTGGCCAAAACAGGCCCCAGCCCAAGCCTCACTTAGTCATTGTTTGGGATTTGTTGGCTCAGAATGAGTGTAAATAGTAATCGTTTCTGTTCTGGACAGAAGCCCTGAGCATCTTTCCTTTCTAGAAAGACTCTTTTGCGAAAGAAAACTAAACCATCTTCTAACTTCATTCTCATGTATCCTTTAACCATGGAATGGGTGTTGCCTCAGACAAACTGAAACCTAGGAAAGGCCATAGTTTTAAAAGACCAAGGTCTCCCACTTGATCATCACCAGTCTTCTTGATCTATATCTTATCCCTGGATTCTGATGACTTTGCTGGAGAGGATGAGGTGGATAAATAACTCTGACCAGAGGGGACTCAATTACATCCAATTCATTTGCAAGTCAAGACATCACCTGCCTGATGTCATTGGTCTGCTTTGAGAAGGAAGGAGGAACAATAACCACAGATATTTTATCCTCTTAATAATCCTGGAAGGCAGGTGCTATTATTATCCCTGTTTTATAGATATGGAAACTGAGACAGACAAAGGTTCAGTGACTTGCCCAGAGTTACAGTTAGGAAGGGTCTAAGCCAGATATGAACTCAGATCTTCCTGACTTCAGGCCTGGCTGGTGCTCTATCCACTGTGCTACCTCGTTGCTGAAAATTCAACCATAAATGATTAAGGTTCTTACCTCATTGGGGAAAGACCTAACTTCCTAACACAAATATATTTTAGACAGGATTTATTTTCTATGTGATTTTTCACATGAATTCATGCCTTTTTTGTGTCTATTAATTACCCACTCCATTGACTCTTAAATGACAATTATTGATTGACAAATGGATCTGCTCTTCCTTATAGTTTCCGGAATGAGCAGAATCTAGATCTAGGGAAAGTCACAGCAACCACTTATTACATGAAGGTACCTGGTGTTTATGTACTTCTTCCTACTATATATTTTACCTTCTTTGTTAAGATTTTGTATTTATTCATGTGTATGCATGCAAGAATAGAATGCAAGCTAAGGCTCAGGAGAACAAGGACCGTTTAATTTTTCTTCCTGTGTCCCCAGCACATAGCATAGCATGTGACATGTAGTAGCTGTTCAGTAACTGCTCATCAAATGAATGAATGACTGCATCCCAATTTCACGGGCTTCCTTTCCTTTTTCCCCATAGGAAGGAGAAATAAGGAGTCACAGGTCATGGGAAACAGCAGTGAAGTGACAGAGTTCATTCTCTTGGGTCTTACAGATAACCCCAAGCTTCATCTCCCACTATTCTTGGTGTTTTTGTTCATCTATCTTCTCACCCTTGTAGGGAACTTGGGAATGATGGTGCTGATCCATTCTGACTCCTGCCTCCACACTCCAATGTACTTTTTTCTCAGTAATCTTTCTTTTGTAGATTTGGGCTACTCCTCAGTTGTAGCTCCCAAGGTGGCAGCTGCCCTGTACTTAGGGAATAAAGTCATATCCTTCTCAGAATGTGCTGCCCAGTTCTTCTTCTTTTTTGGTTTTGGCACAGCAGAATGCTACCTCTTGGCTGCCATGGCCTATGACCGTTATGCAGCTGTGTGTAAACCACTTCACTATACCACCACCATGACAAGGAGTGTATGCATTTGCCTGGCCATTTGGTCCTACATCTGTGGCTTTGTGAATGCTTCCATCCATGCAGGAGAAACCTTCAGCCTCTCCTTCTGTAGGTCCAATGTGGTCCATCACTTTTTCTGTGATATCCCCCCACTCTTGGCTATCACCTGCTCAGATACCCATGTCATTGAGTTAATCAGTTTCTTTATTATTGGATTCAATGTCTTCTTTACTCTTTTGGTCATCTTGATCTCCTACCTGTTCATTTTCATTGCCATCCTAAGGATGCGTTCAGCTGAGGGATGCCAGAAAGCCTTCTCCACATGTGCCTCTCACCTTATTGCTGTCTCTATTTTCTATGGGACAATCATGTTCATGTACTTACAACCTGGCTCCAGCCACTCCATGGATACTGATAAAATTGCATCCGTCTTTTACACAGTGGTGATTTCCATGTTGAACCCCATGATTTATAGCTTGAGGAACAAGGAAGTAAAAAATGCCCTCATCAAAATGATCAAACAGGTGAAGATTTCCAGGAATGTTTAAATTTTCTAGCAAATAGAGGAATTTCATTTGTGCCATTTCTATCTGGCTTTGACTGAATGGACTTTAGTTTCATCATCTCTAAATTGAAGTGACATTGGACTAGATGACTTCTGAGTTCTTTTGTAGTTCTAGATGTATGGTCCTATGAATCTTGGTGTGTGACCTCATTGAAGTAAGAACGAGAAGTCACTTCACTGTTATAGATTTATAAATTATAACCAATATAAGACTAAGTAGTTCAGTCCTAATGATTTTCCTGGGACAACATGGCAGTTAAATGACTTGCTCAGCATCCCAAAGCAAAACCAAATTCAAATCTTCTAAATTCCAAGTCTTGCCCTCTATGTGCTCTTCAATTCATACTTTCACTTCAAATTTATGCCTCAGTAGCAGATTTGACAATGCCCTCTAAGAATGATTATCCAGGTAGCCACCTGAGAATATATCCTTCATACAAACTTGTGAACTCACACAACCTGGAATTAGCCAGATCTATTGCACATATACACAATTGCTTGTAGGACTCTCTTTAATCCCATCCATCAATAATTTTATTCATTTCTGGATTCCTGCTGCATACTAATCTTATCTGCTTACTATAATTTGCTAATACTGGGAAGCAGAGGACAGCTTCACAAAGTACTTGCTTATTAAAATATTAATAACTTGGTGATTCAATTCCTAAGTCTTGTTATTGTAGTATTCTGATTTTATACTTGAAAGAATGTGAATATATAGTTTGGGAGAGTTATTAGTGAATTTTGCATTTCATTAATAAATTGACTGATGACACTTTGAAATTCCAATTTATCTCTAACCCAAATATTTGGGGATTTTATTAGCAAGTGAATAAAAAATTCTTATTTTTGATTCAACACAACCATGAGAAATCACTTAGAGGCCTAATGATAAAGAGAAAGTATAAGAAGACTGGCTTGAGTTTGAGTCTTGTCCATTCTACTTAATAGTTGTATGTCCTTTTCCAAGACACTTAACTTCTCTGAGACCGAGTGTTCTCATTTGAGTCTTAGTATTCCCAATATGACAAACAAGGATGATACCTGCCCTACATAACAAAATCATAGGGATCAGGGTGAAGGTTAGATAAAGCAAATATATTTGAAACATTTTATGCTTTTTTCTTCTTGTTAAGAAGACTGAGACTCCAAGCTGGCACTTTCAGTAGTGAGGTTTTTAAAGCTCTTCTGTGGTAGGATGACTGATTGTGCATGGTAAACGTGCATCCAGAAGAAAATAGAGAACCCCACGGGATTGAGCAGCAGATTAAGAAAGAGGCTTTTGTTATCCCCTCTGCCACCACCCAAGAACCTCTAAGGAGTAATTTCAGCAAGGGACCTTGAATATTTTGATGCCTCTGCTGTCCAGCATAGATTCCCTCACTCTTTAAGGTCCGTCACCTGGAGTGCAAGGAAGTCACTTCACTACAACTGTGAAGTTTAGCCTGGATATCTCTCATATTTAGGAAGAGGAATAGTGAGTGAGCCCATAAGCGTTTATTGAAAACATGCTAGACATAAGTATTGGGAAGAAAAAGAAGATAAAATATGTCCATGTCCTCAGAGGAGTTCACATTACAAAAGGAAAGACAATAGATAAACAGATATGCACATATAAGATATGTAAAGTTTCAATGGGTGATAACTTCAGATGTAGAAGAAACTGGAAAAAAGCCCCTTATGGAAGGTAAAATTTGAATTGAGTCTTGCAGGACATCTGTTCATGCAGGAAGCTGAGATGAAGAGAGAGAGCATCCCAAGTTGTGAATAGTCAAAAAAAATGCACAGTCAGAAAATGCCAGATAGGTGGAGCCAAGGTGGTGGAATAAAGACAGGTATTGGCTCAAGCTCTCCCCCAAACACCTCTAACTACCTTTGCATAATGACTTGAAAGAATTTCTAGAGCAATAGAACACACAAAATACAGAATGAGGTGATTCTCCAGTGCTAGACAACTTGGAAGTTCAGTAAGAAATTCTGTTGCACCAGCTTAGAGAGTAATGCAGTCAAGTTGAGGTCACACCAGTGCAGTCTATGTGCCAGCAAATGTGAAGTAGGTCTCATCTACTCAATCAATGAAAAACTAGTAGTTTCCAGACTTCTTAACCCCCACATATCAAAAACAACTTAAAATGTTAACACGAAAGATCTGTGGCACCTGGGTGAGAGTGGAGTGCATTCCGGTGCATGCTGCACCTACACTGGCAAACCAAGGTGAGGCCTTGGGAACCACTGAATTATCAGTTCCAGTAGCTGCTTCTAAAACTTTCAGACCACAGACAGTGTGGACTTGGAACGAATGGTCAGAAGGAGATCACAGGGTTCTGTTTGCTAGCAGTGAGGCAGGACTTTATTATTTTATCCATTCTGAGATCTGAGTCACAGTCCTGGGTGGCAGTCCCAGGGTAAGGAGGAGTATTAGTACAGCAAAGTATGCCGTGACAGTTGAGGGCAGGACATTCTTCATAGTTTCAGGGCAGAAAAGAGTGCTTGTGGTCACTCACAGATTACAGCACAAGGCAGGACAGAAGTAAAGACACCTCTTTTAGATCATAAACCTTGGGAGAACTCAAAACTTACAGGTCTTTAGAAGTTTATCTGAAAACAGCTATATAAATGCCCTGAAGCTTGGGACAGTGTGCCATTCACCCTGGAAGCAGAGCTCCACTTTAACAAAGAGTTAATAGTCTAGTAATAAACTGGGAGATTAGGAATCAACAGAAAAAAATTCTGACCATAGAAAGTTACAAGGAACTTTACCAAAACACTCACTCAGAAGAAAATATTTAAAACTCTTACATCCAATGCTTCAGAGATAAATATAAATTGGTTTTAGGCCATGGAAGGGCCCATTAAGAATTTGGAAAACCAAGGAAGAGATTTTGAGGCAATATTAGGAAGAGAAATGGCAGTGATACAAGAAAATCATGAAAATTGTGTTAATAGCCTGATAAAGAGATAGAAAAAATAATAAAGAAATAATATATTGAAAAGCAGCCTAGGTCAAACAGCCAAAAGAGGCCCAAAAAGCCAAGGAGGAAAAATTGGCCTTGAAAATTAGAATTGGCCAAGAACAAAAAGACCGACAGAAGCTCCCTGAAGAAAATAATTATTTAAAAGTTAAACTGGAGGAAAGGGAAGCTAACGACTTTATGAGAAATCAAGAAACTCTAAGACAAAGTCAAAAGAATGAAAAAAAGTAGAAAACAATGTAAAATGTTTATTTGGAAAAAAATCTGACCTGGAAAGTAAAACCACAAAGTTACTGTACTACCTGAAAATCATGATCAAAAAAAGAACTATAATCTTTGGAGAAGTTATCAAGGAAAACTACCCTGATATGCTAAAATCATAAGTAAAGTAAAAAATCAAAAAAATCCAATGATTACCTTTAGAAAGAGATTGAAAAATATAAGCTGCCAGGAATATTATAGCCAAATTTCAGATCTCCCAGGTCAAGGAGAAAATATAGCAAGTGGCCAGAAATAGATATTTCAAGTATGATGGAGCCATAGTCAGGATAACACAAGATTTAAAAGGTTCTCCATTAAAACTTTGGAATATGTTGTTCTGGATGGCAAAGGAAATAGGATTACAACCTTGAATAACCTATCCAGCAAAAGAGAATATGATCTTTTATGGGAAAAAATGGTCATTAAATCAAATAAAGGACTTTAAAATATTCCTCATGAAAAGACCAGAGCTGAATAGGAAATTAAATTTCAAATACAAGACTCAAGAGAAGCATAGAATGGTAAACAGGAAAGGGAAATCATAAGTAAGGTTAAACTGTTTGCATTCCTAGATGGGAAGATGATACTTATAACTCATAGGAGCTTTCTGATTATTGAGGCAGAGAGAATAAGCCTATATAGACAGAAAGTAAAGATGTGAATTGAATATGAAGGCAGATTGTCTAAAATATAAAAAAAATATAAATAAATTAAGGATTGAGAGAGGAATGTACTGAGAGAAGGGCAAAAGGAAGAGAAGAATGGGGTAAATTATCTCATGTACAAGAAGTAGGAAAAAGATTTTCTAGTGGAGGGAAAGATGGGAGAGATGAAGATTGAATGAACCTTGCTCTTAGCAGAAATGGTTTAAAGAGGGAATAAATTACACACTCAATTGGGTATAGAAATCTATCTTGTCTTACAGGAGAGTAGGAGGGGAAGGGGAGAAGAGAGGGGGGAGTGTAATAGAACGAAGGACAGACTGAGAGAGGGGGTAGTAGGAGACAAAACACTTTTGAGGAGCGACAGGGTGAAAGGAGAGAGAGAATAGAAGAAATGAGGTGAGGAATAGGATGAGGGAAATACAGTTAGTAAGAGTAACTGTGAAAAAAATTTGAAGCAAGTCTCTCTGATAAAGGTCTCATTTTTTAATCATACAGAGAAATGAACCAAATTTATAAAAATAAGAACCACTCCTCAATTGGTAAATGATGGAAAGATATATTTCCTATATCCTTTACTTCATATCAGATGAAGTAATCAAAGTAACCAAAGCCGTCTATAGCCATATGAAAAATTTTCTAATCCACGATGCATTGGAGAAATGAAAACTAAAAGCATTTCTGAGGTTCTACCTCACTCCTATTAAATTAGCTAACAGGACAGAAAAGAAAAATGAGGAATGGAGGAGGGGGTGTGGAGAAAAATGAGACCTTAATGCACTAGTGTTGAAGTTGTGAAATGATTAGATCATTTTGTAGAGCAATTTATTACTGTGTTCAGTGGGCTAAAAACCATGCACACCATTTGAAATAGCAATATCATTAGTAGGTCTGTGTCCCAAAAGAGATAAAAAACCAAAAAGGAAAAGGACCTATATGTACAAAAATATTTATAGCAGCTTTTTTCTGGTGGCAAAGAAGTGGAAATGAGTGGATGCCCATTAATTGGGGAATGGCTGAACAAATTGGTATGTGGTATGTGATTGTGATGGAATACTATTTTTCTTTAAGAAATGATGAGCAGAATGCTTTCAGAAAAACATGAACTTACATGAAGTAATGCAAAGTGAAATGTAGTATGTACAAAGGAACAGCTATATTGTTAGATGATCAGTTATGAATGACCTAGATATTCTTAGCAATAAAATGATCCAAGAGAACTCTGAAGGACTTATGATGAAAAATGCCATCTAAACCCAGATAAAGAGTTTATGGTATCTGAATATAGATTGAAACATAATTGTTTTACTTTATTTTTCTTGAGAGTTTTTTATTTGTTTTTGTTCTTTGTTTTCTTTCACAACATGACTATTATGGAAATATTTTGCATGACTATATCTGTATAAAAAAATAAAATTGCTTGTATTCTCAATGATGTAGAATGGGGAGGGAAGAAGGGAGAGGATTCAGAACTGAAAGTTTTAAAAATGAATGTCAAAAATTGTCTTTTACCTGTAACTGGGAAAGAAATAAAATCCAAAAGAAAGAAAAAAGGAGAAAATGCAGAGGTGGGAATTAAGGGGTGATATTAAAGGAAAACCTTGGCACAATAGATTAAGGAATGAACTGGGAGTTTGGAGAGCATGAGTCTAGTGCTAGTGGTGTTGCTGCTAACTGCCTCTGTGATCTCAGCAACTTACTTCCCCCTTGTTGGCTTTACCTCTCCATCACTGCAAAATGAAGTCAATGACTTCTGAGTTTCTTTGCAGTTCCAGGGGATGCAAGGATTTACTTGACATCAGAAAGACCTAGGTTCAAATCTTTTCTCTGACCCTTACTGGTTGTGTTATCATGGATAAATCATTTCAACTCCATAAACCATTTCCTTGACTTTAAAACAAGGATGACAGTGTCACTGATCTGGGAGTGGTGGTAGGTTCTACAATTGGTTCTCAAAATTCTCCTTTGCTCAATATACTTTTATGTTTAAACTCTATCCTTAACATTTTCTTCATCACTTTTTAAGTCTAGACAATCAAGAAAATAATAACACAAGGGCTGTTTTGAAATATTTTCCTAAAGCCATAAAAGTAGTTAACAACTCTAGGACCAGACCCATGGTACCCTGGTTCAGTTTTTACTCTCCTAGCCCATTCTAGGTCTTTGATCATTGTCTCTGGGCAGGTTTGTTCTACAGTGTTTTTTCCCTGGGACTCAGATAAAAGAATGGACATGTCCACATATCTCCCTATTCCTCCTCTTTAAAATTGAGGGGGTTGTTCTAGCACTACATAGTCTAAAATCCCTTCCAGTACTGGCATTATATGACTAGGTGACTGAAGCTTCGTATCAAATGTTGGGGACTGAACAGTTTTGGTATGTGTACAAACTGAAGATGGGCATAGGTGTAATTACTGCTGTAAGTGATTTTCCCAACCAAGGTACATGGCGCCAGACACCATATCTGCAGTGTGCCTGACTTTGATCAGAGAAAAAATAATATGTTTTCTCTTTCTTTGTACTAAGATACAGTAGTGAAGTGCAAAGACTATTGGTCTTAGGGAGAAAGACATGGCTTTGAGTGTTCAGCCACTTCCTAATCTTGTGACCTTGGAAAAGTCATATCAGTTTTCTCAACAGAAAAATGAAGACAGACTTCTTTGGTCTCATAGAGCATATAGAATAGTTGGGAGAATCAGATGAACTAATAGATGTCAAAGTGTTTTATAACTCTGAAATTCAATGTTAGATTGTTGTGGTGAGGATCAATTGAGCTCAGGTGTTATAACCTTGGTGAAGTCACTTCCTTTTTGGACTTCAGTTTTTTCATCTTTAAAATAACAGGGTTGGATTAGATGTTCCAATGATCCTGAGATTTGGAGAACTTCCTGGAGAATTCAAGAGCAAGGTAATGAAGTTCTGCTCCTCCCTTCTGCTTGTTTGCAAACTAACATTTCAAACTTTTATTGCACCTGTTATGTTTAAGGGTTTGGTTTTTGGGAGGGCAATTAGACTTTTGAGACAAGGGCCTTGTCTCTAAGGAACTTAGACCTGTGTGGCGGCCCTGCCCCCACATGAGCACCCAAATTTAATCTCACACTGAATAGCAGCCCTGCCCCCACTGAAAG
>CM053770.1:263131521-263146931 GCA_028658325.1 Potorous gilbertii
GATGGAGGGAAATATAGTTAGTGTTACACAACACGACAATTATGGAAGTCATTTGCAAAACTACACAGATATGGCCTATATTGAATTGCCTGCCTTCCGAAAAGGAATGGGTGGGGAGGGAGGGATGGGGAGAAGTTGGAACTCAAAATTTTAGGAACAACTATCAAGTATTTTTCTTGCTTCTAGGAAATAAGAAATACAGGTAATGGGGAATAGAAAGTTATCTGGCCCTACAGGATAAAAGAGAAGATGGGAACAAGGGAAGGAAGGGATGATAGAAGAGAGGGCTGATTGGTGATAGGGGAAATTAGAACGCTCGGCGTATTGGGGCAGAGGGAGCGGACAAATGGGGAGAAAATTTGGAACCCAAAATTTTGTGAAAATGAATGTAAAAAGTTAAAAAAATGGTGACATTTCTTGTTCCATCATTTCAAATCCCAGAACTTTACATAGGTCACTTTGCTGCTTTTAAAAGAGGATTTTGAATTTCCAATCTCTTAATTGGTTTCTTTGAATTGTCTCTCAGAAGTCATTAGCTGGTAGCAGTCCTTTTTTTAAGAACAAATCCATATTGGAAATTGAGATGAAGAAAGGCTATGACTTATCCAAGGGAAACTTCCTGGGCATTCCATGAAAAGAAGAGGAATTTTAGCAATGAAGAATTGTGAGTTGCCCCTTTGACTCATGTGTCCTTTAAGCCTGAGTCTACTTCCCCTCTGGACTCTCTAAATACCTGTAAGAGAACATGTCACTGACTTTAAGGGAAATATTTTGTACCGGCCATTCTTACCATACTAACTTAGTAAATTATCCCTTTCTAAAAGTTAATTGAGATTAAGTGATCTTTAGAGGAAGCACACTGATGGGGGCTTGTGAGAAATAACCTTAAAAACCAGCCCCTCAGTGCTAATGCTAGAGCCCTGGGGACACATAGTATCTGCACTGTAAGACCTGAATTGTAAGGGTGAGTATGAATAAGAGTTCTGCTATATGTATGAGAAACATTAGAGTTCAATACAATAGAATAGATTTCAGAAACACAGTGATACTAAACATACAAATAAAGGGCCCAGAAAATAAGAGATGAAAAAGCTACTTAAATTAAGATGATTATCTTTCACAATAGAAGTACCAATGTGAACGACTGAATACTCCAAGGAATGAAGACAACAGATGGTTAGAGTGATCCAAGGTTGAGCCTTGGCTGAGGATTACTAGGGACATAACAAAAGGACTAGGGATTCAAGAGAGGCAGACAATGTAGGATTGAATTGTCTCACCAAGGAGTCAAGATGAGGAGTAGAGGAGAGGTTAGCTAGTGCAGGAGAGATGGCCTGTGAAAGGTCAAGGGAATGGAGGTCACGATGTGAATGAAGATTAGAACTATGCAAAGAGAGAGAGCTTAAGAGCCAATAGATTATGGTTGGATAAGGGGATTTCAGAATTCTTGACTCTGCAGGAGTAAATTTTGGGCTTATGGCAAAATCAATGATAAAGCCATCGTTCTGTGAGGCAGGGTGATGAACTGGGTAAGCGGAAGTGATTAGGTTCAGAAACTAGGTGTTCAGGATAACCGAAAGAGAACTGATATGAATGTTCAAGTCTGGTGATATGAGGTAAGAGTCGAGGAGGGGAGAAATCATTACAAGCCAGGCATCAGACTAAGGGAGAAGGATCTGGGAATTTGTAGATAATAATTTCAGGATTTTGATTGAGTGTAGAAGTGGATATCATGAGCCTTAGTAGAAGTGAGGTTATTGAGGATTGGAGAAAGAAGGAGAAACTGCAAGTGGCAATGAGGAGTAAGGAACCTTTTATTTCCCCTTCCTCAATCAGTGAGCTGTGGAGAATGAGAGAAGCTGCAGTCAGCATTGCAAAGTGTGGGCAAGGAAACTGTGTCATTAAGAGTAAAACCAGGTTTCAGCATGATGAAATAGACTGCAAGAATGGGAGAGGAAATGTTTTACAATAAAGGGAAGTTTGTTGCCTATGGAACAAGCATTCCAGAGGGCAGTGAAAGGGCTGGGTGGAGTGAGGATTAAACTTTGGGGTGGAGGGGTTAAGGAGGGGGGCAATGAGGAACAGAGTAGTAGCGGGTGTGGCATAGCATTTGGATGATGATCTATAGGAGTTCAGAGGTCACTGGGATATGAAGATTATTTCCAGGTGAGAGAATGATCCTCATTGAGTGGAGAAAACCACTCTTCTGTCCTCAAAAAACAGGCACAGCAGGAGATGGATGCCTGAAGTCAAGGGAATAATTGCTCTTTGTTTTGAAGGGTTTTTGGATTGATTATGAAAGAGGATTAGGCATGCCCAGTTCTTTGAGTACTGGCTAGGAAATCCCACAATAGCTGTAGGAAGTGGGCTGCAGCTTTTGAGTCCAAGTGTTGAGGGGATGGGTGGGGGAATGGTATGGGAAAGAGGTTCAGGATGGGGAGACATGAACAATATTACTCATAGAACCATAGATTAGGGCTGGGAGCACTTGGCAGCAAGAAGCTGGTGGGAATGAAAGAGCGCAAGGGGACAGGAGTCTGAGGTCTCATTTTTACATGTTTTTGGAGGATAGGGGAAAGAGTAACTATAATGTATACCACCTTGGGGATAGTTCATTAACATACTGAAATCATCTCTAAGATGTTGGTAAAACTTTAAAGTTAATTGTCTACACTATCTCAAAATTATTAGCACCTTTTTTGTGTTCTGCTTCTCTGGAATTTGTGTGGAATTTACATATGACATGAACAGAAACCTTGAGGAGCTGGACCTAGATGTTTTCTGCTGATTCAAAACACATTACCAGGATGTGAACTTTGGGTAATGTATGATACACTTTGTAAATTATGATCCTTTGATTTGGGGGACAGTTTGTATATAACTTCCAATTTCCCCTTTGTAAATCTAATTCCATCTTTATAATGGCTACTTATAAACTTACTCCATTGCCTGGGGCAGGGGAGGGGACTGTCAGGGGGACCAGAATAAGATACAATTTACAGGCAACTCTCCACATTTCAATTGAGAGACTGGGCTAGAAGGAGAGGATAGATATTTCCCTAAATGCCTTCTACTAGTGCAGATAGAAAGGGTTGCTTTGGGGGAGATGGGAGGGATGCAGCCCCCAGCAGTCTTTGCTCAGGGACACCCTTCATAGAGCAGGAGATGGAAGGCCCTGGGTCCTAGTTCATGTTGTGGAGGGTAAGCCGTGTCTGAGATCTTCTCTCCTGAGATGTCTGGTGATGAGGGAGTAACGGTAAATTATAGATTCCCTTCTTCTTGTTTCCAAGACCAATACTCTATCCCCTGAGCCACCTAACTGCCCTAGGGTTGTTATTACAATCAAGAAATGAAGACATGGGTTATGAAAGAAGATGCATTAGACAGAGGATTAGATTTAGGGGCAGAGACTAGAATCAGGGTCTTGAAACTTTCCCTGTCTGTCTGACTTTGGGTCAGTCATATGTCTGGGTCTCAGTTTTCTTATCTATAAAATTAGAGGTTTGGACTAAGTGATCTATCTTCTTAATATTCTCTGATTATATCACATTCAAAGTGTTTATTGATGTAAAGTCTTCTACAGTTTTAGTCTATTCATCATTAGAAATCTTCCTTGTAATTTCATGTTTTTGAGATGTTTATTCTACCAAATAATTGCAAACCTGTTGCTAAAAGAACTCCTTCTTGAGATATCCTGATTGGTGATTTTTAGAGTAAGGAGAACACTGGACAAACCACATGCCTTTGAACTCTTCTTTCTGGAACTTAGTTTCTTTTTTGTAAATTGAAAGGCCTGGACTAAATCAGCATCAAAGGTAACTTCCAGTTTATATCATAGAGTATAATATGTCAGAGGTAGAAGAGACCTTAGAATACAGAGTGTGTGAACTGGGACGACCTAAGAACATAGGATGTTGGAGTTGAATCGGAGCTTAGCATGTAGAACATAGAATGTCACAGATTCTTTCTGGTTCTAAGATCCCATTTCCCAAGGTCATTCAAAGTTCACTCATTTTTCATTTCAAGACACATTTAGGTCTAACTATGATATTATGATACTTCCTGGTTCATCTATGCTTTTCAATTTCCCTTTGTGTAACAATTAGGGTTACATCACCCTGCATCTTGAGAAATAACAGTTTAATTGCTTTTTTAATTGTAAACAAAACTTTGAACTTGGAGATTCAACCCTAAGAGACCTTGGCCCCAAAGGACTCAAATACATAGACATATGCAAGTATCTGTCTGATCTCAGCATCTATGATCAGTGAGATATGCCTCTCCTGCACTGCAAACCCCTATAGGACCATCTTAGCTTCCACCATGCACCTATGACCCACAGCAATTGATTTTAGGTGAAAGCCTCTTTCTAGTACAACCTGTGAAATATTTTGATATATGAAACCTCCTGAGGATTAGAGACATACTGACTTACCTCTGTCAAAAATTCAAATTCGGGGTCTGACAAAGAATGCCCTTTGGAAAGATTATTATTGTATTTTTAAGTTCACTTTATTTTTTTTTGACCTCAGAAATATCTTGAAAAGTTGAGACATTTGCCTTCTGAGAGCTATGACTCTAACTCTTTGCTGGGCATAGATCATTTCATTTTAAGGCCAGTAAGTGAAGGTACCTGCAAATTAACCATCACAGAAGGCTCCTAAATCCTCATGGAGCCAGGTATGTTGGTCCTAACAAGTAATTTTTAGTGGGCAGTAGTCACAACCTAGGTAGGAGAAATGAGAATGAGAGACAGAAGCTCATAGATGGGAATAAAAAGGTTCCCAATCCACTCTTCTTTTTTTTCTTTTAAATTTTATTTTTTCAAGATATACTTAACAATCATTAAAATCTACAAACATGTCAATGTACAAAAGATAGTATTACATAACAAATAGTAAATTTCTGTTGTATACAGTTTAGATATTTTAAAATATATGTATGCATGTAATATGTACTTACAATCCATATCTTTTATATATCTGTGATACATGTACAGATAACCATATAAATTTATTTCAATCTATATGTAAAATTTGACAAGATAGCAACAAAATTGTTCTACTTGTTTAGTCCCCTTCTGAATTATTTTGGTTCTTTTTTTCTGCACATTTTTCTTTTTCTTTTTGAAATAATTTGTAAAAATTTATGTATTTATTTTTAGTTTTCAACATTCATTTCCACAAGATTTTCAATTCCAAATTTTCTTCCCATTTTTCCCCTTCCCCCACCCCAAGTCTTGATGAATTCTCACTATCCCTTTCCAGAATCTGCCTTCCCTTCTATCACATTCCTCCCTTCCCTTATCCCCATCTTCGCTCTTTTCTTGTAGGTCAAGATAGATTTCTATACCCCATTACCAGTATTTCTTATTTCCCAGTTGCATGCAAAAAAAATTCTCAACATTTGTTCCTAAGTCTGTGGGTTTCAACTTCTCTCCTTCCCTCCCTCCTTGCACATTTCCACTGGGAAGGCAGGAAATTCAATACAGGCTATACATGTGTAGTTATACAAAAGACTTCCATAACAGTCATGTTGTGAAAGACTAACCACATTTGCCTCCATCCTATCCTGTCCCCCATTTACTCAATTCTCTCTTTTGTCCTTGTCCTTCTACAAAAGGGTTTACTTCTAATTATTTCCTCTTCCCATTTGCCCTCCCTTCTATCATCCTCCCCACAGCCCATTTATCCCCTTCTTCACTACTTTCCTGTGGTGTGAAATAGATCTTCATACCAAATTGAGTTAGCAATTTATTCCTTCCTTAATCCAAATGTGATGAGAGTAACCTTCACTTTCTTCTTCTAACCTACCACCTTTTCCCCTCCATTGAAAAAGCTTTTCTTTCCTTTTTTATGAGAGACAACTTACCTCATTCTGTTTCTCCCTTTCTTCTCCCAATCCATTCATTCCTCTCTCACCTCTTAATTTTAATTTTTTAGATATTATCCCTTCCTATTCAACTCATCCTGTGCTCTCTGTCTGTATGTATACAATCTCTCCAACTACCCAAATAATGAGAAAAGTCTCAAGAGTAGCAGATATTATCTTTCCATGTAGGAATGTAAACAGTTCAACTTACTAAGTCCCTTATGATTTGTCTTTCCTGTTCACCTTTTCATGCTTTTCTTGATTCTTGTGTTTGAAAGTCACATTTTCTATTTAGCTCTGGTCTTTTCACTAAGAATGCTTGGAAGTCCTCTATTTCATCAAATGACCATTTTTCTTTGAAGTGTTATACTCAGTTTTGCTGGGTAGGTGATTCTTGGTTTTAATCCCAGTTCCTTTGACTTCTGGAATGTCATATTACAAGCCCTGTGATCCCTTAATGTAGAAGCTGCTAGATCTTGTGTTATCCTAATTGAATTTCTACAATATTCAAATTAGTTTTTTCTGGCTGCTTGTGATATTTTCTTCTTGACCTGGGAACTCTGGAATCTGGCCACAATATTCCTAGGAGTTTTCTTTTCACGTGTCTTTCAGGAGATTATTGGTGGATTTGTTCAATATTTATTTTACTCATTATTTCTAGACTATCAGGGCAGTTTTCCTCGATAATTTCATGAAAGATGATGTCTAGGCTCTTTTCTTCATCATGACTTTCAGGTAGCCCCACAATTTTTAAATTGTCTCTCCTGGACCTATTTTCCAGGTCACTTGTTTTTTCAATGAGATGTTTCACAATATCTTCAATTTTTCATTCGTTTGGTTTTGTTTTCTTATTTCTTGGTTTGTCATAAAATCACTAGCTTTCATCTGCTCCATTCTAATTTTTAAAGAACTATTTTCTTCAGTGAGTTTTTGAACCTCCTTTTCTCTTTGACTAATTCTGCTTTTTAAAGCATTTTTCTCCTCATTGACTTTTTGGACCTCTTTTGCCATTTGGGTTAGTCTATTTTTAAAGGTATTATTTTCTTTAGCACTTTTTGGGTGTCCTTAATCAAGCTGTGGACTTGCTATTCGTGATTTTCTTGCATTGCTCTTATTTCTCTTTCTAATTTTTCCTCTATCTCCCTTACTTGATTTTTAAACTCTCTTTGAGGTCTTCTATGGCCTGAGGCTATTGCAAATTTACTTTGGAGGTTTTGGATGAAGAAGCCTTGACTTTGTTGTTTTCTTCTAATGGTATGCTTTGTTCTTCCTCATCAGAAAGGATGGAGGAAAATACTTGTTCAACAAGAAAGTAACCTTCAATAGTCTTATTTTTCCCTCAATTTTTTGGGCATTTTCCCAGCCAGTTACCTAACTTTCTAGTCCTTTGTCAAGTGGAGAGTGTATTCCAGGGACCTGTAAATTCTCAGTTCCTTCAAGATGGCACAATCAAGGGAGAGGAGTTTACTCCTCTCTTGGCCTGTGCTCTGATCAAGAGGAGTTTACTCCTCTCTTGGCCTGTTCTCTGATCTGGGAACAACCACAAGCTTTTCTGCCCAGGATCTGTGGGTAGGGTTCCTTCTCCACAACCAGCTCCAACTCTACTATTGCAGTACTTCTCCTTACTCCAGGGCTGCCACTTTGAGCTGAGATTCAAATCAGCAACCTGATTCCACCAGGATCTTTAGGCCAAAGTTCCAAAAGAGTAACTGCTGCAATGACTTCCTCCACCCTGGGACCACGGTTAGGGCAGGACACTGCTACCTTCTCACCCAGGTGAAAGGGCTTTCTCAGTGACATTTGAAGATATCTCTGGCGGTTGTGGATTGAGGAATCTAGGAACCACAGCTGCTATCTGGGATTCTGCGCAGCCCTAAAGCCTGCTCCAATCCTATCTGTGCTATGCTGCATGACCAAGGCTGGGCTGTGCTCCATGGATTGTGCTCTGCCCTGAGCTTGGTGCAATAGAACTTTCCTGTTGTCCTTCCAGGCTGCTCTGTTGTTTTGTGCCTTCTCTCACTCTAGAATGCATTTAGAGTCATTTTTACAGGTATTTTATGGGCTTTGGGGGCAAAGTTACAGCAGATCTCTCCTTCTACTTCTCCATCTTGGCTCTGCTCTTTCCCAATCCACTCTTAAACAAAATACATCCTGAAAGCAAAGCAAATTGATACCCACAAAATTCTGGGATCTGGGGCAATTCCCACTGTCCTGTTCCTGCCACTAGGTAAAAGGGAGGCAGTTAGGTGCAGGGGAGAGAAGGAGATGACTTTCCAAGCTTGTACTAAGAGACCTCTGTGATGGAGGCACTTGTGATGGGGGAATTTTTGTCTCTGCTTCCAGTATCTTGCACTTAAGTAGTCCCCCAATAAATATATATACAATTGGTCCAATCCCATAATTTTAGAGATAATAATTCTGAGATCAATGAAGAAGTCGCTTGCTCATGATTGCACATCCACTTTAGGGCAGAGACAGAATTAGAGCTCATGTCTCTTGACTTCAAAGCTTGGACATTGTATCACAGATGCTTCTTGTACTTTCTTTCCCCTGTAATTGGTTCTTTGTTATCCTGGGCTCTGTGAATTTAAACTCTATCTATCTATGTTTCTATGTATCTTTCTATTGATTTATTTTAATAATTATATTTCCCTACAGTTGACTTCCTTTGTAGTTTTATATGTTTTACTTTATACCTTTAAAAACATTTCTGGGAATATGATTTCATCACATGTCCAAAGTGTCCATGACACCAAAAAGGTTAAGAACCTCTGTCATATAGGGTCTCACCTCTCCTCACCCTCCCCTCATTCCAAATACTCCACCAACTTAAGACCATCTTCCAAACTCCTGACCTCAACCTCCTTGGAATTATAGCAGATATGAGTAATAGTATGAGTACAGAGCATGGAAGAATTTCTAGATAATTGGGGCCCTATCTTACATTATAACCCTATCAAATTTCCTTATATTTCATTTAACCCTTTTTAATGCCCTTGTTTGCCAATAAATTCTGATTCAGAAGTCACATTTCTCATTGGTTGAAGATTTGAACTCAGATACTAAGTCCTCAACCACTCAGTTATGTTCCCCATCCTACTTCCAGCTCCACTTTTTTAGTTCATTTATAACCTCAGCAAGTCTTTTTCTTAGATCAGTTATAGATTCTCATTTTCTTCCATGTCTTTTGAATATTTCTTGAATATAGTTTTTTTTTTAGAAATATTCATTCAATGTTATTGTCAAGATTTTTCTTGTTGCAAGATATAAAATTAAGCAAAACATTTGGAAACAACTACTTTTATTTTGTCTTTTGAATTTTATTAATTTTTTGTATTGTTAATTTTATTTGTTTTCATGAAATTAGCTAACATTGTGTATTTTATTAATATTTACAGAAGAATTACTGATAATTTTACTTACAAATACTATACTTGTTTTCAAGTTTGGTTATCTCTTTAATATTAAGGATTTTATTCATGTGCTTACTTTTTTAAAAAAATTGCACACCCAATTCATTTGTCTGTTCTCTGTTTCTGTCTCTCCATCTCTTTGTCTGTCTGTCTTTGAATGTATAAAATGTTTAGACATTTTCCTTTCTGTTCTATTTTAGCAGCTCCTCATCTTCACCTCCTGACATCTCTGGCTTCCTCCACGTTTCCACCTTCTATTGGAAGCTTTTTCTGATCCCCCTTAATTTCAGTGCCTTCTCTCTCTTGATTACTTCCAATTAATCCTATTTGCACATACCTATTTACATGTTGTCCCTTTCGTTATACTGTGTAACATACTTTGCCTTTGGTTTTTGTGTCCCCAGGGCCTAGCACACAGTGTCTGGGATGTAGTAGGCCCTTATGAAATGTCTACTCAAGCAGTGACTTCAGGCTGAATGACTCTCACTATCTTTTCCTTCTGAAGACTGACTTCGACATCGATTAAATTCATTTCATAGGTATAAAAAATATTGATCCTATTGGGGATGTTTAAGTCCTATGGAGGTCCTATACTGATCCTAAGGAACCTTAGCCCACATACACATGGAATCATTTTTTTTAATCTTACCAGCTGGCAAAGCCATTTCTTTCTCCTCCTCTAGTATCCTACTAAACGACTACACAGATTTACCTCTTCTGGCTTTCATTTGGGATCATTTATTAATGCAATACAGAATGGAAATACTTTCACATCAGGAAAGCACAGAGAGTATCATGGATCAGGGACATTTAATATTAATTGCTGTGGTGGATGATAACAGTCTGAAGTGGGATAATTCGATAAGATGATTCCATAGCAGATATATGACTGGTTTTTTTCAATTGATTAGATCAGAGCAACTTCAGTTAATAAGAGAAAGTGGTCAATTTCAGCAAAGGGAAATTGATCAATTAAGAGTAAAGAAGAGTCTTGCAAGCCCATTCACAATGCATACAAATTAGGTTTTTGGTTTTCTTGGAATATCTCCATCCCAGTGTTCCTACCTCATATTTGGGAATGGTGTCTGTGATAAATTTCTCATGAGATATCTTTGCTGGTGTGGAGACAGGAGGAGGTACAGAGATAGCATGATGAATGAGAATTATTTTTCATCTATCCATACTTACCTCACAAAAAAAGTTACTCTGTGGTTATGTAGAGAGAATATTGCATTGGCAGTTGGGAGGCCTCATCTCCATCCCTTAAAAGCTGTGTGACCTTGAACACATCCCATAGTCAGCCTGTTCCTCCATTTCCTTAGTTGTCAAATAGAGATGTTATCAGTTACTCTATCTATCTCACAGTTATTGTGGGAATCCAGCAAGATAAATATGCTTTCAGATTCCTTTCCCTTTCTCCACCAAAGAGTTTGCAATGTGTATTTCATAGAGGTCTAGTCATTACAGAACCTGGGTTCAGATTCTAGTTTTGCTAGTACCAAGTCATTTTTTTCAGGGCCTTGTTTTTTTTTCTACAATAGAAGGAAATTTCTAGTTGCACTTGGCACTTTTTTCTAGCTCTAAACTCTGTAAACCTTTATTAATAATAAGAGTGTAGGTTGGACAACCTCCATAAAATAGACAAAAAATTCCCCCATGACAGTCCACTAAGTGGAGATTTTCAGACTAGGCAGGGGCTGTGGCTGCTTCTGAGCACCTCTAACCTTTTACTCTTCCAATGTGGTTCTCAGAATCAAGAAAATCATTAAAAACCCTCCTGCTCTCCTTCCCATTCCACTGTCATTCTTTCCCTAATTTCCAAAGGAATGAATTTTCAAGGGTCTCTTTCTTAGGAGCAGAACCAACCTTAGCCTGACCATCCCACAACTTCATTGTGCCCAGAGAGCAGGAGAGTGGAGCTCACTTGGAGTTGTTTCTGGGGAACCTCCCTCCTCATTCTCTCTGAAGCTTGTTGCTCATCAGAGAGGAAGGGAATTGTAGTTATCAGGTTGAATCACCATTCTTGGACCCTTATATTTCCTTACTGATCATGGGGGATGAAGCCCTCCTGGCAGTGCTGCTCTCTGTGGTAAAAGGTCTGGAGAAGAAAGGAGCTTCTTACCTTGTCTCCTTTACTTTTCCACCTTGGCTTCACCATACTTTCAGCTCTACCTAGAGATCAGCATACCTATAGTCAAAGAGAAGGCATGAACCCAAGAAAAAGAATCACATAGAAAATAAAATTCTGTCTAAAATATTTTGGTTTTAATTAGGAGTTATATCTTTCCCCAATCAATTTAATCTCCTGGTGGTGAAGATTGCAGCACTGACTTTTCTGAATGATTTCCATCCATCTGTTATATGTTTTAAAGAACAGTAGCAAGGCAGAGAGCATGGACTAGAATGAAAGAGGTCTACTTGAGAATAACAGCTAGCATTTATATAATCCTGGAAGTTTAGCAAAGAGGTTTACAAATTTTTTCTCATTCTATCCTCACTTTTCATTCATGATTTCTTGCAACATAGCTCTGAAAAACCCAGCTTTGAATAAGCCCATTGGGATTCAGGTGTAGCTACTTGACTATGCCTTCAAACACAAACCCCTCTGGCTCTCACTGATTGGTCAAAAACAAGTCCCAGCCCAAGCCTTACTTGATCATTCTTTGGGATTTGTGGGCTCAGAGTGAGTGTAAATAATAATTGTTTCTGTTCTGGATAGAAACTCTGAGCATCTTCCCCTTCAATGAATATTCTTTTGAGAAATAAAAGTAAACCATCTTTTACCTCCATTCTTTTGTATCCTTTAATCACTGAATGGGTGTTGCCTCAGACAAATTGAAACCTGGGAAAGGCCATAGCTTAAAAAGGTCAAGGTTTCCCACTTGATTAGGACATCACCATTCTTGCTGACCTATGTCTTATCCCTGGATTCTGATGACTCTGGTGGAGAGAGTGAGGTTGAGGACACTTCCCAGCTTGGTCTCACTTACATCCAATTTTCTTCCTCCTATTTATTTTACTTCCTTTGTCCAAATTTTGTATTTATTCAAGTGTATCCATATAATTGTCCCCATCAGAATGCAAGCTAAGGCCAAAGAGAACTAGGGCTGTTTAGTTTTTCTTCCTGTGTGCTGGTGCTCAGTGACTGTCAAATGAACAAATGTCCATATGTGATTTCATGAGCATCCTTTCCTTTCTCCCTATAGGTAGGAGAAATAACAAGGAAACACAGGTCATGGGAAACAGCACTGCAGTGACAGAGTTCATTCTCTTTGGTCTGACAGATGACCCCAAGCTTCATCTCCCACTCTTCCTATTGTTTTTTTTCATCTATCTTCTCACCCTTGTAGGAAACTTGGGAATGATGGTGCTCATCTATTCTGACTCCCGCCTCCACACTCCAATGTACTTTTTCCTCTGTAATCTTTCCCTTGTAGATGTGGGCTACTCCTCAGCTGTAGCTCCCAAGGTGGCAGCTGCCCTCTATTCAGGGAACAAGGTTATCTCCTACTCAGAATGTGCTACCCAGTTCTTCTTCTTTGTTGGCTTTTGTACATCAGAATGCTATATTTTGGCTGCCATGGCCTATGATCGTCATGCAGCTGTGTGCAAGCCCCTTCACTACACTACCACTATGACAACGAGTGTGTGCATTTGCCTAGTCATTGGCTGCTACACCTTTGGCTTTTTCAATGCTTTCATCCATGCAGGAGAAACCTTCAGCCTCTCCTTCTGTAGCTCTAATGTGGTCCATCACTTTTTCTGTGATATCCCCCCACTCCTGGCTCTCTCCTGCTCTGACACTCACATTCTTGAGTTAATCAGCTTCTTTGTTATTGGATTCAATGTCTTCTTTACTCTCCTGGTCATCTTGATCTCCTACCTATTCATTTTCATTGCCATCCTAAGGATGCATTCAGCTGAAGGACGCCATAAAGTGTTCTCCACCTGTGCCTCCCACCTTACTGCTGTCTCCATTTTCTATGGGGCACTTATCTTCATGTACTTACAACCTGGCTCTAGACACTTCATGGACACTGACAAAATAGCCTCTGTCTTTTACACAATGGTGATCCCCATGTTGAACCCCATGATCTATAGCCTGAGGAACAAAGAAGTAAAAAATGCCCTCATCAAAATGATTAAACAGGTGAAGTTTTCTAGCAATGTTTAAACTTTTCACCAAATAGAGCAATTTCCCTTGTGGCCCTCCTAGTTAACTTTGACTTGATGGATCTCAGTTTCTTCATCTCTAAATTGAAGTGAGATTCGACTAGATAACTTCTAAGTTCCCTTGGAACTCCAGATGGATGGTCCCATGAATCTTGGTGTGTGATCTCACTGAAGAAGGAATGAGAACTCTCTCCACTGCCATGGATTTATAAAGCATGACTAGGCTGAGACATAGTACCTAAGTTCTCATGTTTTTCCTGGGGCAACATGGAGGTTAAGTGACTTGTTCAGGGTCTCATTGCAAAACCAAGTCCAAGTCTTCTGTACTCTAAGCCCTGCCCTCTATGTGCTCTTCTATTCACTCTTTCAGTCCAAAGTTTTTACAGAGTAAATACAAACTCTTCGAGGCCTTTATGCCTTGGCTAGCTGATTTGACAATACTCTCCAAGAATGATTCTCCAGGTAGGTGCCTGAGAATACATCCTTCAAGCAAATCTGCGAGCTTATAACACATAGAAGTAGGCAGCCCTATTCCACATGCACACAATCACTTGTGGGCCTTGTTTTGGCCCCATCCATGAAGAATTCTGTTCATTTTTGGATCCCTGCTGCATCCCAATGTTTTCTGCTCATTCTAATTAACTGGTACGAGGGAACTGAGGACAGCTTGGAAAAATATTTGCCTATTAACGTAGTCATGACTTGGTGATTCAATTTCCAAATCTTACTGCTGTGTTGCTCTGGTTTTATACTTGAAAGATTGTGAATATATGTGTTGGAGAATTAATGTTGAATTCTGCATCTCATTATTGACTTGGATGATGGAACTTTGAGTTCCAATTTATCTCTAACCCCAAATACTTGGGGATTTGAATAGTGGAGTAATAAGAATTTAATTCTTATTTCTACCTATAGACAACCATGAGAAATCACTTAGGGACCTAATGACATAATGAGATAGGAATCAGTATACTGGCTTGTGTTTAAGTCTTGTCCCTTCCACTTAGTAGCTGTATGTCCTTTAGCAAGACCTTTAACTTCTCTGAGACTCAACAGTTTCATCTGAGCCTTAGTTTTCCCAATGTGACCAAAATGGATGACGCCTGCTGTACTTATCAACATCATTGGATCAGGGTGAAAGTTAAATAAAATGAGTATATGTGAAGCCTTTTACGCTTTTTTCTTCTTGTTGAGAAAGCTGAGGGTCCAAGTTGGCACTTTCAGTAGTGGGGTTTTTAAAAGCTCCTTTGTGGTAGGATGACTGGTTGTGCATGGTGAAGGTGCATCCAGGAGTAAGTAGAGAGCACCATGGAACTGAACCGCAGGTTTAAGAAGGAGGCTTTTGTTATCCACTCTGCAACAAACCAAGAACATGTAAGAAATTTTTTCATGGGGATGACCACTTTAAGCAAGGGATCTTTCATGTTTTGATGCCTCCGCAATCCAGCACAGCTCCCCTCACCCTCTAAGGTCCATCGCATGGTATGCACTGAAGCCACTTCATTACAGCTGTGAAATTTAACCTGGGTATTTTCTATATTCAAGAAGGGAAATGGCAAGTCAACCAACAAACATTTATTAAACACATGCTAGGCAGAAGTATTGGGAAGAGAAAGAAGATAAAAATATGTTGATGTCTTCAAAAGAGCTCACGTAAAAAGGGTAAGGCAAGAAACTGATATGCACATATAATTTACTTACACAGACAATGGGAGGTAACATCAGATGGAGGGTCTGAGCAGTGGAAGAAATTGGGAAGAAGCCCCTTGTGGAAGGTAATATTTGAATCTTCCACGACAGGCAGAAAACAGAGATGAAGAGAGAGAGCATTCCAGGATTGTTGAACAGCCAGTGAAAATGTACAGTCAGAAAAAACCAGGGAGATGGAACCAAGATGAAGGAGTAAGGCAGGGGCTTACTGAAGCTCTAGCACAAACAACTCTAAATATCTTT
>CM053770.1:263147431-263171363 GCA_028658325.1 Potorous gilbertii
TTAAGGTATTGACCCGTTTTTCATGCTTTTCTTGCATCTCTCTCATTTCTTTTCCCAGTTTTTCCTCCACCTGTCTGACTTGATTTTCAAAATCCATTTTGAGCTCCTCCATGGCCTGAGCCCATGGGGTATCTCTTTCAAATATTTGGGATACAGAGGCTTTGACTCCCATGTCTCTACCTGATGATAAGCATATCTCTTCGTCTTCATCAGAGACGAATGGCGGAATTATCTTCTCAAGTAAATAGCCATCTATGGTCTTATTTTTTTTCCCTTTTCTGGGCATTTTCCCAGCCAGTTACTTGACTTTTGAGAGTCCTCTCCACCCCCCGGCTTAGATCCGCAGAGCTAGTGCTTGGGGTCTGAGATTCAAATGCTGCTCCCCAGCCTCAGGGCTTTTGGTGACAGGCTTGACTGCTCTTCAATGGGAACTTATCTGTTGGTTCTCAGGAGGGGGCAGGGCCGCCTCTCAGGCTCAGTTCCCTCAGGGGGTTTATACAGAGATCCTTTTTAGTGGAGCTGGGGTGGAGCTCCAGCTAGCTCTGGGAGTCTCTGGCTGAGCTGCCTCTGCCTCTGCCACAGCGGCCGCTTCCCAGGGGGTCCGAGTCCTGGAGATTCCCCGCTCCCCTCTCAGCCCGTCTCTCTCACTGGGTGGAGGGACCTTCGCAGCTGCGGGAGATTCAGGTCCCTGCCGCCTGCTGGGCTCTGCTCGCTCCTCTCAGTGCCGCGTGGCCGGGGCGGGGGAGGGGAGGACTCTGCAGGACAGGACTCTGCTCCCTGGAGTACCTTTGCAGTCGGTTTTTCAGGGCTCTCTGCAATGGAAATCTCCTTCACTGTGTTGCTGCGCGGCTTCCACTGTTCCAGAATTTGTCAGGAGTTCTTTTTACTGGAAATCTATGGGCTGTGGTTTCGGACCTAGCATAGATGGGTCTTTCTACTCCGCCATCTTGGCCCACTTTTTTGTTTTTTTTTAAGCTTCGAGAAGGAAGGAAAGATTTTCAGCAAAGGTTCCAAATATTTTATCTCCAACTACATTTTCCAGGCATAACATCTTTGTGATTTCTTTCACAGCAATTTCATCATTGGTGTGCAGCAATTCATCCAGGTGACTTTGCAAAACACTTTCTCTCCCTTGTCTGATTTCCGTGAGCTCTTCCAAAGCTCCATTTAATACTGTAGTTTCTTCTCATCCTCTGGGTCCAATAATTGGTGTCGTCACTTTCTTCATGGGGAGCAATTCATTTTAGCAGCTCCTGCGCTAAACAGGTTGCCCTTTGGAATCTGGTGACAAAATTTTTCACCTAAATTTCTTTGTCCCTGGGAAATACCCTCTTTGTGTTTTAGGTTGTTGTTTTCCAATTCACAACTGTTCTTAACGACAATTCAGATCCGTGAGTGAAGAGTCTTCGCTCCTCTTCCAGCTGACAGTTTAGCCTCTGCTTCTGCCATGCCTGGCACCACTGATCCCAGCATTCTCTGTGCTCTACCTGGGGATCAGCATAGCTATAGTCAAA
The DNA here is from genome assembly GCA_028658325.1 of Potorous gilbertii. Lineage (NCBI taxonomy): Eukaryota > Metazoa > Chordata > Mammalia > Diprotodontia > Potoroidae > Potorous > Potorous gilbertii. The sequence goes on from CM053770.1 coordinate 263,148,946, forward strand.
GAAAAGCTATAAATCCAAGAGAAAGAATCACATAAAAAATAAAATTCTGTCAAAAATACTTTGGTTTTAATTAGGAATTACATCTTTCCCTAATCAATTTAACCTCCTGATGGTGGATATCAGAGTATTGGCTTTTCTGGATAATTTCTATCCACCTGTTATATATTTCATAGAATAATAGCCAGGCAGAGAGCATGGACCAGAATCAAAGAGGTCTACTTGAGAATAATAGCCAGCTTTTATATAATCCTGGAAGTTTGGCAAAGAACTTTACAAATCTTCTCTCGTTCTATCCTCACTTTTCTTTCACAATTTCTTGAAATATAACTCTAGAAAAAACGATTATGACCAAGCCCATAGGGATTCAAATGTAGCTACTGGACTTGCCTTCAAATCCAAACCACTCTGACTCTTAGTGATTTTCCAAAACCAGTCCAACCCTCACTTAGTCATTGTTTGGTGTTTGTTGGCCAAAGTTGAGTGTAAATAGTAATTGTCTCTGTTGTGGAAAGAAAGCCTGAGCATCTTCCTCTTCTAGAAAAATTCTTTTGAGAAAGAAAACTAAATCATCTTTTAACTTCATTCTTACATATCCTTTAACCATTGAATGGGTGTTACCTCAGATAAACTAAAACCTGGTAAAGGCCATAGTTTGAAAAGGCCAATGTCTCCTCCTTGATCAGGGCATCACCAGTTTTCCTGATCTGTATCTTATCCCTGAATTCTGATGATTCTGGTGCAGAGGGTGAGGTGGATTACTCTGCCCAGATTGAACTCACTTACATCCAATTCACTTGCAAGAGAAGATATTACCTGCCTGATGTCCTTGGTCCACTTTTAGAAGGAAGAAGGAAAAATAACAACAAATAGTTTATCCTTATAAGAATCCTGTGAAGTAGATGCTATTATTAACCTCATTTTACAGATATAGAAATTGAGACAGACAAAGGTTCAGTGACTTATTCAGGGTTACACAGCTAGAAACTGTCTAAGTCAGATTTGAACTCAGATCTTCCTGACTTCAGGTCTGCCTGGTGCTCTGTCCATAGCAGCTACCTTGCTGCTGAAAACACTTCAGCCATAAAAGTGCTTACCTTGTTCAAAATAGGTCTTCTTCTTTAAGAAGATCTCTTTCTTCTTCTTAAAATAATCATATTTTAGATGGAATTTCATTTTTCTATGTGATTTTTCACCTGCATTTATACCTTTTTATGCCTGATAACTTCCTACTCCTTGTCTCTTAAATGACAATTGTCAACTGATGAATGTATTTGCTCTTCTTTATAATTCCCACAATGAGCAGAACCTAGACATAGGAAAAGCCATATCAACCACTTATTACATGAAGGTACCTGGTGTTTATATCTCTCTTCCTCCTATATATTTTAACCACTTTATCTAGATTTTGTATTCATTTTTTTGTGTACATATAGTTGTCCCCAGTATAACGCAAGCTAATGCTAAGGAAGACAGGGGCCATTTAGTTTTTCTTCCTGTATTGCCAGCACATAGCATAGCATATGACATGTAATAGCTGTTCAGTAACTGCCTGTCAAATGAACGAATGACTGCATCCAAATTTCATGGGCTTCCTTTCCTTTCTCCCCGTACAGCCACAGGTCATGGGAAACAGCAGTGAAGTGACAGAATTCATTCTCTTGGGTCTCATAGATAACCCCAAGCTTCATCTCCCACTATTCCTGGTGTTTTTGTTCATCTATCTTCTCACCCTTGTAGGGAACTTGGGAATGATGGTGCTGATCCACTCTGACTCCCGCCTCCACACTCCAATGTACTTTTTCCTCAGTAATCTTTCTCTTGTAGATGTGGGCTACTCCTCAGCTGTAGCTCCCAAGGTGGCAGCTGCCCTCTACTCAGGGAACAAGGTTATCTCCTACTCAGAATGTGCTGCCCAGTTCTTCTTCTTTGTTAGCTTTGGCACGTCGGAATGCTACCTCCTGGCTGCCATGGCCTATGACCGTCATGCGGCTGTGTGTAAGCCCCTCCACTACACTACCACCATGAGAAGCGGTGTATGCATTTGTCTGGTCATTGGCTGCTACACCTTTGGCTTTTTCAATGCTTTCATCCATGCAGGAGAAACCTTCAGCCTCTCTTTCTGTAACTCTAATGTGGTCCATCACTTTTTCTGTGATATGCCCCCACTCCTGGCTCTCTCCTGCTCTGACACTCATGTCCTTGAGTTAATCAGCTTCCTTGTTATTGGTTTTAATGTCTTCTTTACTCTCCTGGTCATCTTGGTCTCCTACCTGTTCATTTTTATTGCCATCCTAAAAATGCGTTCAGCTGAGGGACGCCAGAAAGCCTTCTCCACCTGTGCCTCCCACCTTGCTGCTGTTTCCATCTTCTACGGGACAATCATCTTCATGTACTTACAACCTGGCTCCAGCCACTCCATGGACACTGACAAAATAGCCTCAATCTTTTATACAGTGGTGATTCCCATGTTGAACCCATTTATCTACAGCCTGAGGAACAAGGAAGTAAAAAATGCCCTCATTAAAATGATCAAACAGGTGAGGTTGTCTAAGAATGTTTAAATTTTCCAGGAAATAGAGCAATTTCATCCATGGCACTCCTACTTGCCTTTGATTGAATAGGCCTCATTTTCTTTATCTCTAAATTGGAGTGAGATTAGACTAGATGATCTCTGATATCCCCCATAGTTCCAGAAGCATGGTCTTATGAATCTTGATGTTATGACCTCTCTGTAGCAAGAATGAGAAGTCCCTCCACTGTCATAGATTTGTAAATCATAACCAGTCTAAGACTTAGTAGTTAAGTCCTAATGATTTTCCTGGAGCAACATGGAGGTTGAATGACTTTTTCAGCATCCCATAGCAAAACAAAATCCAATTCTGAAATCCAAGCCCTGACTTCTATGTGCTCTTCCATTCACTCTTTCAGTCCAAATTTTAGGCTGAGTAAATACAAACTCTTTGAGGTCTTTATGTCTTCACAAACAGATTTGACAATGTTCTTTAAGGATGATTCCCCATGGAGATGCCTGAGAATACATCTTTCACACAAACTTGCGAGCTCACACAACCTGTAATCAGCATGTTTCAAAATAAACCCACATAAATGATCTGCATGTCTGTATGTTACTTCCAAAGCCCAACAGCAAGAGATAGAAAGAGATATCCCATTTCAAGTTATGGTAGACATTATAAAATATTTGGAAGTCTACCTGCCAAAACAATCCCAAGGACTATAGGGACACAGTTACAAAACATTTTTTGCACAAATAAAGTCACATCTAAGGAATTGGAAAAATATCCATCGCTCATGGGTAGACCAAGCTAATACAATAAAAATGACAATTCTAGCTAAAATAATTAACTTATTCATTGCCATACCAATCAAACTACCATAAAATTATCTTCTAGAGGTAGAAGAAATATATCAAAATTCATCTGGAAGAACAAAATATCCAGAATATCAAGGGAACTAATGAAAAGAAGTCCTAGGGAAGTTGGCCTAGCCCTACCAGATCTGAAAGTGTACTATAAAGCAAGAATCATCAAAACCACTTGGTACTGGCTAAAAAATAGAGGGGTAGATTAGTGGAATAGGTTAGCTACTCAAGACACAGTAGTCGACGAATTTAGCAATTTACTGTTTGATAAACCCAAAGACCCCAGTTTCTGGGATAAGAACTCACTGTTTGATGAAAACTACTGGGAAAACTGGATAATATATACCAATGCCTGACTTCATACACCAGAATAATGTTCAAATGGGTGCATGATCTAGGTATAAAAGTTCATGTAAGAAACAATTTAGGGGAACAAGGAATAGTATATTTGTCATATTTTTGGATAATAGAGAAATTTGTGACCAAACTACATAGAGAACATTTTGATGTCCAAAATGGATAATTTTGTTTATATTAAATTGAAATTTTTTTTTGCACAAAAAAGCCAATGCAACCAAGATGAGGATTGAAGCAGAAAACTTGGAAAGAATTTTTACAAGTAGGTCTGTTATAAAGGCTTCATTTCTAAAATATAGAGAGAACTGAGTCAAATGTACAAGAATACAAGTCGTTTCCCAGTTGATAAATGGTCAATTTCTCTGATGACATGATCTTTGGCAATGAAGAACGAATGCAAAAGGTTAAAGGATATGAACAGGCAGTTTTCAGTGGAAGAAATTAAAACTATCTATAGTCACATAAAAAATACTCTAAGTCACTGTGGATTAGAGAGATGCAAATGAAAAAAACTCTGAGGTACCATATCAAACCTATCAGATTGGTTAACATGACAAAACAAGAACATGATAAATGCTGGAGAAGATGTGGGAGAGTTAGGACACTAATTCATTGTTGGTGGAGCTGTGAACTGATCCAACCATTCTGGAGAGCAATTTGGAACAATCCCAATGGGTTACAAAAATGTGCATACCTTCTGAACTAGTAGCATAGCTTCTAGGTCTATATAAAATGAGCAAAAATATTTATAGCAGTTCTCTTTGTGGTGGCCATAAATTGGAAATCAAGAGAATGTTCATCATTTGGGGAATGACTGAATAACTTGTGGTATATAAATATAATGGAATACTATTTTGCTATAAGAAATTATGAACAGTCAGACTTCAGAAAAACCTGGAAAGACTTGTATGGAATGATGATGAGTGAAGTGAGTAGAATCAGGAGAACATTATACACAGGAACAATCACAATGTGCCAGGACTGAATACAAGGACCTAAAACATTCCCAAATAATTCTTGAGACAAAACGCCATCCACATCCAGAGAAAGAACCATGGAATCAGAACACAGAATGAGGCAGACTATTTTCTCTTCAGTTATATTTTGGTTTATTTTGATTTTTTTTCATGGCTTCTCCCATTTCTTTGAGTTCTTCTATGCAATATGACTAATGTGAAAATGTGTTTAATAAGAATGTACATGTAAAACTCATATACGATTTCATGCCATCTTGGGGAGGGAGTAGAAAGGGAGGGGGAGAAAAATTAAAATTTATGGAAGTGATTGTTGAAAACTGAAAACAAATAAATAAGAATTAAATTTAAAAAAACAACAAAATTTTGCATTCCTACATGGGAAGGTGATACTTGTAATTCGTAGGAATTTTCTCATTACTGGGGAAGACAGGAATATATATATATACACACACACACACACACACACACACACACACACAGAGGGAGGGCACAGGTTGACTCTGAAGGGATGATATTAAAAAAAAACCAAGAAAAATGAAATTAAAAGGTGTGAGAGGAATATACTGGGGGAGGGGGAACAGAAGAGGTAGAATGGTGTAAATTATGTTACATAAAAGAAGCAAGAAAAATTTTCTACAGTGGAGGGGAAGATGGGGGAGGTGAAGGATAATGGGATAATGAATGGACTTTACTCTCATGAGAACTGGCTCAAAGAAGGAATATTCATACTACTTAATTTGGTATAGAAATCTCTCTTACCCTATAGGAAAGTATGAGGGGAATGGGATATGAGAAGGGGGGTGATATAAGAAAAGGCAGATTCAGGGAGGGTGTAGTTAGAAGCAAAACACTTTTGAGGAGGGACATGATAAAAGGGGAGAGAGAATTGATGGGGAGTAGGATGGAGGGAAATACACTTAGCAATAGCAACTATGAAAAAATTTCATTGGTTTTTATATGTTTTTAATAAATTTAAAAATTAATTTCTCTGATAAAGGCCTCACTTCTCAAAATAGAGAACTGAGTCAAATTCATAAAAATAAGATCCATTCCCCAACTGACAAATGGTGGAGGCAATATGAGAAAAATGAGATAATGCAATGGTTGTAGAGTTGTAAACTGACTCAATCATTATGTAAAGCAATTTGGAACTAAGCCCGAAGGCCTATAAAGTCATGCATACACTTTGATCTAGCAATATCATTACTATGCCTGTATCCCCAAAAGATAAAACTCAGCATGGCATACCCACATCAGAAAAAGTGTTGTACTCTATGAGCAAAGAAGACTTGAGATAGCACAAAGGAAATGTAGGATGAGCAAATTTGGAGTAACTACTCCAAATATTCATATGGACTGTCTGTGCCCAATCCATGGTAGAGCATTCTGAGCTGGTATTAGTCTGATCAGCCACTGTCATACACATTGAAACTTACTGATATCATGTTGATGTCATTTTGATCCACTTTGAGGATGAATGAAAACAACCAAACAACCTCTGAGAATTTCTGATTCCAAAGTTGAGTGTTTGAATCTTGTTTTTTCTGAAGAGCAACAGGATTCAATTATTTTAATTTTCACAGGTTCAAAGGAAATGCACTAAATTGTCTCTTCCTCTGATCTGATCAGATGTCTTTTGCCTTAGAACTGACTCACCCTTCACCTTTCAGGACATGATGAGAGAACTTGGAGAGTGTTTCTAAAAAGACCAGAGGCTCTCTCTGAGTCTGGTTGGATTAGGCATGCTATTAGTTACTAGAGAAGTTCAGTGGGCTAGATAAAGGAAGTTGTGCTACTTCCTCACTTTCAACCAGGCATAAAACTCATGTACTTGGGGATGGCTAAATGGAGCATGGGTGGAAATATTTTGGTTTTTATTATGAACTTATTAACCAATATGAACATTTCAACCTGAAAAAAATGTAACATCAAGAATGCACACAAATATGTAAATAGCTATTATGGACAATTTGTTATGCTTATTTTACCAGTAGTATGACTAACTTGCTTTGTGTTTGGAAATATTTTTGTTCTTCTTCTGTATTTGTAATGCCCCAGAGTTCTGTATTAGAGCATCTAGGTGGTACCGTGGATAGAACACTGGGCTTGAAATCAAGAAAAATAACCTTCATGTGTTCAAATCCAGCCTCAGACACTTATTTTTTGTGTGACCCTGGGAAAGTTACTTAACCTCATTTCCACAATTTCTTCAACTATAAAATGAGCTTGAGAAGTCAATGGAAAATTGCACCAATATCTTTGCCGGGAAAACACCAAATAAAGAGTTGGACATGACTGAAAATAGCACAAGTGCAAGTTATGTATTATTCTTTACATTTTTTTGCATCATTTTTACCAGAAATACCTTACTTCATATTTATTAACCCCTCCCATCCAGGGGAGACATTTTTTTCCAAAACAGACAAATGATTCCAAGCTGCATTATGGGAAGTCACTTTGTCTAGGATCTAAAGGAATTGTGTCATTTGCTTCCAGTGTTCCTTTTACTATGACTCAATGGGGTTACTAACTATTGAGCTCATGGCCATGATGTCAAGCAGCCAAATCCTATGTGTACCATTGAGAAGCTCTGACAAAAACTGAACACACCCACCTAAAGTTCAATTTAGCAATTAATGACGCATTTGCACAGACCCTGGTATGCTACAATTGTTTTTCAGGGGAGCAGAATGAAGAATGCTGTGGCTCCTCAGAGGAACCTCCATACTTCAAGCAGACAATGCTCTTATACATTTACAAACTTCATCCTAAGTCCTTCCCATAAGCCATAGCAAGCCTTCTTTCATTGAGAAAAATGTCCATGGGATCAGTGTGTGGTCAGTTGGTCACCTATTTTTCATTTATGAATTAGTTCAGAAACAATTCTCCCATACTTTAGTTCTAGTGAGCTTACTGACTCAAAGATACAGGAAACAATAGGAGCTGAGCACAATAATCCATGCCCTGGAGAATTCTGTACAGTTTGCAGTAGGCCATGGAAAAAGTTTATCCAACAAGTCTTCTCTTTCTTCCAGATCTGGCTTCTTCTTGAGGCATATAAGTGAAGGTACTCCTTAAGAGTCCTTAAGAGTCTTGGCATCAGCCCAAAGACACAAGTAGGTCTTAGAATGTTAGTGGCAGGTCACACTCAGATTTATAATATGAGTGCCACATGAAAGCAAAACAGAGGCCTTATCTTCAAGGGAAGAGGAGTTTTCTCATCTGTAAAATGAGTTAGAGGAGGAAATGGCAAATCACTCCAATATGTTTGCCAAAAAAACCCCAAATGATGTCATGAAGGGTCAGACACTACTAAAATGAGACAAGAATCACAGATGGTATCATTGACTGACTGATACCAGGACAAGTCCAAGGACAGTGTCTTTTCTTATAAAATGAAAAGTTAAAATATTGCTAACAAGAAGGAACTCTTAAGTGGAAGTGGTCCAAGAAAGGAGAGGAGTGGTAATATAATATTCTGGAATATGAACCCCTAAATCATGTTTGAACACACTATGTTCAACACAAGCCCTTTGAAACAAAGAGTAAAAATTAATTGGAAACTAAACTACTTTATCTTAAAAGATGTGTACAATAAAGAACAAAACACAGAAACAATCATTCATTTTAATGATGGTAATTGCAATAATTTTTTGAATAAATCCAAAACATTATTTAGGATAACATTTGCATTTCTAAACATTTTCATCAATAAAAGAGATATATCAGATCAAAGAGCTGTCCATGCAACAATATTCCCCCTCAGACACCAATAAATTTTAAAAAATGAAATAAAAATTCCAAAAATTAAACAAGAGATTAACAAAACTGAAAGCAAAAATATTGAATTAATAGAACTAGTAGATAATTTTTGAAAAAGTGAAAAAAGAAATGTTGTTAGCTAGTGTAATCAACAAAACTGAACTGAGCATATCAAAAAATGGAAAGAGTAAAACACTGAAGAAGATATAAAAGGAATTAGAAATTGGAGTTGGTTTCAGATATGAGAATATTGGTAACAGCTCACATTCAGTTGCATAATATGAATGTCACTTGAAGGTAAATTAGTATCCTTGGTTTTTGGGTGGAAGTCAAGGTTCAAAATCACAAGTTTTACACCATTTCCACAGTATTCCATGTGGTTATGGACAAATCAATGAAAATGGCAGCTAGCAACAATCTAGTGCAGGGGTGGGGAACCTGTGGCTTCAAGGCTACACGTGGATCCCCAGGTCCTGAAGAGCAGCATTTTGACAGAATCCAAAGTTAGGACTTGTTCCGTGGAGTTTGGATTCAATAAAAGGGCCACACTTGAGGACCTAGAATGCCATACGTGGCCTGAAGGTTGCAGGTTCCCATTTAAAGTTTGCACCTCAAGGTTTGCAAAGTACTTTAGATTTTTTTAATCTCATTTTTAAGTTTATTAAAGATTCGCCAAATTGGGTTGGCTCTTAAGGAGCCTAAGCATTTGTAATACTTATATTCACAGGTGGGCCAATTAGAATCGCAGCTAGACAGAGTCTGAGCTGGATTGCATCTGAGCACCTTCAAGGAGGCAAAATAGAACTAAATACAGAAAAGACTGCAGGAGGTATCTGGGGGTGGTCTGGTAGTCCAGGGTGATGAGAAGAGGGGTTTTGGGAGGGTCTTGAGGAGAAGTCCAAGGAGAGAATCCAAGGAGAGTCAAAGGATGGAAACAGCTGGAGGCAATCAGAAGATATCTGACTTTGGAGGGTTTGAGTGGGAAGCAGGTGGGGCAATCAAGAGGTAACAGATAATGGTCACAGTTTTGAGTATGAAAAGCCAGGTTCCATGGAGAGATCTGAGGAAAGATCAATTTGAGTATGAAAAGCCAGGTTAAGTGGGAAGATTCAAGGAGCATTCAAGGAAATTCCCAGAGTCTGAACCCCATCATTCCTCCCTCAAACAGATTGAACCCAAATTATTTTGGGGTAAAGGGCAAAGATCTCAGCTTCTGAAACCGCTTCCCCTGGCAAGGGGTGTAGAGCTGTCCCTGCCTTGATAGGTCCTGTTCAAGGGTTCAGAACCTGAGTGGTGCCAGGTCTGTCATCTGGAAGTTGATGACTTGCATTCAGGAAAAGACAAACCTGGCAAGGAGCTTAGGCAAACACACACAAAACAGGTACAAAAGGAGTATAAAGAAAAGGCAATTTCCCTGGCATAAAAGATAATTTCTCTGGACAGAATTACAGATGAGTATGGCAAGGCCACAACATAGAAGGGCATCTTTGATAGGGGAATTTTTTGCTGTCAGATATCCCCTTTCTTTCCAGATTGCTCCGTGGATATGTAGAACAAGGAAAGCATATTTTGAGTAAATAAAAACATCAACTGGCCTGGGGACAGGTCCTAAGGAATGGGTTAAGACTCCCAAAGCCTGTCCTCTCCTTTCATCAACATACAGAGTGAAAGGTTTTCCCAGATTGGGTAGACATAGTGATGGGATGGTGGTCAAATTACTTTTCAGAGTCTCATAAACTTTAGCCTAGCCTGAGTCGGTGCCCTGAATAGGGTCATAAAGGGGTTTAGCAATAAAATCAAAATTAGGAATCCAGAGTCTACAAAATCCAGTCATGCCTAAAAGAACTTGAACTTGTTTCTTAGTGGGTGGAACAGGGATAGATAGGATTGTCCTTTTTCTTCTCAGAAGTTAAGGAGAGGTGGGCATGAGTTCATGGCCCAGATACTTTATGGACTGGCATGCCATCTGGACTTTGTTCAAAGAGACCCTATAGCCTTGAATGCCTAAGAAATTAAGGGCTTCTGTGGCAGCAGCCAAGGAATACACCTAGGTGGGGCTACAAATAAAAATATCATTCACATACTGAATTAAGCTATTACCTGCTAGTTTCAGGTGCCTTAAAGCCCTTCCCAAAGCCTGGCTAAATAAACTAGGGTTATTTCGAAAGCTTTGGGGCAAGACTGTCCATGTTAACTGATATGGACTTGATTCCCCAGGAAAAGTACAATCAAAAGCAAAAATAAATTGTGTGTATTCTCCATTAGGTTTTTGCAGGAAGGATTGCAGTGTTTCATGGACATGAACAAGGGACAAGGATTCTATACTTAAGTAATTTTTCAATTAAAGGTTGTAGTCCTTCCCAGGTCTCAGGTTTAATCAGATACTGGCTGAGATGGGGGAGCACTTTAGGGTCTGGGAGGCTAACAACAACTGGGGTGGCAGAAGTAGCTTGCCCTGGAATTTCCAGATCCCAAACAATTGACTCAGCTGTCTCCCACACTCTCAAGTGAACATGGGGAGATTTAGTGAACAGAGGGAAAAAGGATATGGGAGGATTAAGTAGAGAAAATTGGTTCCCCATTTTCACCATCCAGGTCCCTTTCCAACAAAGGGCAAGGTCAGAGGAGGGCATAAGGAAGGAGTGTTTAAACAACCGATCCTCAAGCAGGCTGGGGAGGGGCTATGTCTGGAGACATTCCTTAGTTTCCCCTTCAATTTCTGTGACCTGAAGGATCAAGGGACAGGTAGGGCCAGAGTAACTGGTTAAAGCAGATACCTTAGCCATGTTAAAGTGGATAACCTTACCTTCAGCCTTTGTTTTTGCCCAGGGCTTGGCAAAAGAGGTGGAGAAAGTGGGAGCAATACCAGCATTCCAAGTCTTGAGAACACTGGAGGACATGGTACTGGGGGGCAGCTCCACCACTTTTCCGTCCTGAGGGACAGTCTTTTCTCCAATGTCCCTCCTGGTCACATGGGCACAGTTCCAGAGGCACTTGTTCCTGGGGTTCCCTCTAGGGGGGCACCTTGGAGGGGCCCTCTTTGGACCAGTGACCCTTCTTGTAGCAACAAAAGCAGGTTTCCCCACTGCCCAAGTAGCCAAACTTCTTCCAAGGGGGTGCTCCCTGGGTCTTTTCCTGGCCAAGACAGCAGTCAAGAATTGAGCATGCTCCCTGGCCCTGGCCCTTCTCCTTCATCCTCTTTCCTCTGTTGCAAAGAGGCCTCTGTTGTTAAAGACTCCAAAGGCCATCTCCAGTAATTGGGCCTGAGGTGTTTGGGGTCCCATTGTCAGCTTCTGCAGTTTCCTGTTGATATCTGGGACAGACTGATTAATAAAATACATTCTAAAGATTGCTGCCCCTTCTATGGAGTCAGGATCTCAATTTCTATGTTTTTTAATAGCTTCTACTAGCAGGTCTTGAAAAAGGGCAGGATTTTTCTCTTCTTCCTCTGTAATTTCCCTAATTTTTTGAAAATTGACTTGTTTTGGAAATGCAATTTTTAGGCCTTCTAACAGGCAAATTACCATAAAGTGTCTCTTTCCCCTGTCCTCACTCGTTTGATAATCCCACCCTGGATTACTAGTGGGAACAGCAACTGTTCCTGAGGGTTAATTTATGGGATCATTGCTAGCCATACGATCCCCAAACTTTTGGGCATGTTCCCAGATTCTCCCCTTCTCCTCAACAGTACAACAGACAGAGAAAAGAATATGCAGATCCTTCCAAGAAAGTTCAAATTGCAGGGATATATCCCTAACACCCTCAGTAAACTTAGTGGGGTCTTCTGAGTATCTTCCCAGTTTCTCTTTAACCTGAATGAGATACAGAGCATGCACTTCCCTCAAGGGAAAAATCCTTGAAGGCAATGTAGGGACAGGGGCTTGGTTAGAGAAATAAGAAGTCCCAGTTTTCATGAGGGAGGGACTGGGGAATGCTGACTCAACTGGTTTGCTGGCTGGCAAGGAGAAAGATCAGCTGGCACCTGAGGAGGCAAAGGGGTTAGAAGGGGAGATACCCCAGAGACCACCATGGGTGTGGGGTCTGAGGCCTGAGTGAATGTTGCCCTAGTGAGAGGGGCTGCAGAGGGAGGCAAGACCCATGACTGGGAACTGAGCAGAGGTTGAGAATGGAGATAGGGGAGGAGGTGAGGTCGAGACCCTAGGAGCCACAAACAGGAGGTCATCCAAAACATCCAATTTCCCATTTGTGGGGCAACTCTAGCAACAAGCATCTTACAATCTTTTCTGAGAATGGCATCCTGAGAGAGTTTGACAAAGGCCCTTATGTAAGGTATTTCTATCCATTTTTCTTCTTGGAGACAATATAATTCTAATTGTAAAAGAATATTACATTGTAAGGTCCCAAACATGGACCACACTTCATTGTCCTTCAGTAATACTGAGGCCAAAATGTGTTGCAAAAGAACACCAACGTTTTCTTTTTAAGTTCTTTAGAGAAGCTAAGTTTTTTTCCAATTTTGTAAGAGACAGCCCAAAAGCGAATTCTTTGGAATTGATGAAGTTTGATCCATTACTTGGCGTGGGGCTGGACATCCTTCCCTCCTTAAAGGAGGACTTGGGAGTAAGCCTTGAGAAAAAAAAAAATAACAACAGGACAAAAATAACTAAGTTTTCCCTGATTTCCTAGCCCCCAGGAAGTTCAGAGAATTGTGTTTTGGAGGGTATACCCAGGTCCACTGCCTCAAACATAACCACTGGACTGACAGGAAGTTCATAGACTTTGCCTGATACTGGAACCTGAAGCCAGGTCTGAAAATATGCTTCCAAGGTGCTTGGAGAGCAAGAAAGTGATAGGGAGGGGAGAGACTAGCATACCTTCTAGTTTTAGCAGAAGAGTTTGAGATTAGCATTGGGCAGGGAACCACAAATGAAGTTTAGGGGTAATGGGAGACCCAATATATCAATAGTCTGGGTCATGCTCAAATGAATTTTACTCAAACCTTCTTAAAGTCAAAGATAACTAAGTTTATTAAAGATTCACCAAATTGGGTTGGCTCTTAAGGAGCCTAAGCATTTATAATGTTTGTATTCACAAGTGGGCCAGATAGAATCTCAACTAGACAGAGTCTGAGCTGGATTGCATCTGAGCCTTTAATCTCATTTTTTAAAAATTTCATTTTTGTTATCTTAATATCATTTGGTCATGACAATAATCATTTTAGGCTGGTCTGGTTATTATCCCTATTTTAAAGATGATGAAACTGAGACTGAAAGAATTTAGATGATATGTGTAGGGACATAGAGATAATAAATGTATAACAGTTGGAATTAAGTTCTCACTGACTAAATATCCTTCATTCTATGTAACTTACTTGCCAGTAGATCATAAGATTGAGTCGGAAAAGTCTTTATGAATGATCAAGTTTTGCAAATGAGGGAACTAAGGCTTTGGGAAGGTAAAGGTCTTGCCCAGGGTAACACACAAAGTAACAAAACCAGATTTTCAATTTAGGTAATCTCATCCCAAATCAAATAGCCTTTGTATTCTACATGGGGCCACTGGTTCATACATTTTTTAAAATTTCCCTGTGTTTTTCAAAGGATTTAAAAAAAAATTAAGTGAAAATCTTTAAACCCTGAATTTAAAAAGATCCTACTTTTGCCTTACATATTATTTTATTTTAGTGGTCAAATTCTTTTATCAGTTTATAGCAGGGTTTAAATACTTGTAAATACAAAAATCATGGTGTACAATTTGGAGCATGAAAAAGGCCATCTAGTCTCACTGTTTTATTTTGCTGGTGAGATAACTAAGGACCAAAAAGTTGAAGGGAGATGCAAAATGTCACAGATTCATTTAGTGATAGAGGTAGGACCAGATCTAATCTCTCTTACCTCTGAGTTCATGAGGTTTTCTGCTGCCCCACATTTCCTTTTTGAAAGGTAGAATCTAAAACTACACACCTTGCTTCTAATCTTTCCTCTTCCATTGTAGACCTTGGACAAATTATTTAATTCTCTTTATTTCAGTTCCTTTATCAGTAAAAAGAGGGGACTGGAGTAGATGATCTCTAAGGTCACTTCTAGCATCAAGTCTATGATTCTTGATTTTCATGATTGTTTTCTGGGTCTTCTTAATTCATATTTTTGATGTGTTTGATTTGATTCATTCAATTCAACAATTATTTATTAAGTGCCCACTCTGAGCTAGGCGCTGTGATGGCTTCCAAATGTTCATGGGGAAAAACAAAAACAAAAACAAAAACAGCTACTACCCTTAAGGAATGTACATTCTACAACGTAGGAAATAGTATGTACAGAGATAAGTTAATAGAAAACACATTCAGTTAATATAAAATATTCAATTGGGAGCATTGGCCATCAGAAGAACAGGAATGCTTTTGAGAATAAAAGTTGGTATTTGAGCAAAACCTATTAAGGAGCTAGGGATTCTAAAAGGAAGAGTATAGTAGACAGAGCATTTGAGGCACAGGGGCACCTTGTGTGAAGGCACATAGGTAGGATATGGGAAAGTGTGGATGGGGAAATAAAAGTAGATTGATCTTCCTGAAATGAGGAATACATAGTTGAACCTAATGTGAAATCAATCTGGAAAAAAAAGTTTAGAGACAGATGGAGAGGACCTTTAAGAGCCACATCGAGGAATTTGTCTTTTATCTTGGAAGCAAAATGGAGACACTAAAGGTCAGTGACCATAAGAGTGACATGGTAGACCAGTACTTTGGAAAAATCAATTTGGTAATTGTGTGAAAAAGGTCATGTTTTTTAACGGAAGATTCCTTTTTTAAAAAATGGAGGATTGTAAGTATTTTTGTAGGTGGTAAGGAAGGAGGAAGTGGATAAGGTGGGAATTCAAATAAAATAAAGATAAGGAATGATTTAAGCGTTAAATTCCTTGAGGCAGTTACTTGTTGCTGTGAATAGAGTTAGAAAGACCTGAATTCAAATGAGGTCTGAGATAATTACTGGATTTGTGATGCTGGGCAGGTCACTTATCTTTTGTCTTCCTCAGCTTCTTCTTCTGTAAAACAAAGACAAGAATAGCACCTACTCCAATGGTTGTGATTATAAAATAGGATATAATTTGTGAAGCACTCTCCAAACCCTATAATACTTTATGAATGCTAACTATTATAATTAGTACTAGAGGATTGAAAAGGGATGAGATGAAGAGAACAGAAAAAGAGATTGACTTTGGCAAGTGTATAAGACCAACCTTTTCCTCTGATATAGGACCAAACAGGAGAGAACAGGGGATAATTTAAAGAGTTTTGGATGTATATTAGAAGACATAATGAACTTTCTCTGCTGAAGCAGAGGAGGAAAGAAGTGTCATAGGAGATCTTAGGAGATATGGTATTTGGAATAGGTTATTTGAAGAGTGTGATAGAGTTAATTGAAGAATAACTATTTTGCTTTGGGCCAGGCAGGGTTAAAGTGAGACAAGGCAGTGTGAAGATGTAGTGAAACAAGTCAACATGGTTTCGGTACTGATTTACAAGAACATTTCTAGGACCAGAAATAGTGGATGGTAGGCCTAACTCAGGGACAGAATGGTTGGTAAAAGACAAAATATTAATGAACTCTAAGGTTCACAGAGCATGAGTGAACCAGTCAATCACAGACTCCAACCTATGAAGGGAAAGCAGATAGGCTAATATTGGGGAAATTAAATTAATTTTTAAGTTCCAAGTTCTCTTCCTTTCTCCACTTCCTGCTCCATCCATTAAGAAGGCAACAAATGATATCCATTATGAATATGAAATCATGCAAAACATTTCTGCATTGGCCAGGTTCTGAAACAAATCAAGAAAAATAAAGGAAAAACATGTTTCAATCTGCACTCTGAGACAATCAGTTCTCTGTCCAGAGGAGGGTTGCATTTTACATCATTAGACCTTTGGAATCATGATGGATGATTTTATTGATCAGTTACAAAATCTTTCATAGTTAATTAACATTAGCATATTTCTATCATTGTAAAGACTGTTCTCTTTATTGAGTTCACTTCACTTTGGACCAACTTATACAGGTTTTTCTAAAATCATCCTCTCCATTGTTTCTTATCACATTCTCATACCATAACTTATTCAGGCATTTCCTAGTTGATGGATATCTCACCAGTTTCTAGTTCTGTGCTCCTACAAAAAAGGGGTGCATAGGGTATTCAGGTAGGACTAGGATCTCTGATTGGAGGGTTTACTGAGACTTTTTAGGACCACTCATGCGACTTTCATGTCCACCTGTCATTCTAAGAAGCTACAGTATGCACAGTGGGCACACCCTGGTAAAACTGTCTCAACAGATGGGCTAAACCAGCTTGAAGGTAACTGTCAGCCTTCAAACCTGTGAGCTAAGGGGATGACTATCCCAAGTATGTGAAGATGGAATGGGTGGATGAAAACAATTAATGCCAATGGCCATGAAGTCAGGTGAGGCTTCTAAGAGTTGCTTTATTTTTATTTTAATTGGTTGTGTATTCACCCTTTTATTTATGACATTTGTAATTTGTTTTTCTTATTTTTAAAAAAAATAAATTATCCAATGGTTTATCTTTATTACTATTTTTCCATAAAGTTAGTTCCTAATTTTATTTATTAGCTCATTTCTTTTCAATTGCACAGTTCTTTCCTTTGATTTTCAAAATTGCCATTTTGAGGATTTTTAATACGCTTTTTTATTTTTTAGTTGAATGCTCAGTTAATCATTTTACCTTTTATCTCTTTTATTGATATTAGCATTTAGAGATATAAATTTCCACCATAAGTACTGCTTTCACCAAGTTTTGATGTTATTGTCATTATCTTTAATGGGATTATAAAATGTTCTTATGATTTATTTTTTGTCCTACTCATTCTTTAGGATTAGATTTTCTTAGTTTCCATGTAGTCTTTAATTTAGGCTTCTGAGGCCCTTTATTAAATAGTTTCATTGCATTATAGTCCAAAAAGTATACATTCAATTTATTTGCTTCTCTGCATTTGTTTGTGAGTTTTTAATTCCCCAATTTCTGGTTTTTTTTTTTTTAAAAGCTTCTACATACAACTAAAAAATAAGTATATTATTTTCTATTCCCATTCAATATTCTCCAGAAGTCTAGCATATCTAACTTTTCTAACATTCCATTTATCTCTTTAACTTCTTTTTTTGTTTATTTTATGGTTATGTTTACCTCAGTCTTAGAGAGGCAAATTGACATCTCCTAGTAATATTGTATTACTGTCTATTTTGTTCTCTAGCTCATTTAACTTTTGCTTCCAGAATTTGGATACTATACCATTTGGTACACATATGTTCTGTATTCAAAGTGATTTATGTTGTTTTTAAAGAAAATATATTTTCTTGGTTATCTCTTTTAATTAGTTCCATTTTAATTTTGCTTTGCCTGAGATTACTACCCTTGCCTTATTTTACTTCAGCTAAAACTTAATAGATTCTCTTTTAATGCCTTATTCTAACACTGTGTGTGTGTGTGTGTGTGTGTGTGTGTGTGTGTGTGTGTGTGTATTTCCATTTCAAGTACATCTCTTATAAACAACATATTGTTCGATTCTGGTTTCTAATTCATTCTGCCTTTGTAGTGTTTTTAATCTCATTGCCACTCACAGTTGTGATTCCTAATTACATTTCTCTCCATTCTATTCTCTTCTGTTTATTCTTCTCTTTTTCTACCCTGTCTTCTTTATAAAAGACTTTTTTTTGCTTCTGACTACTGCCTCCCTTCATCTATCTTCTTCCTTATCACCCACCTCTTTCTTATTCATCCCCCTTACTACTTCCCCATTGAATAACATGAATTTCTATACCAAACTACGTCTACATATGTATTCTTCCTTATCAGAACCAATTCTTGTGAAAGTGAGGTGTAAACGTTGAGTACCATATTTTCTCTCCCATTATAAAAACTCTTCCTTACATTCCTTTTACACCTGAGATAATTTCCTTCTCCTTCTCATGCATTATTTTTCCTCATTCTTCTATTCTTCTTTTGAGATTGTCCCAAAATAATAGACTCAAACTTATTCCACCGGCCTAAGGACAATCCTTTTAAGTGTTCTAATAATGATAATGCTTCTAGGGGTTACATGTATCGTCTTCCTATATAGGAATGTCAATAGTTTAAACTTATTAAGTCCCTGACAATTCCTCATTCATGTTTTCTTTATGCTTCTCTTGTGTCTTGCATTTCATGTCAAATTTTCTCTTCAGCTCTGTTTTTTTCCCTTTAATCAGCAATGTTTGAATGTCCTCTAGAACATTAAATGTCACCTCCTACCCCCATAGAAATATACTCAATTTTTCTAGGTAAGTTATTCTTAGTTGTAACATTAGCTCTTTTCCTACCTTGCAAATTAAAATTGGATAATGGGCAAAAGCACTGTCAAATGGTACCATGTATGTACCTAATGCTCTCTGAGGCATGCCTTGAAATCTTTTTCTGACCAGATGTTGAGTCCCCTTACGTACCTTATGCTATCCTTGGGATATCTTGAATTATTTTTCTGACCAAATGTTCAGTCCTATTAATATTTATGCTACTAAACTTTCCTGGAATAGTCACTGCTACTGCCTACACTTGGTGCCTACACCAAGACCCTCAACTTGTGCCACGTCCACCACACTCTGCACCTGATCAGCCCCGACTCCAGGTATGCAGATCTCTCTTTCTGTCTCCTGTGCTGCCATGGGCTGGAAAATTACTCATTGTGACTTTTTCATTGCTTAACTTACTCAGAGTTCATTCTGAATGCTTTTAAAGTTTGCTTTAAAGTTCACTTCATTTCGCCCTCTTGGTTGTATTACCCCCACTCCCGACCCTCAGAAATTAACTTTATAAACACATAGGAAAACAGGAACTGGTGATAATGTTAATGAATTAACGTAGGTCAAGGAAGGGTGAGGTGCAATGAGAGGATTTATAGGAGGCTGAGGTCCAAGAGAGTAATTTAATAATTACCATTCCTGGAGGTGGATTTGTCCATTAGATTAAGAAGAGGACATCGCTATGCTTGGGTAAAAAAGACAAGGTAGAGGTTATGGACATTGGGGATATTGAAGAACTGCTTATTAATATAAGGTCCTAATGAGCTTAATGAAGTATAATTACTTATTGTCATCTGTGCTGATAAATCATAAGTATACAATGAGTACAATTGTGTTATATTTAATCTACATTCAAAATTTGAATTAATAGAAGAATACAGCTTCATCTAGAAAGAATATATAATTCTATAACTGTCATGAAAGATTGATCAATGCCATGACTTACTCTGCTGATTATTTTTCTCTTGTTTCAGGCCAATCAGAGAAATCCCTAAAGACATCTTTAGAAAGTGGGTGAGAAATGAAGAAGGTCGTGGCTGTGGAATTAACCTGCCTCAGATCTCTAGCTTGTCATCTTCATTATCCTCTACTTCATGACCTTGTGTGGGACCTGGCGATGGTTGTATCTTCTGGGACTCCTGTCTCCTCGCACCATGGCTTTTACCTCAATAACCTCTTTCATGTATTTTAGGACACTGCAGGTAGAAGTTGAATTATTTGGAATTTTGAAGAGGGAATTCCTGTTCAAGGATGGGATGGAATAAATGTCCTCTGAAGCAATTTCCTTCTTTGGGAAGCTCTGATTCTATAGGCAAATTTGTCAGTTTATCTTTTAAGAGAGAGTTTGAGAAGGTACTCTGTTTGTGAGATGCCTGCTGGAATGAGGCCTTCATTCTGAGAATCCAGACTGAACTGCTAGAAATAAGAAGCACTTTCTAGAAGAGTGACCTACACATCACCCCAACCATTCTCACAATTCTCCTACCAACAAAGATTCTGGAGTTTGAGGGGTTGCACTAGAGAAGTTACTCTGAGACATATTGTGGGCTAAAAAAAGGAAGCTATGCTGCTCCCTTATCCTCCATCTGCCATATGACCAGCTTCTTTTAGTGAAAGCATGTGAAAAGCATGGAGATGTTTCTCTTTAAAGAGGTCAATGCAATTGCATGGTTTTGTGGGAGGTGTCAATACCTGGAACCTAAGGGACTTGCCTCTTTCACTAACTGTTACTCTTTAATGTCTGCTGTCTCTGATACTGCAACATAAGTTTTGTGTTTTTTATTTCTTAACTCTTTAGGGATTAAGTCTTCTAGTGCAGCATGGAAAAGCCCTGATAACAACAGCTCAATGCACTCCCGGCTTCCCTAAAAAATCAGAATTGAGTACCCCAGGAATAGTGATGTAGTCACATGTTATGCAGTCAGAAGAGTGAGGAGCTTTGGCTGGCCTCACTGGAATATTTTCCCCTAAGATCACCTGAAGTCTCATTCTTTTTTAACTCCATGTACAAACTATAGAAATGGCAGCCAGGAAACTGAGCCATTTTGCCTCATTTAATTGGAACAAACACATTTTGTTGACCATTATTCTTTTGTGGTTTTTTACTCAAAAGAGTTTCTCTGCACCTAGGTGAAATAAATGACTTTATGTGCACAGAAATCCACGATTAGTAGTGGTTGGGGATAAGAGTCCTTATGCTGGAGAACTCTGACAATTCAACACCATGAAAAAGAGGAGTTTCTCCAATGGGACCTCTTTTCTCTTCTATGAGTTAGACTTCTTATGAATGATGGATATGTGAAGATGCTCTGCCCCTCCTAGACTTTAAAATTTTATTACTAATCCTGAAAGACTTGGGGAGATATTTTTTTATAATTTATTTAATTTTTTAAAGTTCTATAATCACTACCATAAAACTTAGATTCCCCCACCCCCGCTTACCCTCCATAACGCCCCTCCCTCCCCGAAACGGCACACAACACTATATAGGATCTACATATACTTTTCTATTGAATACGTTTTCACTATAGGCATGCTATGTAGATGAACTAAAATAAATGGAAGAAATCATATAACAAATCAAATCATAATACAAACACACACACACACACACACACACACATCATCTGCTACATTCTGCGAATGAATTCCATAGTTCTTTCTCTGAGTGTGGAAGGCATTTTGCCTTAGAAGATCACTGGGAATTTTTTTTTTTAAAGTTCTTGCGTTTTGGCCCTGAAAAACCGATCCCAAAGGTCCGTAGCACACCGGACAGGAGCCGAGCCCAGCCCTGCCCTGGCTGCTGCATGGAGAGGAATAGATCCGAGCAGACTTCAGGAATAGAATCTCCAGCGGCCAGGAAGGTCCCTCCACCCACAGACGCACAGGTCAGTGAGAGAGACATCTGGATGGGCTGAGAGGGGAGCGGGGTTTCTCTGTGACTCGGGCCCCCTCAGGAGGCAGCAGCAGAGGCAGCAGTGGCCAGAGGCTCTCACAGTAGGCAGGAGCTCTGCAGTAGCTCCATTACAGAAGATCTCTGCATAAACACCCTGAGGGAACTGAGCCTGGGAGGCGACCCTGCCCCCACCTGAGAACCTGATTTAATCTTACCCTGAGTAGAAGCCAGTCAGTAGCTGAAAGCCTTGAGTTTGGGGAGCAACATTGAATCTCAGACCCCAAGCACTAGCGGGGGGGATCTAGGCAGGGGTGGAGAAGAACCTCAGAAGTCAAGTAACTGGCTGGGAAAATGCCCAGAAAAGGGAAAAAAAAATAAGACCATAGAAGGGTACTTTCTTAGGGACCAAATGATTTCAACCTTCCTCTCTGACAAGGAAGAAAACTGCTTACCATCAGGTAAAGACATAAGAGTCAAGGCCTTTGTATTCCAAACATCTGAAATAGATATCCAATGGGCTCAGGCCATGGAAGAGCTCAAAAAGGATTTTGAAAATCAAGTTAGACAGTTGGAGGAAAAACTAGGAAGAGAAATGAGAGAGATGCAAGAAAAGCATGAAAAATGGATCAATACCTTGATAAAGGAGACCCAAAAAAATGCTGAAGAAAATAACACCTTGAAAAATAGGCTAACTCAATTGGCAAAAGAGGGTCAAAAAGTCAATGAGGAAAAGAATGCTTTCA
>CM053770.1:263171863-263192519 GCA_028658325.1 Potorous gilbertii
ATAAAATCTTAATTTTAAGGAAGTGATTGTAGAACATTTATAAATAAATAAAATAAAAATTAAAAAAAATCTACCTCTTACAGGAAAAAAAAATATGATTCCTTCCTAGTCAACTCATCCTGTACTCTCTGTCTCTCTCTCTCTCTTTGTGTGTGTGTGCATGTGTGTGTGCATGTGCGTGTGCGTGTGCGTGCGTGTGTGTGTGGTTGCGCGTGTGTGTGTGTGTGTGTGTAATCCCACCAACTGCCCAGATACTGAGAAAAGTTTGAGGGATTAGAAATACTGTCTTTTCATGTAGAAAAGGAAACAGTTCAACTTTAGTAAGTCTCTTATGATTTCTCTTTCCTGTTTACCTTTACATGCTTCTCTTTATTCTTGTGTTTGAAAGCCAAATTTTCTTTTCAGCTCTGGTCTTTTCATTGAGAATGCTTGAAAATCCTCTATTTCATTGAAAGATTATTTTTTTTCTCTGAAGTATTATACTCAATTTTGCTGGGTAGGTGACTCTTGATTTTATGAGAAACCAAGAAATCACAAAAAAACCCCAAAAAAATGAAAAAATGGAAGATATTATGAAATATCTCATTAGGAAAACAACTGACCTGGAAATCAGATCCAGGAGAGACTATTTAAAATTATGAGACTACCTGAAAGCCATGATCAAAAAAAGAGTTTGCACACGATCTTTCAAGAAATTATCAATGAAAACTGTCCTTGTGGTGAATGAGATTGCAGGTTGATTAATGAGATGTTAAAGGATTACTTTGCAGCAGTGAGAGTCAATTAAAGGTTATATAACTTAAATTTTTAGTGGAACCGGTCAACATAATTTCATGATTATCTTCAGCTTTGCTTAGCAGCGTGATTATAGGAATGAAGGCTGCATGTAACGTTAATGATCCAAGAGTAAAGTCAATGAGATAATAAAATAGTTTCTGAACTTAGATGAGATTTCAATGGAGGAATAAGTCATGTGAAAACAGCAAGTTAAGAAACTGTGAGTTTAGGATGTTTGAGGAAGAACTAGTAAGTATATTGAAGTGCGAGTGTTAGAGTTGGGGAGCAGAGAAGCAATAGCAAGGTTATGAATTCTTAGCTTTATTCAGGCTCTGGGTGAGGGAAGACCCAATTAAGCTCCTTCAGTTAGAGTTCCTCAGAAGTTCCTTCCCCTTCTTCAATGCCAATAAGTCCAGAAAGAGCCCATACTCTAAGGTTTATTCTGGATTGTTTGAGTCGTTTGCACCACAGTCCCAGCCATATAGTGAATAAAAAGGGCTCGTTTTTTTCCACTTGGCTGCAGATCAGAACAAGTTTAAGGGTTTTCTGTGAATGCTCTAACATCCAGACAGAATTTCATGTGATGACTCCACGGTACAGGCTCAAAAGGATGAGGCTCATTGACCAGTATCCTCTTACAAGAGTCTTTAACAGAGTGAAGTATATTCATGAGAAAGGCATAGCCATCCTACTCTACTTACTAGCATATTTTCTCATGCTGATTTTTCTTGCCAAATAAGACATACTACAAATTTTAGGTATGACCTCGCATATGTTGAATTGTTAAAGTTAGTAGGCAAAAACAAGTTGTGAAGGAATATGCAAAAAATATTTTTATGAATAGGTGTCTGGAAAAATGAACTGGAGAGACTAGGCCAATATTTCTGCCCTTGAAACAAGATATGTATTTTGCAATAGATTATGGTTGGAACTTACTCATTGCATGGAAATCTATTTTTTGAAGGTTTCTTTCTTGTCACAGGTGAAAAATCCAGCTTCAAAAAGTTACTTATGGAGAATAGGTCAGAAGTGAATGAATTCATTCTTGTAGGATTGACAGATGCTCCAGAGCTCCAGATCCCCCTCTTCATAGCTTTCACCATCATTTACCTCTTTACCCTGGTGGGGAAACTGATGATGATAGCTCTGATCTCCTGGGACTCCTGTCTCCATACACATATGCACTTTTTCTTCAGTAATCTCTCTCTGGAGGATTTTGACTGTTCTTCACCTATTACTCCCAAGGTAATAGCTATCTTTCTCATGGAAGACAAGATAATATCCTATAATGGGTGTGCTGCATAGTTTTTCTTCTTTGTGGCCTTTTCCACAGTTGAAAATTTTCTACTGGATGCTATGAGCTATGATCACCACGCAGCTGTGTGTAAGCCCCTCTATTACACCAACCACCATGACATCTAGTGTATGTGCTGGTTTAGATATTGTCTCCTATGTCTGTGGCTTTCTGAATTCTTCCATTCACACAAGGGACACTTTAAGCTTTGATTTTTGTAGTTCCAATGTGGTCCATGACTTTTTCTGTGATTTTCCAGCACTTGTGACTCTGTTCACATCAGTGAATTGACTGTCTTCTTTGTTGTGGGATTCAATGCCTTTTTTGCCTTTTTCATCATCTTGATATCCTACTTATTTATCTTCATTGCCATCTTGAGGAGGAGCTCAGCTGAGGTCGAAGGAAAGCCTTCTCCACCTGTGCTTCCCACCTCACGACAGTATTCATATTTTATGGGACAGTAATCTTAATGTATTTACAACTTAGTTCTTGTCATTCCATGGACACAGACAAAGTAGTGTCTGTCTTCTACACTATAGTTATCCCCATGTTGAACCCTCTGGTTTATAGCCTAAGGAGTAAAGATGGTAAGAATACTTCCATTAAAATTTCTTGGGGTGCAAGTCATCATTAGTCTTATCCCTGTAATTTCGTTGCAAATGTAATATATCTTTTCTTCTTCCATCCACATAGTATACACAAGTATAGAGAGAGGCCCGCACTCTCTTTTTCCTCCATCAAATGGGAAGAATAGATTCTCCTTTTTCTTCCTAAACCTGGGAAGTATCTCCCTCTGAAGGTTTCTAACCACTGAATCTGTGATCAGTAGTTTATAGAATTGGGGGAGTGTAAACTGTCTATCTCAATTACATCCTCACTCCACAATTTCAGAAATTCAGAAAATTCCACCTTGAATTTGGAAAAAACTTTAGCCTAGCCCTTGCTGTGGAACAGGGCATGATGTCAAGTACTGCAAATAGCCCTTGTGCACATTCCACTTGCTCACTGGATAACTTGGTCTAAGTAATTATTACGTGAATTGCATATTATAATTGCGGAATTCCCTATCAAAGTTGTTATGAAAAATTGCTACAAAAAATTAGTTACTATTCTTCTCATGCTGAATTTGGCCTGCAACCCTATTTCTTTGGCATGAGGTGCTTCCAGTGTGATGTCTTCCTTTACACAGACAGACCTGCCACTTGTTTTTAACCATTATGGAGAGCTTCATGTGAACATAGGTAGGTCAAGTAAATTTTGCATGATAACCAGAAATCAAGCTAGTTACCTAGAATAAAAAAATCATCTTATGTTTTCTTTTGCCCAAAGCAATCTTTCTCTACCACACCATGTTATCACCATGTTTGATTTTAAATAGTTGAAATAAATATTCTAATTTAGCTGGGTAAAACTTTGGAAATAAAGGCACAGGAAAGAATTGGAAATTGAAGGGATGCCCATCAATTGATGAATAGCTGCACAAGTTGTCCTTGAAGAGTGTATGTACTATGAAGATGTGAGCATAAAAGATGGAATACTTTTGTGCTGAAAAAAAAAGCAGGTTACTGACAGAAAAACCCTGGGAAGACTTACTTAAACTGATGCAAAGTGAAATGAGCAGAATCAGGAGAAGATTGTACACAGTAACCACAATATTGTATAATGATGAATTGTGAATGACTTAGCTATTCTCAGTATGATCCAATGCCATTAAGAAATTCATGTGCCCAAAAATGCTATCCACCTCCAAAGAAGGAACTAATAGAATCTGAATTTCAATTGAAGCAGACTTTTAAAAATATTTCCATTCTTTTTTTAATGTATGCTTTCTTTTGCAGTATGGCAAATAGTTTGCCTGACTGTATATGTACAATCTATCTCAAATTGTTTGCTTGTAAAAGCAAGGATCCTGACATACAGAGGCAAGCCTGTTATCACAGGCAACTTTGAGGGTTCAACAATTATTTAATCAAGCATATGTATCATTCATTTAATTTAGAGGAAAAAGCCATCACTTTGAATTTCAGAGACAATACATAGAAATCAAAATCAACAGACATGGCTTTCAAATTTCTAACATAAGCCATACATACATAATAGATCAACAAAGAGATCCAACAGTCTGACCATTACATACATAAATAATTACCTGAGAGAGAAGCACCAACATCTGGGTTTTCAAAGTCAGGGACTCCTTAGTGGCTTCCCAGAATCTATTCTGGCCCAAAAAACACTTTCAATCATTAATTCCCAAGAAAAACTCATTACTTGTACATGTTTCAGAGTCAGAGAGCATCACAACCCTTGAGACCAGTGCCTTATTAGAAAATTCACAAAAGATGTGAGCCTTCCTACACATCTTCCCTAAACAAACTCCCCTTAATGGGTAGGCCCATCAATGGATGGGGAAGATCTTCCCATTAAAAAGCAAAATTATATTAAGTATAATCAAAAATCCATTACCAAATGCCTTCTCAAAGAGTAGGCAGGGGAGGGAGGAGAAGAGACCATTTAAAACTCACATTGAAAAAGAAATGTTAAACACTTTTTGTTTGCGTGTAATTGAGGAATAGAATAAAACAAAATAAAGCTACAGGTCTTTCCTGTGGGATTTCTATTTTGTTTTCATGAACAAGAATTAAAATGATCTCATTTGTATTTCCTCATGTCTTAGACAACTGCCTTTTTTTTTTTTGCATATTTATTCTGTCAGTCTAGCTGGGGAAGAGAGAGCAGTTCCTTCACATCATATTATGATTGGACCAACACTTTTTTCCTGTTTACTTTTCTATTCACATCACAAAAGAGATTCTTATTTGAGTGTGTGGGCCTGATATGTGCTTTCTGCTTCTGAGTTCCTAATTCTGAAGTTGAATGCTTGAACTTACCTGTTTACATAAAAGTGCAAAATTCAAATATCCTGAATGATCTAGACTAGAACACAGTAAACTTGAATGACTCTTCATTTCAGTAGAATGTAGCCTAAGCTTCTAGAATACAAAATCATTGGTCTTAGAATTGACTCACCAGGTCTGATGAAAAAAAATCAAACAAAATCGGAGAATGTTTTTAAGAAAGTCGGAGGTTATCCTCTAGGTTTGGGTGGTTGAATTAGGGAAGGCCCTGGAGAAGTACATTGAGCTAGATTAAGGAAGGTGTGCTACGTCCTCATCTTCTACCTGGCACATAATTAACTTATTAGGAGAATGACTAGATTACTGGACAGTAGTGACTAGAACACTGGGCTGGGAATCACAGTAAGCCTCATATCTGGCCTCAGATAAGAACCACAGACTCTGGGTATCACGTTCATATCTGGCCTCAGATAAGAACCACAGACTCTGGGTATCACGTAATTCCTCTCTACATAAGTTTTTTTTTTACCGTGAGGAAAAGGACACCATCTACCTCCTATGGTCGTTATGAAGATTAAATCATATAAAATTTGTATGCAATTATGACAGTGTCTGGCACATAGTAGGCATTAAATTCTTTTTCCTTCATTTTTATGTTGAACTTATGTGTTGAGACATTTTCACATTCTCTTACTTTAAAATATTTTTATATGACAGATTATTAACCATGATCATTTCAATATACAACGAATAGACTCAAAATTGCACAGGGAAATGCTAAAACTATGTACAGCTTTTAAGTCTTTATTACTTTTATCCAATAGTAAAATTGCCCTATTTGTCTGTGTCCCTTTCTGAAATTCTTTCTATTTTTTTCTGTGTATTTTTGATGATTCATTTTTTCGTTTCTTTTTATCACTAAGATTCCATCACTTCAGAATTCATCAAACTCTTTTAATCATCAACTTCCACCCCTTGAACGCAAACTTTAGTTTTCAAAGTGTCAAATGTATTCAAGTTGAATTATGAGAACCCACTCTGCCTGAGGCTTAAGGGACTGATTTTTTTCATCCCTGACTATTTTCCTGCTGTCCTTCTGGTGTCTGCCTTAGGTTTCTGTCTAGTGATCTGATGGTCTTGATTCTTTGATTCTTCTAAGAGCATTGATCACTGTAGAGAATTCCTGACAACAGCAGCTAAAAAAGGCCATGATTTACCTTATCAATGTGGTATGAGTCCCCATAGACCATGGTGTATTTTTTACATGTTTTGCAGAGGAGCTGAATGAAGATCTCTGGCGGGCCTCAGAGGAACCTATTTCCCCTAAGGGAACTGATGATCCCATGCTTGTAAAACTCCACTCTTAGGTCTTGGTCACAAGGCACAGAAAACATTTTTATCTAATATTGTACATAGGGCAAGCTTGCATTGAGGTGATCATCCACTCTCCTATGCTTTAGTTAATGTAATTACCTTACTGACACTAAGATCCATGCAACAATGGTAACTGAGGATAACAGTTCATAACCTGGAGATATCTGTATTTTTGGCATCAGACACTGGGAAAGGTTTCTACAAGAAAACGTCTTCCTATTCTTCTCTGGCTTAGGTTTCTAAATGAAGACCTCTAAGCGAAGATCCTTGACCAGTCTTCATCTTTAGAGTCTTGTCATCAACCTAAATAACTCAGGTAGGTCTCATATGGGACAAATATTTGGCACATTGGATAGAGTAATGGCCTGGAATCAAGAAGACTCAACTTCCCGAGTTTAAATTTGGCCTCAAACAGTTACTAGCTCTGTGACCTTGGGCAAGTAACTTAATCCTGTTTGCCTCAGTTCCTCATCTGTAAAATGAGCCAAAAAGAGCAAACTCTTCCAGTATCTTTGCCAAGAAAACCCCAAAGGGTACTGTGAAAAGTTGAACATAATTGAAGCAGTGGAACAACAGTAAGATCTCCTATATTAGAAGGTCCTATTGAGATCTACAATAGGAGTGTCCTGTGTAAAAGCAAAAAAGTGTCCACATCTTCATGGAAAGTGGAGGTATAGGGTTCCAAATCACAAATTTATAACCGCCGTTTTAATAATATTCCACGAGCTTATATTTAAATAGATGATAATAATATATAACATTTATTTGAAAATTTGTGATTTATAAAGCACTTCACATTTTTTGTTTCATTTCAAATGAGGTTGGAGACAAATGGTAAAGGTTTTTAAGTGCCAAATTGTGAATTTTTTTTAATCTTAGAAACCATGGGACTCCGCTGAAAATTCTTGAGTGTCAGAGTAACAAGGAATTTTGATTTAACAATTGTATGAAAGAAAGATTTAGGAATATTGATTTAGCATTGTATGAAAGATGCATTGGTGAGGAGAGATAATTGCAGTAAGAAGACCAATTAGAATTATATTTCAGTTTTTAATGAAGAAGGTAATAAGAGTATGATTACAGTTGACATTTTATGATTCTAAAGAATGGAGGATGAAAGAGATATTCAGGAAATAGAATTGATGATACTCAGCAAACGATAAAATGTCGTAGTTGACATGGATTCAAGATTTGATGATAAATTTAAGGCTGTGACTTGGTTGCCTGGAAAACGGTACCCTTCAAGTTAGGAAGTTAGGAAGACAGGTGGATTTCAGAGGACAGATGATGGGTTTTATTTTGACATGTTGGTTTTGATATGACTAGAAGATACTCATGTAAAGATTCCCAGAAGATATGGGAGTGGAGCAGAGCTCAGAAAAGAGAGCAAAGAATCAGAATCTGAGAATCATATAGTTCAGAAGTGGTTATCCAGTCTCTGTTTAAATTTTGCCAGTTAGGAGGAAAAATCCACTACTTCTCTAGGGAATAACTTCTGTTTCTCTATCTCCTCCCTCTTATATTTGAGGACTTATTTTTTGCACTCTTGTGCAATTCCTATTGAATTTCATCTGATTCGATTCAGCCTAGTGCTAGAACCTTTTGAGAGCCTTTTAGATTCTGACTCTGTTATCTATTGTCTTACCTAGTCCTTCTAGTTAGTGTCATTTGAAAAACGATGAGCTTATTATTTATGCTCTTATCCAAGTCATTGTTAGAAATGTTAAATGGCACCAGTCTCAGCACAGATCCCTGGACTCCTCCATTGGAAACCTCCTGCCACACTGATACCGACCAATGATGAACCACTCTTGAATCTGGCCGTCATTTCTAATTCCACCTTATTTTATTATTGTCTGTTAAATAGCTCTTCATCTTCTCTATAGGAATAGTATGAGATACTTTACCAAGCGATTTTCTAAATTCTATATAAGTTATATTCAAAGCACTCTCCGCTTTATTTTTTCACTAGTGTAAAAAAAGGAAATAATGTAAGTCTGGTATAACTCGTTGCTAATTGTTTAATCACTGTTTTTCTTTCCTGATATTTGTTTCTCTATCTTAGGTAAAGATCTTAAATGATCTTTTCAAGAATATCTCTCAAATGTCTCACAGTTATTGGCCTATAGTCGTCAGACTCCATTCTCTTCTGCTTTTGGAAAATCAGGACATTTACCCTTTTCCAATTTTATGGTAACCTGATCACCATGATGTTTCAAACATCACTCACAGTGGCTTAACAATAACATATGCCATTTCAGAACACAAATTTGTAGATCATTGGGTTCAGTTTGTTTAGATTCATCAAGGGCAACCAAATGTTCTCTTAAAATTTGCTTCTTTAGCTTAGTTCTCAACTTTCTTGACAAAAAAATTTTTTATTGTCATTTCTAATATAAATTCTCCTGTGCAAGGAAAACAAAGAATATAGAAATTGAGAAGCTTTACCTTCTCTCTGTTGTCTTTCATTATCTTCCCAGATACACTAAACAAATTATTTGTACCTAAGGTTCCCATGATATCCATCCCAGCAACAAATTCCTATTAGTGAGTAAGAATCATGTCCAGAATAAAATTTCTCCTTTTTGGTTCCCGCATATTTTGAAGAATGAAATAATTTGATAAATTCATATGTTATGAGATGATCTGCCTTTGGGAGAGGGCTCCATTAGATGTCTGGATAATTGAAACCCCTTAAATCACTCTATCTTAACTCTGTGTCAGACTTGTGATACATTTTTCTATTCTATCAAGTAAAACCAATTCTGATTCTTCCTCCCTTGTTTTCAGTAAAAATCTCTATGGTATCTCCCATTGCTCTGTTTCCTAAGATTGTGGATAATGACATAGAAGTTATCTGCAAAGAAATGAAAATTTAACTCATGAAAACGGATACATTTACCAACACAGAACTGATAAAGAGAGAATAGGAAATCACTCAAGAAAGAATGCATGCATGTGGAATGGTTATTAGAGAATTATCCAGCTAAAGATAATGAGAAATGAGAATATACTATAAGTTGGAAAACTAGAATAGTGTCAGAAAAAAAAATTGTGTGAGAAATGACTCTCCAAGGCTAAAACAGGTCTTGGTATCAACTGCTGAATAAAAATCAAGTAAAATGATGATTGACCAAAGGAAAAAAACAAAAACAAACATAGCTTAAAACAGATTTAGGAGATTAGAGGTTTTTGGTAATCTTGAAGGAAGAGTTTTTTTTTGCTTTAGATGATAAAAGTCAGAAACTGGAATAAAAAGAGTTGAGGCTGAGAAAACTGGGTAGGAAAATGAAAGCAGACATCATTTCTAGGAATTTCTCAGTGAAAAAGAGGAAAATAATAGGACAATAGTTTCAGTACATGCCAGGGTCAAGTGATTTTTTTTTAGGCTAGACAAGTGGATGCTACTGTAAGTAGCAGGTAATGAGGAAGCAAATAGAGAGTGAAAATGCAATAAAGAGTTTGAACGACTGAGGGGACAAATTCTCAGAGGCATCAAAGTGTCCCAGTAGGTAAAGATCCAGGCTCCAATTTAGGAAGATCTTAGTTAAAACTTGGCTTTAGACATTTAACTTGGTGTGTGACAGCGAACATGTCACTTAACCTCTCCTGCCTTAGTTTTTTTTCCGTTAGATAAAGAGAAGAATAATAACATTCAGGGATACTATGAGGATAAAATGAGATAAGATTTGTAAAGCACTTTGCAGATCTTAAGGTGCTATGTGAATGAGGATGATGGTGATAATTGTGGCGATGATGATTACATAAGAAGAAGAGCAGAACTGCAGAAGCTGATTTTGTCAAGGAGAAGACCCACCTCTTTATTTGAAATAGGAGCAAAGGAGGAGAGAAAAGGGAAAGAGTTGTTGACTACTAAATGGGATGGCATCTATTTCTGATAAGATGAAGTGAAAATGAGGTGGTATAGGAGGTCATACAAAATAAAACTTTTTTGGAATAATTTACTTTGGAAAGAAGGATAGGGGGTGAATTAGGAAAGAATTCATTGCTTTATCCTAATGAAGTTGCAAGTGAGATAAGGTAACACATATTTGTAGTGAGCCCAGTCCACACAATTATGGGACTTACTGAACATCACATTAATGGGAAAAGAAAGTAGATGATAAGTATAAGCCAGAATTTGCATGACTAGTGAAAGGACAAGGGGGCAGGGCATCTCGGAAAGCCGAGGAAATTTGGTTGAACTAGTAAACCACAGGTTAACTCTACAAAGGAAAATAACATAGACTAGAGAGTAAAGGTAATGCAAAACAGTGAGAGACTTAGGCACTGGTAAGGAGTATAGATAAGGAGTAAACCTAGATTGCACAATGTGCAATGAAAAGACAGCATGTTGTGATCCAAGAGGCTTCACAGTTTTGCCTCATAGAGTTAGAACAATTATGAATGATGGTGAAATAAAGGGTTGGGCTGTGTCCACGTGTGGCTGAGATGTAATGAAGATGTACATAGATGGGGTAGAGAAGATTAAGAAACTGTTCAGAAATGTAAACTCACTAATAAGCTTAAAAATATAATGGGAATTTACCTCTTCTTCTATGTGTTAAAGAATCCATAATTACAGCATTGGTCTTATTGTATTAAGTTTAACACACATAAAAAAGCAATGTTTATGTAATAGAAGTTTCATTAACTAATTTTAAAATATTCTATATATCTCACAAAATATTGATCACTTGCCATGATCTACTGTGTTTTTCTCTTGACCCAGGTGATTCAAAAACTCTCTAAAGATATATATGGAGAATGGCTCGGAGGTGAAAGAGTTCATCCTTGTGGGATTAACAGATGCTCCAGAGTTTCAAGTTCCCCTCTTCATAATGTTCAGTGTCATCTATCTGATCACTCTGATGGGGAACCTGGGAATGGTGGTGATTATCTCTTGGGACTCTCGTCTCCACACACCCATGTACTTTTTTCTCAGTAATCTCTCTTTGGTAGATTTTGGTTACTCTACAGCCATTACTCCTAAAGTGATGGCTGGACTCCTCACGGGTAACAAAACCATCTCCTACAATGGTTGTGCTGCACAAATGTTCTTCTTTGTTGCATTTGCCACTGTTGAAAGTTATCTCCTGGCTGCAATGGCTTATGATCGCCAGGCTGCTGTGTGTAAGCCCCTCCATTACACCACCAGCATGACATCTAGTGTGTGTGTTGGTCTAGTCATTGGCTCTTATTTCTGTGGATTTCTGAATTCCTCCATTCACACAGGAGACACCTTCAGTCTCCATTTCTGCAGTTCCAATGTGGTTCCTCACTTTTTCTGTGATATTCCCCCCCTCTTGACTCTCTCCTGCTCTGACACATACATCAGTGAATTAGTGGTTTTCTTTGCTGTGGGATTCAATGTTTCTTTTGCCATTTTTATCATATTGTTATCCTATGTATTAATTTTTATTGCCATCTTGAGAATGCGCTCAGCAGACGGTCGCCAGAAAGCATTCACCACCTGTGCTTCCCACCTCTCAGCTGTGTCCATATTCTACGGGACAGTTATCTTCATGTATTTACAACCCAGTTCCAGTCATTGCATGGACACAGACAAAATGGCATCAGTTTTTTACACCATGATCATTCCCATGCTAAACCCTCTCATCTACAGCTTGAGGAACAAGGAAGTTAAGAGTGCTTTAAGGAAAGTTGTTAAGTATACAAAGTCTTCATTAGGTATCTAATTTTGATTAATGAACCCCATAGAGATTTTTGTTATTCATTTTGATCTTTTAAGCACGACATCTCTAATTCTCACACTCTAATTATCTCCCATGAATCAAGGGACCCAAATTCTCCCTCTCCATCCTGAACTTGGGGAACATCTACTCTAGTTGGCTTTGAACATTTGATTCTGTCTTCTGCCATTTTTAGAAATTTGAGGAATCTAAATGCTTCCTCACTCCAATTTTTTGATGATACTTTTTGAAATTTGAAACAGCTCTGTTGATCTCTCGAAAGGATCTCAAGCAATTTTGATAGCAGAAAGAGTTATCATATGGTTTAAGAAAAATAGTCCTTTTGAGTCTACCATTTGCCCTCTGTGTAATCCGGGGCAAGTCACTATTAAGTGACTTAGGAATCATCATCCCTGTAATAATGAACTCAAAGGAGTGCTGAAAATGATGACAGGATATAAAACTTTATTTCTCTATGAGCTTTTGCATTTGGGGATGGTGGTGGCGTTATGACTTGAGGGGCAGTATGAACACAGAATTTCCAGTAGAATACCTTCCTGTATTGACAAATATTGGAAACTCTTTAATAATTTATAATCGCAATCTTGTTCTTTATTTTGTTCAGTCGCAGGTCTTTGTAAAATGAAAATAAAGATCCTAAATTAACTGGACATACCAGTGCATTCCAATTTGGGAGAAGGTTGTCTTCTATAGTTTTATTAATTAAAAAATTTCTTTCACTTTGAATTAGAACAATAGAATGAATGAATTTAAAAGTTGGAAATTACTTCAGTGACCATATATTCTAATCTATACCCAAATGGAATACATATTGTAGCATTTCTGATGAGGAACCAATTAAGAAGAGGGAAGTACCTGACTTTCAAGACCCAGTCTGTTTTGGTTTGTATCCAGGGACTAGTAAGTTCTTTTGCGCACGCCCGCACACACACACACACACACACACACACACACACACACAATTTAGTTTTCAGTTTTCAACATTCACTTCCACAAGAATTTAAATTCAAAATTTTCTCCCCATCTCTTCCCACCCCTCACCCAGGACAGCAAGTACCACATCCACCCCTTCCTCCAGTATTTCCTCCTTTTTATTCATCCCTCTTTCTTCAATAACTCTCCTTTCTATTTTCCTGTAGGGCAAAGTAAATTTCTGCATCCCATGGACTGTACATCTTATTTCCCAGTTGAAAAGACAATTTTTAACATTCATTATTAAAACTTGAATTCCCTTCTTCTCTTCTCATCTATCCTCATTGAGAAAGCAAGTAATTTAATACTGGTCCTACATGTGTAGCCATGCAAAACACTTTCATAATACATATGTTGTGAAAGACTAAATATATTTCCCTCTGTCCTGTTCTGACCTCCATTTATTCCATTCTCTCCCTTGACCTGTCCTCTCACAACAGTGTTTGCTTCTGATTACTCTTTTCCCCAACTTGTTATTCCTTCTATTATCTTCCCTCTCCTTACCCTGCTTTCCTGTAGGGTAAAATAGCTTTCTGTGTCCAACTGAGTGTTTGTTTTGCCAACCTTAAGCCAAATCCCATGAGATCAAGGCCCACTTATTCCCTTTAATCTTCCCTCTTCCTTTCTATCATCAAAGTTCTTTCTTTCCTCTTTTATATGAGATGATTTCCTATGTTCTATTTTTCTTATGGCTTTTCTTTCCTGTTTACCTTTTCATGTTTTTCTTTATTTTTGTATTTGAAAGTCAAATTTTCTGTTCAGCTCTGGTCTTTTCAACAAGAAAGGTTGAAAATCCTATATTTTGTTGAAATTCCATTTCCTGCCCTGAATTATTATATTCACTTTTGATGAGTAGGTAATTCTTGGTTTTGATTCTATCTCCTTTGACTTCTGGAATATCGTATCCTAAACCCTTTGATTCCTTAGTTTAGAAGCTGCTAAGTCCTGTGTTATCCTGATTGTGATTCCACAGTATTTGAATTATTCCTTTCGGGCTGCTTGTAATAGTTTCTCCTTAGCTTGAAAAGCCTGGAATTTGGCCACAATATTCTTAGTTTTCCTTTTTGTATATCTTTCAGGAGGTGATTGGTGGATTCTTTCCATTTCTATTTTGCCCTCTGGATCTACAATATTAGAGTAGTTTTCTTTGATCATGTCTTGAAAAATAATTTCTAGGCTTTTTTTCTTTATTATGACTTTCATGTAGTCCAATAACTTTAAAATTATCTCTCCTGGATCCATTTTCCTGGTCAGTAGTTTTTCCAGTTTTTCACCTAACCTTCTATTTTTCTCTTTCTTTTTTTTTTTATAATTTCTTGATTTCTCATTAAGTCATTAGCTCCCATTTGTTCAATTTGAATTTTTAAAGAATTATTTTCTTCAGTGAGCTATTGGACCTCTTTTTCCATTTGTCTCATTTTGCTTTTTAAGGCATTCTTCCCTTTATGAGTTTTTTGGACATTTTTTGACATATGTACTAGTCTAATTTTAAAAATGTTAATTTCTTCAGCATTTTTTTGGGGGGAAAGGGGTTTCTTTCACAAGCTGTTGACTCATTTTTCATGGTTTTCTTGCATCACTCTCATTTCTCTTCCCATTTTTCTTCTACTTTTCTTGATTTTCAAAATTGTTTTTGGGCTCTTCCATGGCCTGAGACCAATTCACATTTTCCTTAGAGGCTTTGGATGCAAGAATTTTGGGCTTGCTGTCTTCTTCTGGCCATATGTTTTGATGTTCCCTGTAACCAATGATGTATGAAAATACCCCTTCACTGAGAAATTAAGAATCTATAGTCTGTTCCTTTTCCCCCATTTGCTCATTTTCCCAGCCAATTCTATGGCTTTTGAGGTTTGTTGAGCGAAGGACTTCACAAGTAGACTCTGTTTTAGAGTATAGCTCCCTTGGGGCTGGGGCCAGGCGTAGGCCAGAGCTGGGACTTGGGCTGGACCCTTATACCTTCTTAGCCAAGTGAGAAACCCTTTCCACTGACGTTTGAAGCTGTCTTTAGCATTTGTGTGTTGCAAAGTCTGGATCTATAACAGACCCCAGCTCTTCCATTCCCTAAGGCCTGCTCCTCTTCAATCTGTAGTGGTGTGTGCAACTCCACTCCCAGTCTGGTGCAATAGACAGTTCCTTTTAACTTTCCTGAGTGTCTTACACTGGAAATTTACTTCATTCTATCATCTTGTGACCTTTGCTGCTCTAGAATTTGTTTAGAGTCAATTTTTTAGATTATTTTGAGGTGTTTGGGTGGAAATCTGTAGCAGGTCCCTGCTTCTACTCTGCCATTTTGGCTCCACCCCTCAATTTCTCTGTTTATGTCAACAATACTTCCATCTTCTCAGGCATCCACATTTCTAAATGTGGAGTCATCCTCAGTTCTACACTTTCACTCACTCATCACACACAACCAGTCATTGAGCTTTAATTTTCAACCTCAACATCTCTAATACACTTCTCCTTCTCTCCTCTCATTCAGACCTTCATCACCTCTTTCCTGGACCACCACATCCTTTTCTAATTGGCATCTTTCCCTCAAGCCTCTCCCTTGACTTTGTGCCTCAAGCCATCCTTCACACCATTGCCAAACTAATATTCTCAAAATGTAAGTCCAACTTCTGTTGCTCTCGTGCTCAGTAAAATTCATAGTCTTCATATTGCCTGTAGGATAAAATACATACCCTTCTGCTTGATATTTAATGTCCTTAATAGCCTATCTCTAGACTACCTTTCTAGACTTTTCCCACATTGTAACCTCCAATCAAATGAGCATTTTTGGCTTTCTAATATCTTCATGTAGCAGGCACATTCTAGCCTCTTTTTCAAAACACTGACATACTGACATAGCTTCCTTTGTCTTTTGCTCTTCCACCCTGACTTTGTTATTCATCTGAGGAGGCTTATGTCAAATATTATATTCCACATGTATATTTGAAAATGAAGAGTGCAGAAATAGTGATAGACATGCTAGGCTCCTTGTAGTAGGTTCCAGGCTGTGCTAGCCTTAACAGTTACTAATGAACACCTTTTTTTTTTTCAATATAGAAAGGATTTGAAGGACAGATAATCTCCCTGGTAAAGGAAGTTACCAACATAAACCAGAAATTACAAGTTACTAGCAGAGAAATAAGCGGCAGATGGATTCCAGTGAAAGCAGAATAAAACTTTTTCATAGTTCAAGTTGTTGTTACTATTTTATGACGTCAGCAGCAGCAGCAGCAGCAGCAACTATATATGCCTCAAGTATTTGCACAACGGTCTTGGCAGATAGAATAACCCAGTTTGGGAGCAACAACAGACCTCAACCCATTGGTAAATTTGAGGGATGGGAAAATTTCCCCAGGTAGAATGAACAGGTGAGAATAATTTTTTGAAATGGACATAAGGGCAGCTGAGGCAGGCAATGTGCAGTGCTTAGCACTTGATCTGACAGCGAAGATGCCAAGGTTACCCACTGCAACCTGGCCATTGCCAGTCATCTTCACTTTTGTCTTGCCACTGGACTTTATTGACTCTGGAAGAAATAGTGAGGCTTACAACTCTGTGTAACTCATTTAAATCCAACTCACTCAAAAGTCAAGATATCACTTGTGATTTCAATGGTCCTCTTCAAAAACAAAGGGTAAACAACCACAAATATCTGCAAATCACTTTACAAATATTATACCGTTGTGTTACATTTATGAGCAGATACTCTCATGATTCAAATGCAGATTTGCAGAATGCAGAGCTAGAACTCAAATGCAGATGTTATAATTTGGTGAAATTGATATTTACCAATTAGATTTTTGTTCTGCCCATGAAAGAGTTGGATGAGGGATTGAGTGGAATGTTGAAATTTTCCCATCTGGATATAGTCAATACTTCTAATTTTTCTAGGTCTTTATTTAATGCAAGTAAAGTGATTCCTAGGAAAATAACTTTTTCAAAGGTGTTTGAGGGCAGTTATAATGAATTAACCAATAAACATTTATCAGTCACCTATCATATTCCAGACACTGTGAAAGTGGTATAATCTAATGAATGTGAAAAAAAGCCAACACATGGATTGAAACACATTTCTCTAGATGATTTAACGTGGGGGTGGGGTGTGGTGTAGAATGATGGTAATTGCCATACTAATGTATTTAGAGGAAGAAGCAGCTGATAGAATACTATTTTTAAAAATTATTTTGTTTTCAGTGTTTTATAATCACTTCCATATATCTTATATTTTTTTGCTCTCCTTCTCCCTCCCTCCCCGAGACTGTGGGCCATCTAATATAGGTTCTATACATACATTACTATTAAGTACATTTTCACCTTAGTCATGTTGAGTAGAAGAATTAAAGTATATGGGAGAAAACATAATACAAATGTAATGGTTTACTTTATTCTGCGATCCAATTCTATAGTTCTTTTTTCTGGATGTGGAAGACTTGAACTTAGGAAGATGAGTCTTTCTGACTTTAGGACTGGCACTCTTGTGCACTCTCACCACCTAGTTTCTCTTTAAATCAGAAGTTCCTACTTCTTATTAGTAATAGTGAACTCTTTCAGAAATGCATTGCCTTTTGTCATCATATGGAATGAAACAGCTTTGTCAGTAGAAAATATGTTAATCACCCAGTAATTAGCCCAGAAACACTATTAGGATAAAGTGCTATTCACATCAGGGTCAGGTTTAAATTGACCTTATTTTGAGAATCCTCTGAAATCACATCAGGGGCATGTACGACTAGAAAATGCAGTGGGACAATCTCTTGAGTCTTGAATCTTCCTAAAAAGATCTCATTGGAAATCTTCAAATAGAGACTGGATGGTAATTTAAGCATAGTATAAAGGGAATTGTTATATATGTATGGACTGGACTAGCTAGAGGGACCCTGAGTTCCTTGTATCTCCTAGAGAATCTCTTGTCCCGAAGGTCAATGATGTTGAATGGCACATGCTCTAAGGATGATTCAAGATCTGTTGTTCACTTTCCAGGCTAAGCCTCCACAATTAGGAGATTAACTTATGATAATTGTTCCTTTCCCTTTGTTTCTGTTGCCTATCTGATGGCTACCTCATACCACTCACTAATTAGCTTATGTCCTTTATTAACTTGACTCTTCTCAGAACAAACAGAATCCTTGAGCACCATGGAGACTAGGTAATGATAACAATTATGACTATACTCATTCACTCCTTCAGCAGTCAGGGTTGAGTCCCCATAGGCAAGGGCATATAAGTACTTCTGCAGAGTAGCTAGAGTGGAAGGAAGGGGGTTGACCTCAGAGGAACCATTTTCCCTACAGAGAACTAACTCTCCCATTGTAGCCTAACTCTGTTCTCTAGTCATAAAAATTTCATTCTGACACCATTTCAGCTAAATTTTAGTGGCGTAACTGTTGTATGAGAAGTTTCTGTTAGATCATTTTTTAAGTTCATTTGGAAATAATTTCCTTACACCTTAGTTTGGTTAGTGACTTTGCTGAGACCAAAATTCATGCAGTAACTGTGGCTATGGATCAGAACCTAGGACCTGGAGAATTTAGAGTGTTTAGCTCTGGTCCCTGGGATGGAACTTCTGCAAGAGACCCTCTTTCCTCTTTCCTGGGCTTCTTTGTCAATTCAAGACCCCTAAGTGAAAGTGTCTTGCTGTTCCTCTCTCTTGGAATTCTGTTCCCCACCCTAAAGGACACAGGTAGGTCTCAGTTATTATAATCCTAGTAATCTTCTATCCACAGATCAGAACACAGGGGAAGTTTTTATCTATATTTGTAACACTAGTATCTGATAAAAGGAAAAACAAAAGCAGCCTTCAGACAGGCATCTGAAATTGCATGTTCAACATCCTTTCGGGACCACATGGATATCACTGCATGAGAGATGGAGAACCTTCTGCCTTGAGGCCACATGTAACCTTCTAAGTCCTCGGGTGTAGCCTTTTGACTGAGTCCAAGTTTTACCCAACAGATCCTTTTATTAAGGGGATTCAGTCAAGCCAAACTTGAGGACCAGGAAGGCCCACATGTGGCCTCAAGACCACAGGTTCCCCACCCCCAGTTTATGGTGTTTACAACTGGAAGAAACCTTAGTGATCATCTAGTCCTATCGTTTCATTAAGTGACCCACCCAAGATTACACAAGAAATAGACAGCTGAGCTAGGATTTGAACCTATGATCATTCCAAATGCCATTGTCTTGTGCTTGACCAGTAGTATTTAATCAACACAATCAGTATGTGGTCCTTTGGGTCTTTCAAAATAGTTTATAAAGGATACTACAGTTTGAATTCTTTGGCCCCTTTTCTCCTGCTACTTTAAGTGATATTGTCCTGATTTTACCAATAGAAGAACTCACTTCAAATCATTCTTAACTTGATTACATGACTATATACATAACATCCAGTGTCAGAAATGGAAGACACCATTTTGTCTCATACTCTCATTTTACGGATGCCCAGAGAAGAAACACAGAGAAGGGAGTGATCTGTCCAAGGTCACACAAACAACCTATGGCAAATATCCCAACTCAGAGCTTACTAAATCTTCTTCTAAATCCACAATAGAATGGATTCTCCAACAAGGCAGTGAAAGCTTTGCTTCTGAATATGTGCATGAAAAGTTTTGTCAGGTGGTTGTTGGGATGGTTATTGCATAAGGAAAAGGTTGGATGACTGAGAACTAAGAATCCTTGATTCTGTCACCATACCAAGACATATGTGGTTGCTTCTCTGCCAGCCACTTTCTCTAAGGGCAAAAGATGAAGCCTCTGTTGAGAAATGGAAGCTACCTAGGCTTCTCTAACACTGAAGGACAGAGGAAACACTCCATTGCTGAACTGTAATATTTTTTAATATTCATCTAAAAACATTTTGAGTTCCTAAATTTCTCCCTCTCTAGAGCCCCTTCTCTACTCATTGAGAAGGAAAAAATATCAATTATACATGTTAAATCATATAAAACAGATTTTATAAACTTTATTTCCATATTAGCCATATTTTCTAAAAATAAGAGAAATGAAGTGAAAAAATTCTTCTATTTACACTCAGAATTCACTATTTCTCTCCCTGGAGGTGGATAGCATTTACATCATGAGTTCTTCAGAAGAGTCTTGCACTACTGTATCAAAGTAAATTTTTTTACAGCTTATCATCATCATGATATTGCTGTTACTGTGTGCAAAGTTCCTCTGGTCTATTCTTTTTTTTAAAATTCATAATGAGATGGTAAATTTACAGCCAGAAGAAATGTTAGAGGTCATCTTAGTCAACCCTGTTCATAAGGTCTTTCTGCATTCCCTCAACTGTTAAAGTCTCTTCAACCTGGAAATTACTTTGTAATATCTATATTTCCATATACACAATATATACATGTCGATACATCTATCTATCTATCTATCTA
Organism: Potorous gilbertii; assembly: GCA_028658325.1. Classification (NCBI taxonomy): domain Eukaryota; kingdom Metazoa; phylum Chordata; class Mammalia; order Diprotodontia; family Potoroidae; genus Potorous; species Potorous gilbertii. Next base: position 263,192,220 of record CM053770.1, read on the forward strand.
TCTATCTATCTATCTATCTCAACCAAGAATTATTTGTCGGGCACATCTACTTTGTGACAGTCACTGTCCTAGGCACTAAGGATAGAGTTAAAGCTATATACTGAACTTTTCATTTTGTTCATATAGGGATATGCAAGTGACTGTCTTAAAGTTGCTGTATGCCTATATTGCCATATATGAGAAGTGAAAATTGAACTCAGGTCTTCCTGGCTCTGAGGTTATGTTTCTATTCACTACTAAATTCTTCTTTTCTTACTGGAAAATACAAAGCCAAAATCTCTCCCCCCCCACCTCTCTCTC
>CM053770.1:263192619-263203813 GCA_028658325.1 Potorous gilbertii
ACACAGAATTACATGAAGTAAATGCAACTTGTCTGAGTGTTAGGGAAGCCATAGAGGTCTTAGCAATTGGGTGAATGCTGAAAGACCTCATGGAGGAAGGGCACCAGAGTTGGAAAGGTGCTAGAAAAGGGTTCTAAGAGATGTAGAGGAGTTGGGAGTTTATTCCAGGCACTGAGGACAAATGCTGTTACTAAGACATAGTGATGAGATGTCAGTGTCCTGTTCCAGGGATAACAAATTGCCCAGCATGGTTGGAAGGGATGGTGTACCTAGACAGTTCAGCTATAGGGCAGAATATATGAGTAAGCATGATGTGAAAACAGTCCAGACAACTAGGCTCGAGTCCTATGTGGGAGAGGGAGATTTCCCACACTAGATGAGTTTGTGCTTGATTATAGAAGCCTCAGGGAGGCACTTGTTGTTATTTGTCCTTCATTCTGGAAGAGGACCATGACCTTAGGGAGGTGATGCCATGATTTGTAAGTGAACTTGATTTAGGTGAGGGAGAGCAGTACAGAGAGACCAGCCTCACTTTCTTCTCCAGAGCCATATGGGTCCAATGGTGAGATATATGCAGTAAGAGGAGCATCATGAACAAAGGAGTGACACAACCTGAGCTGTGCTTGAAGATTATCACTTTGTCAGCTAAATGTAGGATGAATTGAAGAGAAGGACAAAAGTGGGGAGAGTAATTAGGTTATTCAAATTATGTTTTGCTTATTTAACAGGAAGTAAAGTAGCTATACCCTATCTGGCAATATCAGATTTGATACTCAATCAATAAATCTTTTTTAAGTGTCTATTACGTGTCAGGCATTATGCTAAGTGCTGAGGATACAATTATGAAAAAGACAGTCCCTGACCACAAGGAGTTTACAATCTAACGAGAGAAAACAAAATGCAAAAGGAAGGGGAAAGGCAGAGGAAGGGGACACATCAGGCATGGTCCTCAAGGTAGAGACGTGGTAGACAAGTCAGAGAAGTCTCAAATAGTTTAGTCAGATGAGAAATGATACTCCAAATCCAGTCTACATATCCTGCTCAGAATTTTTGATGTACCCCTGAGTGACAATGGAGTGATTCTTTAATTCTGCCAGCTCAAACCCCTATCCCAGTGTTTTCCTCCTGATGTTATCCATCAGGAATGAGTTTCCAATTTCCATTTAATGAATTAACATTAATTGGCTTTTTCAAAAGCATATTTTCTTTGAAGTTGTAGTAAGAACATTTTGCTCTTTGCAGCACTAAAGGCCCATTCTCTCTTATAACATTTCAATCTCTGGGGAGACTGGGATTCAACTTAGTGTAGTTCATAAACAGCATTCATTCCACCAAGGATTTTTCCTGATGCAATATGAATGAAGAATGGAAAAACCTTTGTCTCTGCTGACATTGTCCCAGCTCAGGGCACATTAATTATTTAGGACTTTTCTCTTCACTGTCTGATTTCAAAAATTTCCAGCATGAACTCCAGTTCCCATATTTTGGGTGGCTCACTCTCTTGACCTTTCAAAGCTGCACTCTGAGGTTTAGCCAGGAAGGGGATACGTCTAGAATTCCCTTGATTTCCAGTTCCATAGCTAAACACACACACACACACACACGTTATATATATAAAACACACATAACACATACACACATTATATATATATATAAAATACACATAACACACACACATAACACACATACACATAAAAACCAAAGCAAACTAAAACAAATCAAAACAAAAATCATTACATGATTGCAAACGAGATCAAGTTACAAAATATTTGTGAGTGCTCCAAAGTTAATATAAAGATTTCATCAGATGAGCCTTCAGCCCAGGTTCTTGAAGATGGGATTCATTGCTCAGTCCCTTGTCACAAGATTCTTCATCAATGTGAAGCATATTCATGAGAAAGAAATAGCCCTTTTATCCTACCAATCAACACACTTCTCCCCACATTAACTTTCTCCAGAAATAAGGCATAGCTCTACCTTAAGCTGTGATGTAGCAGTTTTGGAATGGTTAAATCTAGTCCATAAAAAAATAGGGAAGAGTATGTGAGAGTCTTTCTTCCTAAAGGAAATCTGGTAGAAATGAAGTAGGACGACCTAGAATAGTCACCGTTACAAGCACTTCAATTGTCCTCATTCCTCAGACATCTCCATAAATCCTTCATTCAAGGTATATATCTGACAATGGTTTAGGTCTAGGTATGATGTATTTCATTAAATTAATTCTTCTGATACTTTCCTTCCTTTCACAGGTCAATGATTCAATTCCCAAGTGGATATTATGGAGAATAGATCAAAAGTGAATGAATTCATCCTTGTAGGATTAACAGATACTCCAGAGCTTCAGGTCCCTCTCTTCATAATGTTCACTATTATCTACCTCATCACTTTGGTGGGGAACCTGGGAATGGTTATTCTGATTTTTTGTGACTCCAATCTCCATACACCTATGTACTTTTCCCTCAGTAACCTGTCTTTGGTGGATTTTGGCTATTCCACAGCTATTACTCCTAAAGTGATGGCTGGCTTCCTTGTGGGGGATAAGGTCATCTCTTACAATGGATGTGCTGTACAATTTTTCATACTTGTGGCCTTTTCCACAGTTGAAAGTTTTCTTCTGGCTGTAATGGCCTATGATCACCATGCAGCTGTGTGTAAGCCCCTCCATTACACCACCATCATGACACCCAATATATGTGTGGGTCTGGCCCTTGGTTCCTATGTCTGTGGTTTTCTGAATTCCTCCATTCACACAAGAGGAACTTTCAGTTTTGACTTCTGTAGTTCCAATGTGATTCATCACTTTTTCTGTGATTTTCCAGCACTTGTGGCTCTCTCCTGTTCTGAGACACATCAGTGAACTGATTCTCTTCTTTGTTGTGGGATTCAATGTCTTTTTTGCTATTATAGTCATTTTGGTGTCTTATTTACTCATCTTTATTGCCATCCTGCAGATGCATTCAGCAGAAGGACGACAGAAATCTTTCTCTACCTGTACTTCCCACCTCACAGCAGTGTCCATATTCTATGGCACAGGAATCTTCATGTACTTAACAACCCAGTTCTAATCATTCCATGGATACAGACAAAATAGCATCTGTCTTTTACACCATGATCATTCCCATGTTGAACCCTTTGGTCTATAGCCTGAAGAATAAGGAAGTCAAAAAAGCTTTCCTAAAAATTTCTGAGGGAATAAAACCATCATTAGGCTCATTCTTTTAATTCTAGCAGCAAACCTGGTGGTTTTCTTCCCCATTTATGCCATCATAATGTACATATCTCTACACTCCACACCTTTGTTAGCTTCCATGGATCAGAAGGGCTAGAATCCTCAAAAGTGTCGTTCCCTGCTGGTTTCCAAATATGAAGTCTTCAATCTTTGATTTATAAGAGTTTGGGGAACCTCAGCAATTTCTCCCAACTGCAGTCATCCACCCATGATATTTTCCAATGCTCAAAGAAAATTCAATTAATTTCCAGAAGGGACATAGCTGTTACTGTAGAGCAAGATGCAATGTTGAGTATTGGAAATTGCCTTTGTGTTTATTTCACTTGCTCAGTATCAGAAGTTTTTTAAGTTACTACCCTGTATATTAAGTGACTTGAGGACCGAATTCCCTGACCTACCTATCTCAGGTGATAGTTGTCAGAAAAGTACCACACAATAAATTTCTATTGTTGTAAATTTATTTTTTGGTCTACAATACCAATTTCTTTGGCATGCAGTGTTTCCAGTGTGGCATCTTCTTCTACTGAGACAGATCTGCAACTTGCTTATAATTTTGATTTTTAGAGGACTGCCTTGAGATATTGATAGATGTATCCCTAAGGCAATATTCATAGGGCTGATTATGACTATGAATATGTCTGTGTAGTTCTCATTTGCAAAATATGACAGACTCTCCACATAAAGTCAGGAAAAAAACCCATTTATTTAGAAACCAGAAACCCAAATTCCAGAACCAGAAAGCAAAATGTGTCATGGTGATCAAGACATCAATAAACAAAGATCACCAGAGGGGGCAAAGTCATTCCCAAGCCTCCCCACCTCTGCTGGCGCCACCTCATAAACAAACACTCAGGAGCCTGAGTTTTACTGTGCCTGCCTGCCAACCTGAGTCCTCTCTCCTCTTCCCAGGCTGCTCTCACTCACTTCTTCCTTCTTCTGCTCCACTCTTCCTGTTCCACCTAGTCAGCAAGCTCCTCCCACCACTTGTTTTTTAGGCCACCAGGCGATATAAGTAGATCACATGTACCTTTTAATGAATGAGAGATATTTCCATTTAATTTGATATTAAAACAGGTTAAGTGAATTCCTCAGGATCTCATAGAAGCAATTTGTTGACCTAAGTCTTCCTCACTACAGTCAGTCTTCTGCCATCAAGTTATGATGTTATCAACACTTTTTTTTTTAGTAGTGGAAATAAAAATTTTAATTCAACTGTGTTACACTGTAGAAATAAAGACAAAGGTCTTTTCTTTTTCTTTGAAGTTATGAGATTCAAAATCACTGATATCCTTTTCTCATGTCTTTGATGCTTACCTGTTTCATTCAGTGTAAGTGAAAGACAGACAGCAGCCTCTTCTCCCAACACTATCATTGGACCAACACTTACAACTCATTCCATCTTTATTATCTCCACATTGGAAAGGAGCTTCTTATTCATGTATTGGTCTGAGCCTTTGGCCTCTGATGTCCCTCAGACTTGGCAGAGAGTCCTAGGGAGGAATGGAGGTGGAAACAGAAACAGCAATGGTCATTTACTGCTGAAGACTTATGCATCGCTTGACTTTCTCATAACCTGTTGAAGACTTATGCATCGCTTGACTTTCTCATAACCAACACTGTCTTCCATTTACCTAAACACAATAAAACTTCATAGATGCACCCTTGCAGTAACTATTGACATCAAATAGACTACATGATTTTAAAGAGAAGAGAAGAGAAAGATAAGATGTGACAGTAACAAAGGGAATGTGTGGTGCAGAGGGCTGGGCTGATCATAGACTTATTCTTTCCAAGCTAAATATTCACAATCAAAAATGCCACCACAAGGCAAAATGACTACCAGCATTAATGTCCACAAATTAAAACTCATTTCTGGGCATGTACATTTTGTTGCTAACTTGGAGGAAAAGTAGAGCCAACACACTGTTGTCAACAGTGGAGCAGAAAAGGAGTGGGCAACTTTTAGAGATGTGGAATACAGCACTGCATTTGCTCATTTGGGTCAGAACATTTACAAACACCAAGACTGGTTTGATGAAAATGATGGGGAAATCCAGAAGCTGCTAAATGAAAAATGAGAACTCCACAGGATATATCAGCAGGATAGCTCATTGACCTCTAAGAAGGCAGCATTTAATTCCAAAATGCAAAATGTATGCTTGCCAAAAAGACTATTCTATGGAGAATTCACATGGGGCAGGCAATCATATGGTGGTCAGAAGAAACAATATCAGGACACTCTCAAGGTCTCTCTCAAGGACTTTGGATTTGACTGTGTGACATGGGAGACACTGGCACAGGGTCACTCAATATGATGTGCTCACATTAGAAAAGGAGCTGTGCTCTATGAGCAAAGCAAAATTGAGACAGCACAAAAGAAATTTAGGACCCACAAATTTGGAGTAACCACCCCAAATATTCATGTGGATTATCTGTGTCCAATCTGTGGTAAAGCATTTTGAGCTGATATTAGTCTGATCAGCCACAGTAGTACACGTAGAAACTTCTCTTTATCACGGTGATGTCATTTTGTTCCTCTTTGAGAATGAAGGACAACAACCAAACAGCCTATGAGAATTTCTGATTCCAAAGTTGAGTGTTTGAACTTTGTTTTTTTCTAAAGAGCCACAGAAGTCAATCATTTTAATTATCGCAGATAGTAAAGGAAGTACTAAAGGAAGGAAGTAAACTAAACTGTCTATTCATCTGATCTTATCAGAAGTCATTTACCTTAGAACTAACTCACTCTTCATCTTTCAGGACATGATGAGAGAACTTGGAAACTGTTTGTAACAAGAACAGAGGCTCTCTTTGAGTCTGGATGGATTAGGGCCACTATTAGTTATTAGAGAAGCTCAGTGGGCTGGACAAAGGAAGTTGTATTACTTCCTCACCTTCAACCAGGCACATAACTCATTTATTTGGGGATGATTAAATGGAGCATAGGTGGAAAAAATTTGCTTTCTATTATAAACTTATTAACAAATATGAACATTTCAACTTACAACGAGTATAGCAGCAAGAATGCGCACAAACCTGTTAATAATTGCTATGTACAGTTTTAATGGTTTTATTTAACCAGCAGTAAGACTAACCTTCTTTGTCTTTGGAAATTTTTTTTCTTCTTTTTCTGTATTTGTAATGCCTCATAGTTCTGTTGTAGGGCAGCTAGGTGGTAAAGTGAATAGAACACTGGGTTTGGAATCAAGAAAAGTAATCTTCATGAGTTCAAATCCAACCTCAGATAACCACTCACTTAACCTCATTTGCCTCAGTTTCCTCAACTATAAAATGGGTTTGAGAAGGAAATGGCATATTTCACCAATATCTTTGCCAGGAAAATATCATATAAAGAGTTGCAAATGACTGAAAATAAAACAGCTTCAAGTTATTTTCTTTTTTTTGCATCACTTTTTACCAAAAATCCATTAGTTCACATTTATTAACCCCTCTCCTCCAGGGGAGACTTTTTTTTTTCTAAACAGACATGTTTCCTAGCTGCATTACAGGAAGTCACTCTGTTTAGAATCTAAGGGAATTCTCTCATCTCCCACCAGTATTCCTTTTATTATTCCTCTATGGGGTTTCTATTTAATGAGATCATGACATTCATGTCAAGCAACCAAATCCTATGTGTACCATTGAGAAGCTCTGACAAAAACTGAATACACTCACCTAAAGTTCCCTTTAGCAATTAATGATGCATTTGCACAGACCCAGGTATGCTATAATTGTTTTGCAGGAGAGCAGAATGAGGAAAACTGTGAATCTTCAAAGAGACATCTGTCCTCCAACCATACAATGCTCCTATACATTTAAAAACGTCATCTTAAGTTCTGGTCATAAGCCATAGGAAGCCTTTTTTCACTCCATTCAGAAAAATGTCCATGAGACCAGTGAGTGTTCAGTTGGTCACCTATCATTCATTTATTAATTAGTTCAGAAATAGTTCTCCCATATTTCAGTACATCCAGTGAGTTTGCTGACTCAAACATCCAGGCAACAATAGAGGCTGAGCACAACAATCCATGCTTTGGAGAATTCTGAGTATTTAATAGTAGGCCATGGCAAAAGTTTATCTAACAAGACTTCTTCCGGCTTCTCCAGATCTGTCTTCTACTTGAGACACTTAAGTGAAGGTACTCCTCAAAAGTCCTTAAAAGTCTTGGCACCAACCTAAGAACCCAAATAAGTCTTAGATATGAGAATGTTAATGGCAAGTCACACTCAGATCTGAAATATGAGTGCCACATGCACATGAAAGCAAAACAAAATCCTTGTCTTCAAGGGAAGGGTAGTTTCCTCATCCATAAAATGAGCTGGAGGAGGAAATGGCAAATCACCCCGATATCTTTGCCAAGAAAATTAAAAATGATGTTACGAAGTCAGACATTTCAAAATGAGACAACAACCACAGAGGGTATCATTGAGTGATTGCACCAGGACAAGTAGAAGTTGGTATTTGAGCAACACCTTTTAGGGGGCTAAGGATTCTAAAAGGAAAAGTATAGTAGATAGAGAATTTGAGGCACAGGGGCACCTTGTGCCAAGGCAGGTAGGATATGGGAGAGTATGGATGGGGAAATAAAAGTAGATCAATCTTCCTGGAATGAGGAATACATAGTTGAACCTAATGTGAAATCAATCTGGAAAAAAAAAGTATAGAGACAGATGGAGAAGGGCTTTAAGAGCCACATCGAGGAATCTGTTTTTTATCTTGGAAGCAAAAAGGAGACACTAAATGCCAGTGGCCATCAGAGTGAAAAGGCAGATCTGTGTTTTGGGAAAATCAATTTGGTAATTGTGTGAAAAAGTCATGTCTTTAAAGGAAGATTCCTTTTTAAAAGATGGAGAATTCTAGGTATTTTTGTAGATGGCTGGGAAGGAGGAAGTGGATAAGGTGGGAATTCTAATAAAATAAAGATAAGGAATAATTTAGGAGTTTAATTCTTTGAAGGAAGGTACTTGTTGCTGTCAATAGAGTTAGAAAGACCTGAATTCAAATCAGGTCTCAGATAATTACTGGATTGTGACGCGGGGCAGGTCATTTACCTTTTCTCTTTCTCAGTTTCGTCTCTGTAAAACAAGGTCAATAATAACAATTACTCCTATGGTTGTGATTATAAAAAGGGATAAAATTTGGGAAGCACTCTCCAAATCCTATAGTATTTTATGAATACTAACTATTACTACTAGAGGATTGAAGGGGAATGAGATAAAGAGAACAGATGATGAGATTTACCTTGGCAAGTGTAAGACCAACTTCTTCCTCCGATTTTGAGTCAAAGAGGAGAGAACATGGGGGAATTTAAAAAGCTTTGGAGTGTAGATTAGAAGATATAATGAACTTGAGAGGCAAGATCCCTTTCTTTGCTGAAGGAGAGGAGAAAAGAAGTGTCGTAGGAGATCTTAGGAGATACGTCTGTAGGAAAGTTTATTTGAAGAGTGTGATAGAGTTAATTGAAGAATAATTGGTTTGCTTTGGGCTAGGCAGGGTTAAAATGAGGAAAGGCAATATGAAAATGTAGTGAAACAAATCAATGTGGTTTTGGTACTTATTTAAGGAGCACATTTTTAGGACCAGAAATAATGCATGATAGGCTTAACCTAAGGTTAGAATGGCTGCTAAAAGATGAAGGATTAATGGATTCTAGGTTATCTAATAGAGCCTGACTGAACAAGTCAATTACAAGATCCAATATAAGAAGTAAAAGCAGATAGGCTAGTATTGGGGAAATTAAATTAAATTTTTTGGAAGTTCCAAGTTCCTCCCTACTCCATCAATTGAGAAGGCAAGAAATTATACCCCTTCAGTATATAAAATCATACAAAACAGTTCTTCATTAGTCATGTTCTGAAAGACAACAAGAAAAATAAAGAAAAACCATATGTTTCAGTTTGCACTCTGAGACAGTCATTTCTCTATCCAGAAATGCATAGCATTTTACATCATGAGTACTTTAGGATTATGGTGGATGATTTTATCGATTAGTTACAAAATCTTTCATGGTTGATTATCATTAGCATATTTTTAGTACTGCAAAGACTGTTCTCTTTATTGAGCTCACTTCACTTTGGATCAGTTTATACAGGTTTTTCTAAAATCATCCTATCCATTGTTTCTTACAGCATGATTGCACACTATCACATTCATATACCACAATTTATTCAGACATTCCCCTATTCCTAATGATGATAACGCTCATAAGGGTTACATGTATCAACTTCCCATATAGGAATGTCAATAGTTTAACCTTACTAAATCTCTTACATTTTCTCATTCATGTTCTTTTATGCTTCTCTTGTGTCTTGTGTTTAAATGTCAGCTTTTTTAAATCAGAAATGTTTGAATGTCCTCTGTTTCATTAAACATCACCCCCTATGATAGCATTAGTTACAAACCACCACCAGATGTTCAGTCCTCATCTGTGACTAATGCTATAATAGGGATGCCTTGAAATCTTTTTCTTTTTTTCATTTTTTTATCAAATAAATTTATTTATTTAACTTTTTAAATTCATTTTCACAAAATTTTGGGTTCCAAACTTTCTCCCCATTTGTCACCTTCCCCTCCCCAATACACTGAGCATTCTAATTATCCATATCACCAATCTGCCCTCTTTTCTTTCATCCCTCCCTTCCCTTACCCCATCTTCTCTTTTGTCCTGTAGGGCCACATAACTTTCTATTCCCCATTACTTCCATTTCTTATTACCTAGCAGCAGGAACAATACTCAAAGGTTGTTCCTTAAACACTGAGTTCCAACTTCTCCCCATTCCTCCCTCCCCACCCATTTCCTTAGGAAGGCAGGCAATTCAATATAGGCCATATCTGTGTAGTTTTGCAAATGATTTCCATAATATTTGTGTTGTGTAAGACTGAATATATTTCCCTCCGTCCTATCCTGCCCCCCATTGCATCTATTCTCTCTTTAGATCCTGTCCCTCCCTGAGTGTTGACTTTAAATTGCTCCCTCCTCCCATTGCCCTCCCTTCCATCATCCCCCCCACCCTGGTTATCCCCATCTCCCCCACTTTCCTGCACTGTAAGATAGGTTTTCATACCAAAATGGGTGTGCATTTTATTCCTTCCTTGGTCAAATGTGATGAGAGTAAACTTCATGTTTTTCTCTCACCTCCCCTCTTTTCCCCTTCACTAAAAAGTCTCCTGCCTGCCTCTTCTGTGAGAGATAATTTGCCCCATTCCATTTCTCCCTCTCTCCTCCCAATACATCTCTCTCACTGCTTAACTTCATTTTTTGAAAGATATGATCCCTTCCTACTCAATTCATTCTGTGCTCTCTGTCTCTGTGTGTGCGTGCCTGCGTGGGTGCGTGTGTGTGTGTGTGTGCGTGTGTGTGTGATCCTACCAACTACCCAGACACTGAGAAGTTTCAAGAGTTGTTGATATTGTCTTTCCATGTAGGAATGTAAACAGTTCAACTTTAGTAACTCCCTTGTGACTTCTCTTTGCTGTTTACTATTTCATGCTTTTCTTCATTCTTGTGTTTCAAAGTCAAATTTTCTTTTCAGCTCTGGTCTTTTCATCAAGAACGCTTGAAAGTCCTCTATTTCATTGAAAGACCATATTTTCCCCTGAAGCAGTGTACTCAGTTTTGCTGGGTGGGTGATTCTTGGTTTTAGACCTAGTTCGTTTGGCTTCTGGAATATCCTATTCCACGCCCTTCGATCCCTTAAGGTAGAAGCTGCTAGATCTTGTGTTACCCTGATTGTATTTCCACAATACTGGAATTGTTTCTTTCCAGCTGCTTGCAATATTTTATCCTTGACCTGGGAACTCTGGAATTTGGCCACAATGTTCCTAGGAGTTTCTCTTTTTGGATCTCTTTCAGGCGGTGATTGGTGGATTCCTTGAATACTTACTTTGCCCTCTGGTTCTAGAATATCAGGGCAGTTTTCCTTGATAAGTTCACGAAAGAAGGTGTCTAGGCTCTTTTTTTGATC